>OZ025239.1:101797797-102217797 GCA_964019155.1 Osedax fenrisi
GAATAACAAAATAAGTATGTCGGTAAAGAGTCGACAATCTCGTTCCAGGTCATCTAAAAGACAAGTTATTAAAAAACGATCACTATCTAGAAAAACAAGGAAATTCAGCAAATCTAAAACTTGTAAATCGTCGAATAACAAAAGAAGTATGTCGATAAAGAGTCGACAATCTCGTGCCAGATCATCTAAAGTACAAGTTAATAAAATACGACCACAATCTAAAAAAACAAGAAAATTCAACAAATCTAAGACTTGTAAATCAACTTTGAAGAGAATTAGAAGTTTGTCGGTAAAGAGTCGAAAATCTTGTGTTAAGTTAACTAAAAGACAGAAATTTGAAAAATCTTAGATTCAAAATAAAAAAATGACTCAAAAATGTGATTATATCTATTATTATATTATATATAAGTAAATGTAAATAGTTTATTATACACTGAATTAATGTTTTATAAACATTATTAGAGTGTGAACGAACAAATTAAACGGAACAAATATTAACAATTGTTTTTTTTGCATTTAAAAACATAACATGATAGAAATATATATATATATATATATATATATATATATATATAATTCTTTTTTCGTATACGTTATAAACTTTAGAATATTATCATAAATGTATTACGATATATATTTATTTGATATATAACGATGTAAATGTTTCTTGAACGTGTAATGGTTAATAATATTCTTAATATCGGATGGAAGTTTGTTCCAAAGTGGAATACCACCGATAAGATAGCACCCCATATATTGAAGAATTAATTTTAGGTATTTAAAAGTTAATTGTAGAGTTTGATCGCAATTGCGAGTTATTAATATACATATATATTAATATACATATAATACATGTAGCATATTATATATACATAGGTTTCTTAAATACTATAGTTTTATGCGTTATAGTAATTATTGTATATATTATAGATTGCTTAGTATTATGCCAATTGATTGTAGAACGAAATTCAAAAAACTTGTAGTATGGTCAGGATTGGTAAAAACCCCAAAAATCTAAGAAATATGTAAATGGTTTTTGGGTTATTGGGTTTTTGGGGGTTTTTCTTTATCTTAAATTTAAAAATAAAAAAATTAAGAAAAATATATATATTATATAAATTATATAATATATGTGTTATTATATATATAATATGTGTTGTAATATATATTAATATAATACTTTAAAGGTTAATGACATTTTAAATTGTAAAATGGCAAGTATTCTAATAAATTATTTATATTATTATAAATAAATATAAAAAATTAATATATATTTGAAATATAATTATATTTATACACTTAATAATAATATTTATTTATTAAATCACATATAATAATAGCAGATATAAATAGACTCCTCAATATAAATATATATATATATATATATATATATATATATATATATCATTATTAACTTATAAGTATACTTGTAAATTCATTGAAATGTAATAATTAAATAATAATAATTAATTATATACTAAAACCCAGAAATAATAATGAAAACAAAAATGAAAAACCCCCAAAAAACCCAAAAACCCCAAAAACCCCTAAAATTATCAAAAGGTCAATAACCCCTACATCTGCTAACCCTGCCTATGATATATGCTTGTAGATTATAACTAACATATATATATATATATGTTTGTATAACATATATGTTTACTAAGAAAAAGAGGTAATATGATTAACCTATTATAATACTAGGCAATATTAGTAACATAATTATAGGATTCATATACTTATAATAGTATATTATATACATACAATATTCACCTATTTTCTATAAATATATTCACATATAACTTGGTTATATGAGTTATAATTATAACTAACTTATATGTTTACAAAGTAAAAAAGGTATACTAAGACAATCTAATTTTGTAATCAAATACCACAAATCGAATCGAGTATAACATTTTAGTTTGGTGTCAATTTCATAAATATAATCCTATACATAAGTTTGAAAATCTATTACGATAAATCGAATTTGAATAATTGCTGGCTTATATATATTACGAAACATATTTGTTTTTCGAAGCGAAAAATTAGGATGTTTTAGATGTTTCAGATATTTCGAAACATACATTTTGGATGTTTTAGTTGTTTCGAAGCAGGAAATGTTGGCTCATATAGATCACTAGTATGTATATATATAAGAGTGAGATCAATAATATTGCGTAGTGGAACAATAATACGACTGAACAATGATACTCAGGAAGTAAACAACAACAAGATGAGGATTGTAGGCCTACTTTAATATAATTTAAAAATAAAATAGCGACGCCACCATAAGTTCTATTTTGAGTTTATTATGTAGTAAGAGGTTATATTTGTCATTGGGGTCGATATAGTATATACGGGTTACGATCAAAAAGGACGAGTTGAGGTACAAAGGTTAAATTTTAAATGCGAAATAAATTTGTATAGGCTCACTTTGAGATGTAATGCAGCTAAAAAAAACCAAACAGGACAAAACTAAACCAATTAAACTAAATAACCCACAAATGTCTATACAAAATATATGTAGGTGTATATATGTGTAGGTCTATATAATATTAACTTTAACTTTAACTATATACCATTAACTCGTATTTCAAATGTAACCTTTATCCCTCAACTCGTCCTTTTTGATCGTCTCCCGTATATATAACCTTATAGGGTCGATAATGTCAAGTTAATATCAGTAAACCACTTCTACTTTATTGAAATTTAATCACAGAAATTGTCATAAAAAGTTGTCGAATATGTGGTAATGTATTCCGTGTGCGGACATAGTGTTCAATAGAGTGATACTACATAGTAGTCATAACTACTTGACTACAATTGCATTAATGCATTGTGGTCTAGAATTTATAGATTGTAGGTATTTTTTGTCTGGCAAACATTTAATCTTTAAATACTTGATAATCAAAATCAGAATCAGATATTGCAAATATATCGCATTTTAAATTCATTTTAGTTTGTCTAATTCATAATAATTAGTTTTTCTATTCAAAACATTTTTATTAGCAACATGCAGTTTGGATTTATATGTATGGAAAACTATTATACCTTTATCAACAATGATATTATATAGATACTATATTATGAATAATGTCGAGTATGTGAAATCAGAGAGGAGTACTACTGAACATTATAATGGAACCTATAGGCACCTATATAGTATCGCGGATACAGGCGAAGTAAATATTACATGGGAATACATATATGTATACACTATGTTGTATATAACATGGTAATAGTGTATATAACAGAGGTAGGTTATATACACTATCATGTATATTCCCCGAATAACCATCGTGTATCACCCACTTCTATGACATCTAATTACAAAGCAAAGCTTTACTATTACTCACCATATATTGTATATAATGATTTGTTTACATTAATATTTCTATTGGATAGTTGAATATTCTCAATAGTAATGTAATTTGATATCATAGAAGAGGGTGATGTGCGATGGTTATTTTGGGAATGGTACGTCTTATAAGATATTATAATATACCTATAGGGCAGGTTGAGTTAGTAACTGCATTTAACCTCATGGAGTGGGTTAAAGGTTATCAGGAAAGGAGGGTGAGTTGGTGATAGTTATGTAGGATGATAGTTATGTGAGCTAGACTTAATATGAATTAAACAATCAAATGTCTTATTCATGTTAAGGTGATGGTATTAGGCATACGAGATACACGTACCGCAGTACTTTCATGTTGTGGTAGGTACGAGCTAGAGACACACACCAACACGAGACGCACGCGCACATGTGTGTGTATACGTATACACGTGTGCGCGTGTGTGCGTGTTTGTAAACATGCGCACGCACACATATAACACATGTATTTATTTATGAGTACACTTTTAATATAATATAATAGCATTTAGGCTATAATTGCATTTAGGCTATAATAGAATTACGCTATAATAGCACATCTATCCGTGACATAACTGTGACATACACGTATACGAGTGAGTCATACGGTGTGACATATAGCTAACTGATGACGTCACAGTCTATTGTTTACGCCGTGTCGTTTATCGCTGATCTGCCGAACACACACATACGTCAGCAGTTAACACACTGCGGTGTGCGTGTGTGGTTAGCGCCGCACACTCACACGCACAGTCACACGCACAGTCACACGCACTAGTGTGCGAACGTAACCCCATCTCGCGGAGGAGGAGTTAATACATACATCGGACGATAAAGGAGAACGATGTACACTATAACAATACTCGCGTTGTTAATAGCGATAGGTTAGTGGGCCGCCTATTCGTTACGCAATCGTTACGTAATAGTTACGTAATCGTTACGTAATCGTCACGTAATCGTTACGTAATCGTTACGTAATAGTTACGTAATCGTTACGTAATCGTTACGTAATCGTTACGCAATAGTTATCAGTTCTCCGTATATTTAATGAGAGAGGCTAATGAGATGTTATCGCTGACATATTAATAGTTAAATATATGTTAATTATAGTATATGTGATAGTATGGAACCTGGCAAAATGTATACATATGTATGTATATGTATATGTAGGACCTAAAATGTACATCTTACATATACATATACATACACATAAATATGTATACATTTTGCCAGGTTCCATACTATCACATATACTATAATTACATTGTAGGTGTGTGAGTGTGCGGCGAACACTGTGCGCGTATATATATGTATTTTATTATGTTATTTGTATTTTATTTATACACACATATCCAGGCATTGCACCCAATATATATATTATATATATATCCTATGAGTAATAATTGCCAACCATCTTTATGTAAACATTTGTCATCATTTCACTGGTCCTGCTTTTCGCTTCCTAATCCTCTTGAAATCCAAACATTAATTATGTCCATTAAATCTCCATCCCCTCTAGATCCTATTCCTCTTACATTACTACGTTCTTCTATTTCATACTTGATAATTCCTATTACTAATATATTTCGCTCATCGCTTATCTCCTCAGTTGTTCCTCCAAGTATGAAACAAGCATATATTACTCCAATTATTAAGAAGTCTACTCTTGATTCCTCTATTCTATCTAATTATCGTCCAATTTCTCAACTATCATCCCTTTCTAAAACTCTTGAGCGCATTGTAAGTAAACAATTAGTTCATTATATAACTTCTAATTCGATAGCTGATCCTTTACAAAGTGCTTATCTTCCTAATCGTGGAACGGAAACAGCGCTTAATTTGATTTTTAATGATATAATACTGTCGCTAGACAAAAAAATGCCATGCTACTTAATATTACTTGATCTATCTAGTGCTTTTGACACTCTGGATCATACAATTGTATCATGTCGGCTTAAAGAGATAGGTATTCATGGACAGGTGCACAATTGGTTAATGTCTTTTGTAACATCTCGTTTTTCATCAATTAAGATTAATGACAATTTTTCAAAATCATTTATGCACACTCATGGTGTTCCTCAAGGATCTGTTCTGGGCCCAATACTTTTCTTGATTTATATATTACCTGTTTCTTCTATTTTTAAAAAATATCCTTACATTCACTATCATCTATATGCTGATGATTTACAGCTTTATACTTCCTTTCCTCAATCTACTGATCACGCTATAATCCAATACAACATTAAAAACTGTATTACTGATATACAAAATTGGTTCACTAGTAATTCATTATCCTTAAATGTCTCAAAAACTGATACTATTTTATTCTCTAAAATACCTTCAATTGTTAAAATAACTGATAGTTTTCTTGCCACGCTGCCTTTATCTAATAAAATCACAACACTCGGTATAACAATTGACTCTATTATGAAATATGACAGTCACATTCTTAATGTTATTCGTACTGCTAATTATTATTTATATAATATACATAAGGCTCGTGCTAAGCTCTCCTTTGATATCACTAAATCACTTATATATTCATTGGTTTTTAGTAGATTCGACTACTGCAATTCACTTTTTGTTTTTGTCCCTGATAATATTATGATAAAATTCGAAAAAATTCAAAGGAGAGCTGTTCGTGTTTTATATAAAATTAAAAATAATATAAATACTAATACGGGTAGTAACTATATATCTATATCACATATTATGTTAACCCTTGGTTGGCTCAGATATCGTGATCTTTGTAAACTAAAATTGTTATGTTTAGCTCATAAAGCTATCTACACGGGTGATCCTAAGTATCTGGCTGAATTATTATCAATTGCTACCAGTAGCAGACCAAGACGGGATTGCCATGCAATGAAACTTGTTTTGCCTCATACAAATTCATGTTTTGGTAACTCTGCTTTTTCTGTTGCGGTACCAACTCTATGGAATTTACTTCCGAATATTATTCGTACGACAACTTCTCGATCTCAATTCAAAAGTAGACTCTTTAAACAGTATTTAGTGAAATGAATATATATTTTGCGATTACTGTTATCTTCGTTTATATGTTATATTATTATATTATTATTATTATTATTATTATTGTTATGACGTCGAAAAATGATTTTCATTTATGAAGTCTCTAAACAAATAAATAAATAAATAAATAAATATATATATATATATATATATATATATATATCAGTAATGTTACAAATAACATTTTATAATTCTCATAATTATAACATTGCAATGTCAAAAATAATAATAATAATAATAATAATACTAATAATAATAATTAGTCCATATCAAGACACGTAGAGTGTCCGTATTACCAATACCTCCTATAACTTAGGTTATAGGAGGTCTTGGTAATAGGGATGTATATGACTTATATATATATGCTTATAACTTAATTAATATTTGATAACAAATATAGCAATTATGTATATATAATGTTTAAAATGCTTCAATTTGTAATAATATATTGTTATTTTTTATATTGTTATATTTGCATATTATTTGTATATCAGCATTATTTATTATCATTCATTTAATTACCTTAGGATTATTCACATGCCCTTCAATACTAAACATCCATTCTACTAGAGCAGATGACTGCAATTGCCTATTAGATTATTATTGCATGACATTTAACAAATAGTGATATATCAATTATAGTAGAATTGTTATTTATATAATTTAATATTTCTATTTCATTAATATTCTGATCACAATTACTTTTATTATACTCAATTAAATACATCAATTAGATTATTTTCATTAATATATATATAATGTAAATCATTATTATGATTATGTTTATAAACATATGATTTTAATAAATCTATTAATTTATCCTTAGAGCAGTATGAATATTTAGATTTCTGTAACTATAATATGTGTGAGGAATATTGTATTATGATACACACACACTCACACAAACATACATGGGCCTCGTCACACACACCCACACAGTAACCACCACTACGCCGCACACACCTACGCAGGCATTACACTTGACCCCGGAGACTGCCACTCGGTGCGACTATTACGTCACCTTTTGAACCCTAACTACTATGACGTCATCAGACCCGTCACTAATCACGATCACGTGCTAGTCGTACAGATGCGCATGTCACTCAGGAATATCATTGAACTGGTACGTCATTTACTTATCTTTCCTCCATCTTACTCTCCTAAATCTCAGAATTATGTATATTATCTCCTGAACATTTAAATCTTAAGGGGATATCCCACTACAAGTATTTCCGGCAACTTGCCTGACATATTGTAACTTAAAAACCACTTTCTATCAAGTTGTAATGGGATACCCCCTATAAAGTTACTATATGTCAGGCAAGTTGCCGGAAAGTAAGGGGGTTTCCCACTAAAATTGTAGTTAACTTGATAGAACATCGTTTTAAAGTTACAATATTTAGAAATATTAGAAAATATCCAACCTACATGTTTGATTTATAAATCACGATTATTCAAAAGTGAGTGTGGCTATATTACTACCACATACTACTATATTACTACCATATTACATCCACATTATTACCATTTTACTACCACACTACTACCACATTACTACCTCCTTACTACCACATTACTACCATAATACTACCACAATACTACCACATTACTACCACAATACTACCATAATACGTCCACATTACTACCACAATACTACCATAATACTACCACATTACTACCACAATACTACCTCCTTACTACCACATTACTACCATAATACTACCACAATACTACCACATTACTACCACAATACTACCATAATACTACCACAATACTACCACAATACTACCATAATACTACCACAATAATACCACATTACTACCACAATACTACCTCCTTACTACCACATTACTACCATAATACTACCACAATACTACCACATTACTACCACAATACTACCATAATACTACCACAATACTACCACAATACTACCACAATACTACCACAATACTACCACAATACTACCATAATACTACCACAATACTACCACATTACTACCACAATACTACCTCCTTACTACCACATTACTACCATAATACTACCACAATACTACCACAATACTACCACAATACTACCACATTACTACCATAATACTACCACATTACTACCACATTACTACCACAATACTACCACAATACTACCTCCTTACTACCACATTACTACCACAATACTACCATAATACTACCACAATACTACCACAATACTACCACAATACTACCATAATACTACCACAATACTACCACAATACTACCACATTACTACCACAATACTACCTCCTTACTACCACATTACTACCATAATACTACCACAATACTACCACATTACTACCACAATACTACCATAATACTACCACAATACTACCACAATACTACCATAATACTACCACAATACTACCACAATACTACCACAATACTACCACAATACTACCATAATACTACCACAATACTACCACATTACTACCACAATACTACCTCCTTACTACCACATTACTACCATAATACTACCACAATACTACCACAAAACTACCACAATACTACCATAATACTACCACAATACTACCACATTACTACCACAATACTACCTCCTTACTACCACATTACTACCATAATACTACCACAATACTACCACAATACTACCACAATACTACCATAATACTACCACATTACTACCATAATACTACCACATTACTACCACATTACTACCACAATACTACCATAATACTACCACAATACTACCACAATACTACCACAATACTACCACAATACTACCACATTACTACCACAATACTACCTCCTTACTACCACATTACTACCATAATACTACCACAATACTACCACATTACTACCACAATACTACCTCCTTACTACCACATTACTACCATAATACTACCACAATACTACCACATTACTACCACAATACTACCATAATACTACCACAATACTACCACAATACTACCATAATACTACCACAATACTACCACATTACTACCACAATACTACCTCCTTACTACCACATTACTACCATAATACTACCACAATACTACCACATTACTACCACAATACTACCATAATACTACCACAATACTACCACAATACTACCACAATACTACCACAATACTACCACAATACTACCATAATACTACCACAATACTACCACATTACTACCACAATACTACCTCCTTACTACCACATTACTACCATAATACTACCACAATACTACCACAATACTACCACAATACTACCATAATACTACCACAATACTACCACATTACTACCACAATACTACCTCCTTACTACCACATTACTACCATAATACTACCACAATACTACCACATTACTACCACAATACTACCATAATACTACCACAATACTACCACATTACTACCACAATACTACCTCCTTACTACCACATTACTACCATAATACTACCACAATACTACCACATTACTACCACAATACTACCATAATACTACCACAATACTACCACAATACTACCACAATACTACCATAATACTACCACAATACTACCACAATACTACCTTCTTACTACCACATTACTACCATAATACTACCACAATACTACCACAATACTACCACAATACTACCACAATACTACCATAATACTACCACAATACTACCACAATACTACCACAATACTACCACAATACTACCACATTACTACCACAATACTACCTCCTTACTACCACATTACTACCATAATACTACCACAATACTACCACATTACTACCACAATACTACCTCCTTACTACCACATTACTACCATAATACTACCACAATACTACCACATTACTACCACAATACTACCACAATACTACCTCCTTACTACCATATTACTACCACAATACTACCATAATACTACCACAATACTACCACATTACTACCACATTACTACCACAATACTACCACAATACTACCATAATACTACCACATTACTACCATAATACTACCACATTACTACCACATTACTACCACAATACTACCACAATACTACCATAATACTACCACAATACTACCACATTACTACCACAATACTACCTCCTTACTACCACATTACTACCATAATACTACCACAATACTACCACAATACTACCACAATACTACCATAATACTACCACATTACTACCATAATACCACCACATTACTACCACATTACTACCACAATACTACCATAATACTACCATAATACTACCACAATACTACCACAATACTACCACAATACTACCATAATACTACCACATTACTACCATAATACTACCTCCTTACTACCACATTACTACCATAATACTACCACAATACTACCACATTACTACCACATTACTACCACAATACTACCTCCTTACTACCACATTACTACCATAATACTACCACAATACTACCACATTACTACCACAATACTACCATAATACTACCACAATACTACCACAATACTACCATAATACTACCACAATACTACCACATTACTACCACAATACTACCTCCTTACTACCACATTACTACCATAATACTACCACAATACTACCATATTACTACAACAATACTACCATAATACTACCACAATACTACCACAATACTACCACAATACTACCACAATACTACCACAATACTACCATAATACTACCACAATACTACCACATTACTACCACAATACTACCACAATACTACCTCCTTACTACCACATTACTACCACAATACTACCACAATACTACCATAATACTACCACATTACTACCATAATACTACCTCCTTACTACCACATTACTACCATAATACTACCACAATACTACCACATTACTACCACATTACTACCACAATACTACCTCCTTACTACCACATTACTACCATAATACTACCACAATACTACCACATTACTACCACAATACTACCATAATACTACCACAATACTACCACAATACTACCATAATACTACCACAATACTACCACATTACTACCACAATACTACCTCCTTACTACCACATTACTACCATAATACTACCACAATACTACCACATTACTACCACAATACTACCATAATACTACCACAATACTACCACAATACTACCACAATACTACCACAATACTACCACAATACTACCATAATACTACCACAATACTACCACATTACTACCACAATACTACCTCCTTACTACCACATTACTACCATAATACTACCACAATACTACCACAATACTACCACAATACTACCATAATACTACCACAATACTACCACATTACTACCACAATACTACCTCCTTACTACCACATTACTACCATAATACTACCACAATACTACCACATTACTACCACAATACTACCATAATACTACCACAATACTACCACATTACTACCACAATACTACCTCCTTACTACCACATTACTACCATAATACTACCACAATACTACCACATTACTACCACAATACTACCATAATACTACCACAATACTACCACAATACTACCACAATACTACCATAATACTACCACAATACTACCACAATACTACCTCCTTACTACCACATTACTACCATAATACTACCACAATACTACCACAATACTACCACAATACTACCACAATACTACCATAATACTACCACAATACTACCACAATACTACCACAATACTACCACAATACTACCACATTACTACCACAATACTACCTCCTTACTACCACATTACTACCATAATACTACCACAATACTACCACATTACTACCACAATACTACCTCCTTACTACCACATTACTACCATAATACTACCACAATACTACCACATTACTACCACAATACTACCACAATACTACCTCCTTACTACCATATTACTACCACAATACTACCATAATACTACCACAATACTACCACATTACTACCACATTACTACCACAATACTACCACAATACTACCATAATACTACCACATTACTACCATAATACTACCACATTACTACCACATTACTACCACAATACTACCACAATACTACCATAATACTACCACAATACTACCACATTACTACCACAATACTACCTCCTTACTACCACATTACTACCATAATACTACCACAATACTACCACAATACTACCACAATACTACCATAATACTACCACATTACTACCATAATACCACCACATTACTACCACATTACTACCACAATACTACCATAATACTACCACAATACTACCACAATACTACCACAATACTACCACAATACTACCACATTACTACCACAATACTACCTCCTTACTACCACATTACTACCATAATACTACCACAATACTACCACATTACTACCACAATACTACCACAATACTACCATAATACTACCACAATACTACCACATTACTACCACAATACTACCTCCTTACTACCACATTACTACCATAATACTACCACAATACTACCACAATACTACCACAATACTACCACAATAATACCACATTACTACCACAATACTATCATAATACTACCACATTACTACCACAATACTACCATAATACTACCACAATACTACCACATTACTACCACAATACTACCTCCTTACTACCACATTACTACCATAATACTACCACAATAATACCACATTACTACCACAATACTATCTTAATACTACTACATTACTACCACAATACTACCATAATACTACCACAATACTGCCACATTACTACCACAATACTACCTCCTTACTACCACATTACTACCACAATACTACCATAATACTACCACAATACTACCACATTACTACCACAATACTACCATAATACTACCACAATACTACCACAATACTACCACAATACTACCATAATACTACCACAATACTACCACAATACTACCACATTACTACCACAATACTACATCCTTACTACCACATTACTACCACAATACTACCACAATAATACCACATTACTACCACAATACTATCATAATACTACCACATTACTACCACAATACTACCATAATACTACCACAATACTACCACATTACTACCACAATACTACCTCCTTACTACCACATTACTACCACAATACTACCATAATACTACCACATTACTACCACATTACTACCACAATACTACCTCCTTACTACCACAATACTACCACAATACTACCACAATACTACCACAATACTACCATAATACTACCACAATACTACCACAATACTACCATAATACTACCACAATACTACCACAATACTACCACATTACTACCACAATACTACCTCCTTACTACCACATTACTACCATAATACTACCATAATACTACCACAATACTACCACAATACTACCATAATACTACCACAATACTACCACAATACTACAACAATACTACCATAATACTACCACAATACTACCACAATACTACCATAATACTACCACAATACTACCACAATACTACCATAATACTACCACAATACTACCACAATACTACCACAATACTACCATAATACTACCACATTACTACCACAATACTACCATAATACTACCACATTACTACCACATTACTACCATATTACTACCACATTACTACCACATTACTACCACAATACTACCACAATACTACCACAATACTACCATAATACTACCACAATACTACCACAATACTACCATAATACTACCATAATACTACCACAATACTACCACATTACTACCACAATACTACCTCCTTACTACCACATTACTACCACAATACTACCACAATACTACCACAATACTACCACAATACTACCACAATACTACCATAATACTACCACATTACTACCACATTACTACCACAATACTACCTCCTTACTACCACATTACTACCACAATACTACCACAATACTACCACAATACTACCACAATACTACCACAATACTACCATAATACTACCACATTACTACCACAATACTACCATAATACTACCACATTACTACCACATTACTACCATATTACTACCACATTACTACCACATTACTACCACATTACTACCACATTATTACCACATTACTACCATATTACTACCACGTTACTACCACGTTACTACCACAATACTACCATAATACTACCACATTACTACCACATTACTACCATATTACTACCACATTACTACCACATTACTACCACAATACTACCACAATACTACCACAATACTACCATAATACTACCACAATACTACCACAATACTACCATAATACTACCATAATACTACCACAATACTACCACATTACTACCACAATACTACCTCCTTACTACCACATTACTACCACAATACTACCACAATACTACCACAATACTACCACAATACTACCACAATACTACCATAATACTACCACATTACTACCACATTACTACCACAATACTACCTCCTTACTACCACAATACTACCACAATACTACCACAATACTACCACAATACTACCATAATACTACCACAATACTACCACAATACTACCATAATACTACCATAATACTACCACAATACTACCATATTACTACCACAATACTACCTCCTTACTACCACATTACTACCACAATACTACCACAATACTACCACAATACTACCACAATACTACCACAATACTACCATAATACTACCACATTACTACCACAATACTACCATAATACTACCACATTACTACCACATTACTACCATATTACTACCACATTACTACCACATTACTACCACATTACTACCACATTACTACCACATTACTACCACATTACTACCATATTACTACCACGTTACTACCACGTTACTACCACGTTACTACCTCCTTACCTTTAGAACGAAGTGGAGGAATCGCTGAAGTTAAACATCTGGATGGAACTGGTTAATGGTGGTGCGAAGCACTGTGCGAGTGTTTGCGTATATCTTATATAATGATGGATAGAAGACATCACGTGACACATTATTAGCGAATACAGGACATCTGGTCTCTATGCATTACGCTATATCTTACTAGATGCTGGATTAATAATCCCTTTTTTTCATCTTTCGTTTTATTCTAAACAGACTTTAAATAAGACTTTCATGACTTTAAATTGATACTAATATATAAATATATATATATATATATATGTAATTTTACTCTTAAAGCTTAGGCTATATATCATTTAATAATGTCGAACTTCGGTAATAATAATAGTTTATCTAGATTGGTAGTCAAGTGAATTTTATTCAACATGCCTGGAGACTCAATCAAGTTATGTGTCCTAGATGGTCGACTATCTTAGAAAATGGCCGACCATCACATATAAAGTATTAACTAATAAATTAAATGTTGCGATTATATTGCAGTATAAATATATAATATAAATTAATATAAATGTTTATTTTGATATAATCGAAAAGCACTTCATATGAGTATATAGAATTGAATGTTTATACAAAATAAATATTATTTGTTTGAATATTTGTTATTAATATATGTGTCATGTGAAGATCGGCAATCTTAGGACACATACATAGAGTTTCCAGGCGTGCTGAAGTATTTTACATTAGCGAGATATAGCAATACCGATCTAGGTAACATACAAATCTACGGTAACAACTCTATACTAAGCTGGCCCGTATCGACTAGAAATGGCGTGACGAGTTCATGACCTGGGACCCTGAAGACTACGATGACGTCAGAGAGATACATCTGCCTAGCGCTAAGGTCTGGAAACCCGATATCCTACTGGTGAACAGGTATGTATACAGTGGCTAATGATGATGACCAGTGATTCATCTATTAGAAGCTGGACCCCATTACAATATAGCCATCTCCTCGCTATACGGTGATGTATAGAGAAACGCGCGTCTACACATACTCGCGTACGGACCACTACTATTACGTCATATAATATAAACACTATTACATAACGCCTATAGGCCGGCGATCGTACACGACGTGTGTGGTTTGTCTTAGATATTACGTAATAGTAGTGGTCCGTACGCGAGTATGTGTAGACGCCTGCGTGTGTCAATACATCACCGTATAGCGAGGAGATGACTATATTGTAATCGGGTTCAGCTTCGAATAGATGAATCATTGGTCATCAATGACTCATCATCATTAGCCACTTAGTATTATATATAATATATATATATATATATATATATTTATTCTGCGTATATTTTAAAATACTATAGTATTAAATCTATAATTTAAATTTATGAATGAGCATAACCATATAAATGATTATTACCAATTAGTACTTGTTAACATAATTGTTAACAGACGTTTACCTTTCCGGAGGTTACACCAGCATTACCTAAACCTCACGCACTATAGATCACACTATTACGACATCATTACATAACATCACACTCACTATAGACCAGACTATAATGTCATAGTCACACAACCTCACGCGCACTATAATGTGCGGATCACACTATGACGTAACAGTAACACAACCTCACGCGCACTATAGTGTGGACGAGACGCAGAGTTCCGAGGACTTCTTCGCCAGCACCCCTGTGATAGTGGACTATAGAGGTAACGTGACTTGGTACACCCCCCTCATCACTACCAGCTCGTGTAAGCAAGAGGTAGACCTGTATCCCTTCGATGTACAGGTGCGTACGAACTGCCGGCTGTGTGTGTGAGTGTGAGTGTGTGTGTGTGAGTGTGCGTGTGTATGTATGCGTGTGTTAGTTTGTACGGCGTATCATCACTCTAAACGTGCGTATGTTTGTGAATGCGTGCAATCGTATGTGTGTATGTGTGTATATGGATGTATGTGGATGTATATGTGTATGTGTTTGACTGAAGTGGTGAGCGTGCGCATTTACGCATGTGGGACCCACATTGTGGGTGTATGTGATAGTACGACGTATACGCACATGTGTGTATGTGTGTATGTATGTGTATGAGTGTGTGTAGTAGTAGTAGTAGTAGTAGTAGAAAATTGATTTATTCATAAAAATACAATTTTCAAAAAGTTGTTCGGATGTGAAATATATAATATTATTGTTATGGCGACATCCATAAATTAAAATATATTATAATAAATGCAGTAAAGTAAGGTGTGGGTGGATAGTAAGTTAGTAATTTAGGACATGACCTTGGGGAGTTTATTCCATAATGATAAGTAGTTAGTCGATGGGTTGTGTTTCAGGAGTGTACTATTTGATGATCTTAATTTAATTATTTCTTTAAGTTTAATTTAATTTATAATGTAATTAGGAAGATTGGTATGTATGGTACACTGAGAGAAATAAATGGATCAATGGACCCATATTATAACAAAATATGGGTGAAGAGAGGGTTTGTGAAAATAGGTTGTGCGAGTATGTATGATATGTAGGCTTTTATATGTGCATGTGGTGTATTAGAGCGTGTGTGTATGTTAGTCTAATCTACGTCTCACACAAATACACCCACAAATACACCCACACATACACCCACATACGCCCACATACACGCCCATAAATACGCCCACAAAGACGTGTTACCTGCGCTTCTCGTCGTGGACTTATGACAGGACGCAGATAGTGTTGACCCATAAACTAGACCACGTGGTCACCTCTGAGATTATCACTAACGGAGAGTGGACCGTACAGGGTACCATCTGCTTCACCAGCTTCTTCCGGTACGACCGTTTCCCCGATAAGGTAGGTCAGGGGCTGCTAATAACATTAATAACATTAATATTTGATTTATATGTATTTCCCTA
Organism: Osedax fenrisi; assembly: GCA_964019155.1. Taxonomy (NCBI): domain Eukaryota; kingdom Metazoa; phylum Annelida; class Polychaeta; order Sabellida; family Siboglinidae; genus Osedax; species Osedax fenrisi. The sequence goes on from OZ025239.1 coordinate 101,815,846, forward strand.
TATTTCATATGGCATAGAAATATACGGAAATACCTATATATAGCAACGATTTTTCTAAGTAAATATGTAACACTTAAGCGAAATAATGTAATTCGATTTAATACACAAAACCTGAATAGCGCCACCTACATAGGGTGTATTTCCGAGTAATTTTATTGTTTATAATATTAAATCGTATCAAACAATACACTTTTTAAATGTAAAAAAATATGTTTTAAATTATTATTTATAATATGAAAACTATGCGTTCATTACTAATATATAATCAATAGGATAATTTGGTTTTAAATACTCTAAGAGGTAAGTAATATCTAACTTATATTGCAAGTAATTTAATACAACAATAAAAACATTGGTATATTTATAATAAACTTTGAATTCTAGTAAAAACATTAACTTGTTTATTAATTTCCCCATTATTCCTTGCATGTTGGAGAGGAATGATAAATCTGATTTATTTATTTATATGCAAATCGCGTAAAACTTAAATATATTTCAGTGATTTAGATACTATATTATCGATATATAGTATGTATAGCTATCAGCTGTACGGGTTGATATTAATTACGTTGCCTAGATAGGATGGGAGTTCAGTTATATCTGCTTGGCCGCAATATCATGCTATACAGTGTATGCATACAGTGTCCATAGACCGGCGTATGATGAACGCCCCGCCACACAGTGCCCCGCCACGCCCCCCACACAGGAATATTCCGACATCGTATTCGAGTTCAACCTGAAGCGACGGTCGCTGTTATACGTGTATAACCTGCTGTATCCGGTACTGGTGCTCATAGTAACGGATGTTATGGTGTTCTTCCTGCCCCCGGAGTCCGGTGAGAAGGTCACCTTGGCGGTCACCATTCTGCTGTCGATGACCGTGTTCTTGACCATCGTTATGTCCAATATTCCGACCACGTCCTTGGCGACGCCGTTCTTAAGTTGGTCGCCACGATGCCCCGCCCACTTATTACAGGAATTTGATTGGCTCGCGTTGTTATGTAATATATCGACGTTTGATTTTATATATCGTTTCGTGTGACTTTTAGAAAATTATTTAGAAATATTTTCGAATTCACACAAACGAAATTATATATACGATATTTATAAATATATATAAAGATATACAAACACGTATATGTATATTTATAATTATACAATATAATAATATTTCCTTTTTTAAATCGCTATCATACTAAATATCAATACGTCTACCGAGGGATAACAACATTACCCTACAACGTGTATATTTCATCATTGCATAGTTTGCTGACGTGGATAACGCGTACACACCGTTGACCCCTACATGACCCCTACGTGACCTCTCCGCGCAGGTAAGATATTCGGCGTGATGATAGCGCTGTTCTCCATGGTGACGTTCTACGCCGTCATAGTTGTGATGGTAGATCACAGGGACGGGCATCACGGCAGACCTTCGAAGTGGGCAAGGAGACTGTTCAACTGTCGTCTGAGACGTATACTCGGCATGAACATGTAGAACATCGATAGGGTAGAGGTCAACTAGGGTTAGAGGTCACAGGTAGTCACGTGGTGCGGTTATAGTGCTGGCGAGCGATTGACGGTACTATTTATAGAACATGTTCGATACTATTTTATAGAACAAGTTCGATACTATTTTATAGAACAAGTGCTGTTAACAATTAGGGTACAGCGAATACAATTTATAGAGTACTGATCGTATGTATTCAAAGTGTACCCTAATTAGGGTACGGCTATGGGGACACTACTTACACCCTAAAAAAAGCACTCGCTGTATCATACTTTTTAAAAGTGAGTGCTGACGAAATTCGTCTAAAATCGTGCAAATATAATTAAATATTATACAAAGTGCAAGGGCCAGTCATATTGATATTGTGCATAGAGAGAGAGAGAGGTAGTGCATGTATAGTTTATATGTAATAGTTGTAATAGTATGTGAATAATGTCTGTACTTCGGTCTGGTTTATCTGCCGGAGCGCTGACTGCCCACCGGTGCGCAAAGAGTGTATCGCGTGTACGTAGTTTAACCAATGTTGCATAATATAATCACACTATTATAATAATGCTAATCATATGATTGATATTATATATATATATATATTATATATATATATATATATATATTATATATATATTATATATATATATATTTTAGATTTATATTACTAATGTCTAATTTATATGGCTGTGTAATACACGGACATTTAGTTTGTGATTTACACCACCAATACACACGTTTTTTTCAATATTTTTTATTTTATTATATTTTATTTATTTAAATACTCTATAATAAAGAGTAGAATTAATACTATTCTACAACCTATGTTAAATTAGACTATATTTATTTGTATTTATATAGTTATTTATGTCGGTGTAATACACGGACATTTGTTCATGTAAAACACAGATATTTAGTCAGTGTAAAACATGGACATTAGTCACCTTAAAATTAATTAATATTATAACAAAACAATTATTTGTTTATAAAACAAATGTAAATGAATTGTTATATCTAAATGAAGATTAATTTATATATCATATATTAACTTATAATTATGTTTTAAACCGTGTAAAATGTCACAAATCGTGTAAAACGTCGGGTTTTTACACGAGTTAAAACATGGACAAAAAACACAAAAATATATTGGGAAGGTTTAATGGTCTACAAATATGTGGGACGGTTAAACGGATATCTATGAAAATAAATGTAAAATTGAGAAATACATGTAATACCGGGGAATCTTCCCGGTAATACATTAAAGTATACTTTATAATTTAATACTAAATGATACTAATTAATTATATCGAATCACTGAAAGGAAACGGGAGGCCGAGTCGGTTCGGTATTGGTGGACACCTCGACATCGATAAAGAGGCGCGGCGGCGTCTTCCAATCGAACGGCGCGGAGAGAACCACTGAATTGAACGGAGGTGCTGCTGCTGCAGGGGATCGCTCTAGTTGCCGAAGCGTTAAGCTATCCGGTCTGGACGAGCGAATCGAGGAAGCCGCCCGCAACGCCCGCCACACGGGTGCCACTCAGGAGGACGTTGATTGGCACAACGCGATATTGACCTTACAGGACGATATCGCGTCTACCGAGTGGAGTCAAATCGCTAGGGTGCTGGACCGGTCGTTTCTCTACCTGCATCTACTGTTCTTGACGGTGTTCCTAGTCGTGTCCTTGATCAGTGTGAATATGGGTTACGTGGAAAGGTATACATGATGGTCACGTGGTCACGATATGGTCACGTGGTTAGCTAGTAGTCACGTAATGTCCAACACCGTTTAATAACAAGATAGTTATGTCGTTTACAATGATGCCGACAACGAATATCCCCCCTTATAAGACCCTAATTATACAACATTATATCGTTGTATCGATTACTATTGAATTTCGTATCAACTGTACACTGATACGTGCATATATATTATACATTTATATTGCATTTGATAAAATAATGACATTAAATGAATATTATTATTATACATATATTTTTATATATGTAAATAAATATATATTAATTTTATTTGAAATGTTTTTTTTTCTAAAATATTAATACATATTCAAACATGTATACATGTATACATAATATATATATATTATTAGTATTAATTTAATTCAACTACATTATATATTATTATTATTGTTATCAGATTCAGACATTTCTAGGGTAATTATAGAAATATTGCTACTTATCGAGACAGTTTTATTACCCTGATAAGTTTCTCTATAAAATAAAATAATATTAAAAAAGTATACTTCCTGTTTATATATCGACACAATTTTTTTAATAACTTTCATACTTACTATTAAAAAGAAATACGGATGTATATTGGCTTATTTACATGTACAATGAAGTAAATGGCAAGATGCGTTTTTAAAAATCGTAATTTAAGTAATTTATTATCTTATAATTGAGTTCTTTCTCTTGGATTTTAATAAAATCAATAAATTGAAAGTTTATATATATATAAAATAAATGTATTTATTTTTATAATTTAAAGTAAATAGAATAATATTATGTTAAAGTATGAAGGACATTTGTTGTGATATGTTAGTTAAAATATAAATTTATAAAATGAAAACGTTCAAAATGTAAATATGACTATTTTCTATATTGTTATTGTTATTGTTATTTTTATTTGGTGGAGTCCTTTCATCCCATCCAGGAACTTAGATGAAGTTTTCACTTATAACCATATATGGCTCTAATTTCCCTTCGAAGCCGCTCTCATGTTAAGGCATCCATGGTTTTAACGAGAGCCGATCATTTATTTATACACAATTATATAAGATCACTTCTAAATAATATTTTAAGACCCATTTTATAAAATTAATTAATGGTCCGGACGAGGGTCGAACCCGTGTCCTACTGCTTGTGTGTCTGACGCCTTAACCACTGAGCCACACAGGCAGTTATTTTATATACAATGAATAATTCCACACATAAGCAATTGTAATATATATATATATACGATTTTAAAATATAGTAATATTAGGCAAATGAAAATACTGAGATAATAGGGTATACATGTACAACGTACATTGTACGTGTCTAAGTAACGGATTTATCCACTAGATATAGCAAGAGATCTTTTCTGCATTCGGCAGCGGCACTATGTAATGGTCTACATCGAGAGGTAAGACTTGTTACATCCATAGAACGTTTCAAAAGTAAAGTCAACGATTTTATTATTGATCATTTTTAATATTCGTATAGTATTTTTATTTTTGTTCACGTTTATTAATCTAACAATCCTATTTTTTTACTTATATATTATTTTATTGTTTATTTATTTATATATTATTATTTTGCTAAAACACAAATGAGAACTATCTTCGTTATATTTGTGTATAAATAAATCATATATCTATCTATCTATCTATCTATCTATATCCAGAGTAATTTAAAATATTGCAGATATAATATTAGTACTTAATAAGTATACTTATTAATATAGCTAATTTCTGTAACATATCATATTGTTGCTGATAGAAAATACATAAGCACTTCGAGTGGTGTAGACAATATGTTGACTAGATGTATATAATGAATTTATGAACTATATATTACTACCTATTTTGTATTACGTTACTACCTATATTATACACGGATGTGTACTTTGGAAGAGAGATATTCCTTCGACCAAATAGCACCGTATCTTTCTAATGTTTAACATACTATAGATAACTTGCAGGGTTCATATTATTTAGAAAGTATTATTTTATCAATAACAGTCTTTTTATTCAGATCTGTGATACCAACAAGAATATCATGTTTATTATAATAAATACAATTATAATTGATGTGATAATGTTAATATTTCTCTAAATATGTTATAAATTATTTAATGAAGTTAATGGTATACCATCAACTATATATATATATACATATACCAACATGTTATAACATATACTCATTGGTACATATGCCCAATAAGATCATTCTTAAGAGGATCCACATGCATCCTAACGCAACATTCCTAATGGCAATGTACATTGTACACTAAACCCTCAGATACACGTAATTCCGTAAAATTAAGACGGTCTATTTAAAGTTATATATCCTATAACAAACAGTTAGCCTTAATCACGCTTGATATCCGTAAATGGAAATCATTATTTCTATTAAATTGAATGAACGTTTTCTAAAATTTGATAGAAAATTATTGAAAAATATCAAAGAAATAATTTAAAAATTACCTTAAAAATAAACAAATTAACTTCCACAACCATTCTATCACTCGTACATTACATGCGGCGAAGTTATCAGCGTACTACCAGCACATTATCTTTACTATATCATAACAATTAGCTATTCATAACTCTTCAGTCTAATATGTACCCTTATGATAACGCTATGACGTCATCAGTCGAGTATTATATGTAACCTATAGGCTGTAACCATGGTAACCTATAGGCTGTATCCATGGTAACCTATAGGCTAGTAACAACGTAAGGCAGACTACATTAAATCAATTTATGAGATACTTCTTATTATGTAATATATCTACTCGTTTTCTTAATAAAGATAATAATATATATATGTGTGTTTGCTAACGGTTTGATAATGGGCAAGGGTAACAACAACAGAAAATAGGCATATTATGTTGAAGCCCTTTATAAGAAAATATTATATAAATATAATTATAATTCAACAGAAAAAAAAATTATTATTAAAATTCTTCTAATAATTATTATTATTATTATTATATTATTATTATTATTATTAATATCTACCTCCGTATATAGCCCGTTACTCTTGATAACACGTACCCAACTATGCGCATAGTTGTAGCTATTTAGAGCGCGCTATACAACTGATGAAAGAGCTATCTATAGTTTAGTGTCACTATTTACTGTCACGTGACGTACCAGAGTTAACATGGGCGTGTCTTATAAAGGGGCGTGTCTTATCTACTTAAAATTAAGGTATATATTGGCACATCGACGGAGCTTTAGTCTAGTATTTACAATCATATCCTAATTTTAATTTACTGTATCCATGGCAATATCCAGTATATCACTGCACGTATATGTATATATATAAGTACAATTCGATGTTTTGTAAATATAAAGAACATTGGATCAAGTATAATGTTTATTAACGATATCAAAGATATATTGAACGGAAGCGTTGATCTAGTTGTCTACTCACTTAGTATAGGCATTATATTCACACATAGAATATAGGCGTTATATTCACACCTATAGTATAGGTGTTATATTCACACATATAGGCGTTATATTCACACCCATAGGCGTGTTATACGCGTTAACATCACGTGGTTATCGTCCGTATTGATGATGTCTAGGTCTACGGGCTCGTCTGGCTTTGCCCCTGTACAGGAAGGACATAGAACGCGGTTTGTCCTTCTCGCCATATCTCTGAGCGCGGCGAACTATTTCCATATCGCCGAGCCTTCTTCGTGTATCTGGGCGTGGTTAAAGGTTTGAGTGACGTGCGCCGGCATATAGATTGTATCGCAATAGTGAAGCAACGGGGAGCGCGAGAATGACACTTTATAATTAAAAAACAGATATTCACATTTATATAATCCGTTATTTGTTATTTAAGATAATTCGTATAAATAATTGTTACGAATTAATATTAATATTATTAATTATGGTTTAGAATAGTAGGATATCTAATACATTAGTGATCATCGTTAAGGCTTTATTGTTATTGTAGCACGCGATCATAGGCAAACCTTATTCGGACACGCCCAGTTATACCGTCAATCTTTGGTAGCAGAATTCTGTGTCCGGCTCCCATCATCTTACGTACGTTTCCTTGTTGATCTAAAACACCGTACTGGTCCTACCAACGTGTGCGCATGTTAACATACCACCACTAATACGTGTGTGCGCGCGTGTGTATGTGTTGTTATCTATGCGTATGATGTTGTCTATTTCATACTATACTTTTCAATTGAACTGGGTATAAGCCACGCCTCTACGAATATAAGCCACGCCTCTACGTCTATAAGATACGCCTCTAAATACAGTCTATATTAAATATCAGACGTTTTGAGATGTTTACGATTTAGAAATTTGTTACCGATTCAACTTTAACCCATCGCTCATACATGTTAAATTCAAATATACTGCATTATAAAAGGGAGCTAATAAAATGTGAAGTAAATATTTGATAACAATTGTTTATTTAGTTGCGTTTCGTGTTTCATGTTGTGAAATAATATCTAATATCCCCCCTACTTTTAAAATCTACAAATTATTTTATTCTTTATGAATATTATATTTCTGTTATTTATAGTATTTGTAGTATCATTATATCCACCATTGATTTGTATTGTTCAACCAATACAAGTCAATCATATTAAGCCCTCTATTTTCACTTACATTTTCTACTTAAATTATAATAATTCAACCATAATATATATTATAACTATATATATATATATATATATATATATATATATATATATATATATAAATAAGTGATATAGATGTATCTTCTTATCTAATTATATGGTAATAATGTACGAGTCTGAGATACCCCCCCCATTTTGAATCACCCCGTGACGCCCCTAAGTCTAACCATTCCCGTGTCGGCGGGATACATTTCGTTGGGTTGCCAGCTACTGTAGAACTCCGCGGGGGTGGTGTAGTACACCGAGTCGTTGACCCCATCGAAGGCCCTGTCCTCGGTCATGTTTCCGTCCCTCTTGCCGTCGGCGCCCCGTACGCTCCTACCCAGCGCAGTTTTAGCCGAACCCTTATCGTGCACAGCGTGAGGGTTCCAACGGGTCAACGGGTTCGTGAATACTATCTGTAACGAGGTATATGTGTGTACGCGTTTGTGTGTGTGTGGGTGTGCGGGTGTACGTGTGTATCTGTAATATACTATACATATAGGAGATGTGTGTGTGTGTGTGTGGTGCGTATGTACATATAGTTGTGCGTGCGCGTGGGTGCGTGTATTTGTCAGTATGTGTGTTAATATGTATGTACTTATTTGTATTAAGATAATATAATTGTTCAGATAGCTCCTCCCTTTCCTATATTATATATGTTATGTCAGCACAAACTCACTATATATACAATATCAATATACTTTACATATAGGTGTATAACATATTATTATATAACATATAGGTGTATGACATACTCATATAATATAAAATTATATATATATATATATATATATATATATATATATTATGATATTGGCGTTTACTATTGGATATATTATTATTATTTGTTTTAATATTATTTATATCACATATAATATAAGAACCATGACACTATTGTGTCTGAGAACCGATAAGTCCGTAGAATATTCAAATTAAATTAATTCGTGTATTATTATACATAGTAAATTTACTATAATTTATTCTATGGTAAAAAAAATTAATATAGAATAAGAAGACAAATATTAATCAAATACCTAAATGACGTAATAGTGATGTAATGCGATGTAAACCTCAAGAGGTATTGCGTAAGACCACTTCTGCTGAAGAGTTACGCAATCTCCATTCTTATAACAGTAATCCAGTGAGGTATCTGCCATCTGTGTTGGGTGAGTGTGTGAGTACGTATGTGCGCGCGCCTAATAATGACACTAGATATCACACGTGGGGTAAAGTTACCTACTAACCCTTATATTAACCCATCGCTATACCCCTATACGTCATAGTACGTATGTTACATAGCCCGATGTTAGCACGCCGAATGTGTGCTAAGTTGACATCGTGTTAGTAACTAGAGTTACTATAGTAACTAGAGACGAGTGTACATGTAGAATAATGGAGCATGACGCATACGACCGTTGCTACAATGCATGTGTTGAGTATATAGATATGCAAAGAGAATAGTTACTATAGTAACTATATATTCCACCTCACGTGAGGTACATATGCATATTTGTAACTGTACATGTACATATAAGTATTACATCTAGTTATCTTTCTCCCTATCTCCCTTCCTGTCTATTTTCTCCCACTAAGCCTATAGGGTGAGATATATCTCACCCTATCGCCCTTTCTCTTCCGTTAACCCTATATTCCACTTACCTCTAGCACCCTATTTCTATTTATCCCTCTCTCAATCTCTCATTTATATTCATAGTTCACTCTCTCCTCTCCCCCACTTCCTCTCTAACTACACATCTCCCCTCCCACCCTCACGCACCCCTTCCCACCCTCACACACCCCCTCCCAGCCTCACACACCCCTTCCCACCCTCACACACCCCTTCCCACCCTCACACATCTCCCCTCCCACCCGCACACACCCCTTCCCACCCTCACACATCTCCCCCCACCCTCACACACCCCTTCCCACCCTCACACACCCCCTCCCAGCCTCACACATCTTCCCTAACTAACCTACTATCGCCTTCTCTCCTTAGGGAATATTCTCACCATCTCTCTGTTACTATATCTCAATATGTCACTCTATCCACGTGGATAAGAGAGTACTCTCTACCCTCTACAGTGTCCCCTTATAACCCCTCTTCCCTCTCCCCTACCCTTCACCATACCTCGGGTCTGCTGTTCATAGCCATAAAGAGAGTCTCGTCTGAGAAACTCCTGCGCAGTGGCATAACGCCATTAGTAAAAGGTGTCGTGTTACAGTACATACGATGGTAGTAGGCGAGATGGTAGTAGGCGAGATGGTAGTAGGCGGCGTTAAGGGGAGGGGCGTAAGGGGAGGGGCCTCCGTGTGGCCAACGTATGCCACGAACCTAAAGGGGCGTGCGTATAGTTATAGTAGGCGTATTAGAAGTGGCTGAGCGATGAGCTGATTTCATAAAGGGAGGAGCATCTGGAAAACAAAACATTAATTAATATCAACTGTGCGATGTCAAATATGTTGACTACATTCTATGATATCGTTAGAAAATTAGCTTGCGTGAAACAGCTAACTACAAATCTTGATTCCAAACCATTGGTATTATTAGATGTTAATAGTTATAACTATAAATGTATATTTATAATTATATACAAAGAAATGAAGATATTGATACGCACTTATTACATTGTGATGGATGACGTAATATTCAGTTTTAACGTAGCCATAGTAACCTATACGTACACGCACACTATACGCACTCGCACACTATACGCACACGCACACTAGCTATCGTAATAACTAACATACGTAGTAGAACTTTATATTTATCTGTATTTACACAATTTCAGCAGTATACTGCTTCTGAAAATTATGAAATAACTATAGTTATTTCAGAATTCTCACTTTTAAAATATCAGATAACATTTATGTATTCGCACAATATACAATGTCGCACTTCCCAATACGCACACACGCACACACACATAAACAAACACACATACACACACACTAATATCGCACACTACGAAGTCGTTACCACATCAACAACGAACCCGTACGAGGGACCACCCATGGATATATCGTTCAGATTCGCTCCATAGTTATCTTTACCGGGGATCTGGTACATTAGTTCGTCAAGTAGGCCGTAACGTGGCGCTCTAGGCATCGAGTCGGTCACGTGCTCGTCTTCCGTAGCCTCCTCTTCTGATTGGATGTTGAAGCGAGCAGTCCTCGAGTTCACGTATTCCTGTAATGCATGTGTGTGTGTGAGTGTGTGAGTGTGTGAGGGTGTGAGTGTGTGTGTCAGGGTGTGTGTGTGAGTGTGTCAGGGTGTGAGTGTGTGAGTGTGTGAGTGTGTGTGAGTGTGTGAGTGTGTGAGGGTGTGAGTGTGTGTGTCAGGGTGTGTATGTGTGAGTGTGTGAGGGTGTGAGTGTGTGAGTGTGTGAGTGTGTGAGTATGTGAGTGTGTGAGTGTATGTGAGGTTGTGTGTGTGGGTGAGGGTGTGCGTGTTAGTGTGTGGGTGTTTGTTATTGTTGTTGTTGTTAAAGTATTTGTTTAAACACATCATTAATAATAATAATTCTGTGATGTGTATCTAACGATATATATCACATATATATATATATATATATATATATATATCTGTATCTATAGATACAAATAGAGAATGTATATAATTCGCACGATAATATTACGATGCGAAAAGAACATCAATGTTGGCCGATAAGAAATGGTTTTAAAGGTATTAATCGTTAGATTTTCATTTCTAAGAGAAGGGGGTAATTTATTCCATCTAATTGGTGATGTTGAGGTGCATTTTTTCCTTTCGTATTTGATGCAATGGGTAATAGGTTGGTGTAGTTTAATTGAATTTGTATTACGTAAAAGTCTAGTGTTTGGTTTATGTTTTATTTTGTTTCGTAAATTATAGGGTAAGTTATAAGTAATAGTCTTTTTAAGTATTGTAAGTATTTTGTAGTGTATAGAGTCTTCAGTGTTTAGCCAGTTAAGTTTGTTACGTAAGTCAGAAATGCTAGTTGTATAGTCAGTTATCTGTAGTCGGTATATATTTCTAATTGAGCGATTAATTATGTTTTCTAGTTTGTCTATTTTCAGTTTTCCTGATTCTGAGAATAGTGAGTTACAGTATTGTAGTCTGGATAGTATGAGAGTCTGAGTCAGTAGTTTTGTAGTATTTTTATTTAAGTATGGTCGTATTAAAGATTAATTAGCTGTGATAGCTGTCTGATATATATATATATATATATATATATATATATGACTAAGTTAACTAACACTATCACTCTGCCGATCAGCCATTCTCTTAGCGAGGTCCAGAACGGGAACCAGATTAGCGGTAGGCAGGTCGTTATCCAATCGGTGGCAAGCTATACGATAACTCCATTGGGCGAACACCGGCACTAGGCCCCTATCGGTGGAGTTCAGTAGCCAATCAGCTTGCGTGGTAGATAGGCGTAGTTTTCGATGGGCATATGTCCTCCGGAGTTAGTCTCGAAGTCGTACTGATGTTGATGTCGATGTTGATGTTGATGTTGATGTTGATGTTGACGATATTAAACCATAGCACACGGTATACCGCATTCATGCATTCATGTTTGTATTTGATAAATTACGAACTATTCGTTTTATTTGTATTATATTTTAATATATCAACCTGGTGTGTCATTCACACATATATGTATATATATATATATGTATATGTATATATATATATATATATATGTATATATATATATATATATATATATATATATATATAGAATAGGTTTCTTGCGCTACCTTATTAAGGAGCTCGCTGTACAAAGCGGCGTTGATCTTGTGCCGAGTGCTAGGGAAGGGTTCCTGAAGGGTATCGTTAGTGAGAGTCCAGCCTCCTTCGAGATAACACAAGTTAGGGGTGAAGTAGGCCCGGTAATCTCGGACACTGTGGTCCTAGTAGTAGTCGTTTAATAGTATAGGTGGCGCTAGTTGTGCTCGTCGTTATTATATTTATTTATTTAACTATATATATATAACATATATATATATATATATACATATATATATATATATATATATATTTGATACTATAGTATATATAGTATATATATATATGCTATAGTATGTATATACTATATATAGTACCAACGTTATCTACACCATTGTCTACGTACGTACACGTTTTACAAAGTAAGTGTATACACACAATATATCGTTTATTTAATTCAACATTAAAAATATTTATGAAACTATAAACTTTTTTACGAATTAAAGTTACTTATATATTCATGGCTTTACTATCGTGCAATTTCTATTGATACATATGTCCACATAGAATGGAAATTGTTTTAATTGATAGACGAGCATTTTGTAATATATATATATATATATATATATATATATATATATATATATATATATGTGTGTGTGTGTGTGTGACACGCGATTACCTGCTCGTGGAAAGCTTTAAACCACTTTTGCATTTCTCTGATTTGTTCCTCGACTGTATTTTTTGCTAACACTGCTGGTGGAACTTCCGGAAAATCTATTTATAGATTAAATAATAAACTAATCGATATAGTATTCCGTATAAAGATAGTATACTAAATATATAACATCATCCACATAATACATATACATACATGCACAAATATTATTATTATATATATAGTATATATACACATATTATATATAAACTAGAATAGGGTTCCTATATTGTCTTCTTATTCATTGTTATATATGTATACATTAAAACTTCTTGTAATTATTACCGCTTAAATCATTAGATCAGATTTATCAATATGTTTGCTCATCTTGTGTTGGAATTCAACCAATTTGTATTACTGATAAATCGCATATCTATATTTTAATAAAATAATAAAATGATATATAAATATACAATTTTAACTAAAACGAATATGAACAATTAAATGTTAGGTTAAAGAAGTACTAGTAAAGTAATAGTTTAGCTCATTACGCTATAGCGAGTCTATGATTACAAGTCACTAGATTACAAATATGAATCAACCAATCACAATGACATAGTTTTCAAAATAACCAATCAAATCAAAGTACTCGAAGTAAGTATATTTCAAAAATATCAATAAATCTATTTAATTTATTAAATAATATTAATTAGATTATTTCGCAAATTTCAGTAATTAACATCATTAAACTACTAGTAGGCCTATAGTGTTTATAAGTTATAATATTATACAAACAAATGGATTACGTAGTTACATTAACATTATTAGTAAGTACAATTCACTATAAAAACTCATTTCTCATATAAGAATTACTATTTCGTATACGGATGATAATAAATGTTATTACATTATTATAAAAGTTATTAAAGATATAACTTTTAATTAATTTAATTTAATTATTTCTCTTAGGAACTATAGTTAATTATGGCTAAATACAAAATACTGGTTTACCCCTATAATATATGAATATATATATAATGGATTAAGTCCATATAGGGACTTCATCCATACCCTATATATAGGGTATCTATAGATAAGATCCCCACATACTTTTATACCTAGACACGAATAGTAATATAGCCCCAGAAATTAAATCATAATCCATATATATATAACATGGTATCATAAATCCTATATGTTATTAGCGCGTTTTTATTGCATATTTTATCATAACTTTTTTAAAAATACAAATTTGAAAAAACTAAAATATGACGTATATTATAGAATTTAATAAGCTTTCTAATAGTATAAAATTAACACATTTAAAATTAAGTATTACAATAGCATAAATTTAACAAATCTCATTCTAATGTAGAAAATATGTTAACTTTGATATACTAACCTAAAATCGAATACAATTAATTATTGATAATATTTTGATGTAGGTTTTCATCTTAATTTTAATATTATTATATTCACTATAAAGCTTAGTAAATTCTATAATACAAGTCATATTTTGGTTTTTATAGATATTTAACAAATAAAAAGTTATTATCACACATGTAGGACCTAAACAATCTAACCTAGGACAATATGTACGTCGTACATTGTACCCTATAGAGAAACCATGTCATATTTTAAGTAATACAAATGAATTATTATCTAGGAACGCTAATATTATATATGTTTAAACGTAATTAGTAGAGTATACCATTTATTATATAGCATATATTTTATATAGCATATATTAATTATAATTACTGTATATAATTTGAATAATGATTAATTGTATCATTATGATTATTATTATTATTATTAATAATATATTGTAGTGAGCGGATCGTTTCGAAAGTGCGCATATTACATATAGTTAGCAACGCCCCTTTACGCGCGCTACACGTAAAGAGGGGCGTGTTTCAATAATCTGACACTTATCATCTGCAAGCGCACTTCACTCTATATCGTTATGTATAGCGATCTATTCACTCGATACAATACCTAGATATTCTTGTTGCATGTAGTCGGGCTGCGTTCTGCTAGGAGAGACCAGAGCGTAATCGTTGTGGCGGCTCTTGAACTGAACCCCGTTAAGGACGGCCACTATTTCTCCCATACCTGTTGGTAGGGGTGTCACGGGGTGATTAAAAGTGGGGGGGGGTATCTCCGACTCTTCAATTATTACCATATACTTGATAAGAAGATACATCTATAATATCACTCGTAGATGGCTTAATATGATTGACTTGTATTGGTTGCACAATACAGATCAATGTTGGATATAATTATACTACAAAGACTATAAATAGAATAATATAATATTTATAAAGAATAAAATAATTTGTAGATCTTAAAAGTGTGGGGATATTAGATATTATATCCCCCCACTTTTAAAAATGGAGGGGACATGTCCCCCCATCGCCCCCCCCCCCTTTTAGGA
The DNA here is from genome assembly GCA_964019155.1 of Osedax fenrisi. Lineage (NCBI taxonomy): Eukaryota > Metazoa > Annelida > Polychaeta > Sabellida > Siboglinidae > Osedax > Osedax fenrisi. The sequence goes on from OZ025239.1 coordinate 101,831,528, forward strand.
CGACCCTACAGGCTGTAGGCGAAGGTCATACCATGCATGTAGACACGTACGAATGGCTCGATGTATTAATGATAATGAAATGCTACTTTGATATCGACTATAGTCAGGGTATACCCGTTCTGAGACTGTTTAATACGCGACTACCCTATCTGATACCGGTATTTTGTGAATATATAGTGAGACTTATAGATCTAAATTGTAGATTCATGTACTTTTAGATTTAGGACAATATAATGTACAGTGTACAGTGTATTTATGTTAATTTACATACAAAGTTAACAGTCAGTTTTCAGTATTTTTAAAATTCATATGTTACATTTTGTATAATATACATGTTAAATTTTGAGGAATTTTCGCACACATTAGAATATAACACAAATCAAATGTTGCTGACTTATTATCGTACTGTATATGATGTGTTCTGATCAGCAATGCCGTACTGCCCTACTCACGTACCGTATACTATAGACTATAGTATCAGTATTACTATAGTCTATAGTTATATAGTTTTATTATACTTTGGTTAGGTTATGAGTCATGAGTCATAACTTATGACCCTACATATATATATATATATATATATACGCATATATCCACACATACACGTGTATGTATTATTAGAATGTTCGTATAATTATATAAATTGTATACATACGAATGTAAATATTAATTTGTATACCTTTTATATAAAATATTTATTTATATAAATGTATTCATATTGAATAAATACCTCCACCTGGATTTGAACTTATGACCTTCTGTACAGAAAGATACCCCTGGTTATAATGTATACAAATTGCACTATTCACTTACTACGTCGTAAGTACCACGTATACGTGTATAATAAGTTATATTACATCACTATTACATCACTATTACATCACTATTACACCACTATTGCATAACAATCGTGTATATTCATCAATATTTGGTTAAATAATACGTAATACTCATACTTAATATTCATATTTAATCCTAAAATTCGTGATAGTATTCGTTAATTAAATGTATAAGGTATCTTTACAACCTGAGATATGTTAGGATATGTTATCATGAAGGACATTACAATTAAGATCCTCTCCAGTAACCTATCATGTACACGTATTGTATTCTAGTACAATTACAACAGATACAGTATTGAGTATATTGTTATTGTTATTGTTATTGTTATTTTCTTTGGTGGAGTCCTTTCATCCCATCCAAGAACTTAGATGAAGTTTTCACTTATAACCATATATGGCTTTAATGTCCATTCAAAACCGCTCTCGTGTTAAGGCATCCATGACTTTAACGAGAGCCGATCATTTATGTAAACACGATTATATAATATTTCTTCTAAATAATATTTTAAGACCTTTTTAATGGTCCGGACGAGGCTCGAACCCGCGTCCTAATACTTGTGCATCTGACGCCTTGCCAACTGAGCCACACAGGCTTATACGCCTATATAAGACTTATATATAAAGCGTTACACTTATATAGTGCGTTATCTAATATTGTCAAAGAGCACGACATTATTGATGCCACTTGTTATGAATATGTTTACACGTGTTTACAATTACTATGAAAGGGTATACCCTAAAAAGCTTTAATTATAAGTATATTCGTTATACATGTATTTATACGCGTATCTCTATTCATCATAACTGTAATCGGTACATAGTGATGCATAGATGATATACTTATATGCACCCACACTACATTCACGTGACAGGCGGGGTGGCAATATATATATATATATATATATATATATATATATATACTATAGTAACTATATATATATATATATGAATGAATGAATGAATTCAGTTTATAGACAATATCTAAGGAGAATCAGTGAAAGCGATGAGCTTTTTTAATTCGATATCTCTTAACAGTAGTGTAATGTCATATTTCATCATCTTCATTCGGATAAAATACAATAAAATTACATAAAAATAGATATTAAAATAAACAATAAAACAAAACTAAAACAAAATATAAAAGAAAGAATAAAACAAAACTAAAACAAATATTTGATTCCCATGTTAGCATCCAAAACAAAGTATAAAATATAATTAATACATTTTTCATAATTGTAATATAATATTTATAAAGAATCTAAATATTTGTATCACATATTTTATGTCAATTTTAATAATATTGATATATATATATTTGTAGGTTACTATAGGTTATTAATACTGTTTATAATTGTTTTAATTCTAATACTGTTTTTTATTATTTTAATACTTTTAATTTTTAATACTGTTTAGTTTTTTTTTTTTTTTTATTAGTTATGTAAAGTTAAGTATATAAAACGTAAAATTTGAAAAATAAATATAAAATAGTTTTGATAAATAGTAATTTTAAAATATTTTAAACATTTAATACTGTTTTTTTTTATGTTTTTAATACTTCTAATTTGTAATACTGTTTTTTTTTATTTTTTGTGTTTAGTTATATGATGTAAAATATATAAAAATGTAAAATATGTAAAAATGTAAAATTTATATGGAGAAATACCTATTTAATACTGATTTTTTAATAAAGTTTTATAATATAAAATATTTGTTTAATTTATAATATAATATTAGAAGAAATAATATATTTTTAATATTATTAAACATCACACATAAGTGTTATATTTTATATTGGTTAACGAAAAACAATTTCATAACTTTTTTTAATTTATTTATATTTGTTATTTTATTTTTTTTAAGAATATTACCAAATATTATATCATTATAATACTTTATACCTTTGAAGAATATTGTATTTTGGTATTTTGTAGTTTTCACTAATGGTAAAATGAATCTATCATTACGTTTATTTAATGTAAAATATTCATTAAAATCAATTTTGTAATTTTTATTTAGCAATTTATAAATTAATATAATATTTCTAAACATCACCAGATCATTTAATTTTAGAATATTATTACTAATAAATAATTCAGATGTATTTGATAATCTGATTAAAGGTAATAGATTTAAATTTAAGATTTTTTTGTTAATAATTCTGATAATTTTTTTTTGCAATAACATAATAATATTTATATTTGATTTATAGGTATTTCCCCATATTTCTATGCCATAAGAAATATTAGATAAAAAAAAAGAGTTATATAATAAAATCATATTTTCAGTACTTAAAAACGAAACTTTTTTCATAAAATATATTATTGATGATAATTTATTAGCTAGATATTCTATATGTTTTTTAAAAGTTAAATGTTGATCTAAAATTAATCCTAGAAATTTGTAGCTACCTGCAATTTCAATTTTAGAATTTCCAATATATATATCTTTTAATATTCTAGCATTCATAAAAGATAAAATGGTTGTGTTTTCAATATTCAGTTTTAGTTTATTGATATTGAACCAGTATACTAATTTATCGATATACAATTGTAGGTATTTAGTTAATAATTCATTGTTGTCTGCATATATTGTAAGTGATGTATCATCTGCATATAAGTTTAGATTAATATTGACTGCATCTTTCAAAATAGTTGGCATATCATTAATAAATAATATAAAAAAAAGAGGCCCAAGAACTGATCCTTGGGGTACTCCATATTCTATACAATCCTTCGATGATAATGAATCATTTATTCTTGTAACAATATATCTTTTATATAAATTACTTTTTAAAAATGTTTTCATTTTACCTCTGAATCCATACGATTCTAATTTATCAATTAATATATTATGATCTACGACATCAAAAGCTTTTTTAAGATCTAAAAATATTGTTGCTACTTTTGTATTATTATTAGTATTTTTTTAAATAAAATGTTGTATATTTATTAATGATAAAGTTGTATTGGAGTTTGGTATGAAGCCATATTGATTATTATTAATTATATTATTTTTATGTATAAAATTTGATAGTCTATTATATATGATTTTTTCGAATATTTTACTTATTTGTGGTAATATATATGTATATATAGACACTAAGAGGCCCATTGGTATGCCAGGTGTCTATATAGTCCATCCTTATAAAGAAAGTCACTTTCTTTATAACGATGGACTATATAGACATATGGCATACCAATGGGCCTCTTAGTGTATACACTGTATACTATACACCTATAGATGCACATACCAACAAGCACATATATACGCGCGCACTAAGAGGCCCATCGCTATACCATATACCATATACCATATACCATATACCATATACCATATACCATATACCATATACCATATACCATATACCATATACCATATCTCTATATATATAGTCCATCCATATAAAGAAATACAATGTACTTACATCGATGGTATAAACACTACACTATATAGTAACTATATTATATATATATATATATATATATATATATATAGTGTTACCCCACATATGCATAGGGATGCAACTGTGGGTATACTATATTTGTTTCGAGAGACATTCTCGGATAGCCTATAGCTACGAATGCTTAATATTGATCACTTACTTGTGTAAACATTAACACTTTTATGTCGATCTTTTCATCGATATCATTACTTAATTATTATACACATATACACACATATATCATATATGATATATGTATACATACAAATACACACACATACACACATACATACGTATAGATGCATTGAATAATCGATTGCTAATGTAAGCTTATTAAATAAACATATAGGGTACACTAATTATAACATACATTCTATATAAGAATACTTCAAATATATCAACAAATACCTAGGTGTACCTCAGTATTTGTTATAACTCATCTGCAGATTTAGGTCCGTCTAGGTTTACATGTGCTTTATTGAATGATAATGGCGTCCTATATACACATTATTTATCGCAGAGTTCAATATTCATATGGAGAATAGTATTAATTTACAATAATAATATATTATAAATTAACAACAGTTCAAAATTATAATCTGTATAAGACTATAGTTATATCAAAACACATTAAATATATATTTTCGTATTTATAAAACACCTCACATTTTAATCAATAACTTATTGATAATAAGTATTCACAATTTATTTATTTCGTAAATGGGATTATTATTTAGTATTATTTTATATCCTTTTTATATATTTTATGTTTCGTCGGTCATTTATAGACCTATAGGTTATAGATAAACTCTGATATCAGTATTATTATTAATAATATATAAATAATAATCTCCCATTTGTTAGAACTACAAGACAAACTTTAACTTCGATATCCGGTGTTACGAGTTATCGGATGGTCGCTGTACGCGATTAGCGTTACATCGAGGTATGCACACACACGTGTCGATGTCGTAGTACGGGTGAGGCTCTTACCTATTGCTCGTTTCGAATTAGCGTGAATGTGAATGGCTCCGGCACTTCTTCCGACGTAAGAGGATCCGAAGTAAGGCTTTGTCCCCTGTATAGTAACACACGCTTATATCGTAGCTCCTTATAACGACTAAATCATCACGTCTAATCGAATACGTTTAGCGATGGTGTAATAGTTTACGTTATATTGTATGTTTAATGGTGCCGTACTATGTACATAAATGAAGCTATTACTTGAAATTATAGTTATAACTAATTAGTATACTAATAGGTATACCTATAGGTATTATATAGTACCTACTATATACACTGTACCAGTATACATTATACATGTATAATAACAACAGCAGTTGTACACTCTACAGTGTACATTGTATACGTGTATGTAGCCACAACCGTCATTAACTCCGGTAAACCTCAACGTATTGTTAATGAACGAAGAGCGCTTTATTTATATCAATATACTTATATGGTTTATTAATAATAACTTATTATGTGTATAGTTTTAAAATAATGATGTATATTAATATTAATTATATTAATAATTAATTATCATACATATATGTATCATATATTTATTAAAAAAATATTGAAACTTTTAAAAATATTATCAATACATTATATTAATATAATTATATAATTATTAATATATTAATAATTATATAAGTTTAAAATATATATATGTGTCTATTTATAATGTTATTATTTCATAAATATGGTTTATATATTATATAAATTAAAAGTGGTAAAACATAATATTGTATATGTAGATTATATATTCATTTTGTATAATAACTATTTGAATACTCCTATATGAGTATTCATAAATGAATAGTATTATTTAAAATCGCTCTTCTATAATTGTTGTTACTATATTGATAACGTCCATGTTTATTGTGCACATTATTAATGGCGTCATATATCTACGAACACATACACTTAAAAACAAATAATAAGTTATACCCATTGCGCTAGACTTTACCATCATAAATCATTGTACCTATGTTTAACACAGGTATATATTGTCACACCTTATATCATAATTGTACTCTATAATATCATCGATAATCGTGCTATTACGAAACCACTTGTCTAATTTCGCACTTTAGAAATTTATAGATAGTATAGTTCACCTAGATTGGAAGTCACGTGATTTGTCTTCAACACACATGGTGCCTCGATTTAGGTATCTAAGATGGCCGACCATCACATATAAAGTAGTATTTAATCAAATTAAATGTTGCAATTATATTTCAGTATAAATATATATAAATGTTTATTTTGATATATATATTATATATATATATATATATAATTATAATTGAATCGCGCTTTATAAGCGTATATAGAAAAAAAAATCAAATGTATTTAAAAATCAATATTATTTATTTGAATATTTTTTATTAAATGCATCTGTCATGTAATACTCGGCCATCTTAAGTTACCTAAATCGAGGCACCTTGTATGTTGATGATTTGTACATTATCGAGATATATAGCAATACCGATCTAGGTAACGTACACATATATGGTTACTACGTGACATTATATCACAGTTATTGATAATAGATATTCACATTCAATAACATATATATGTTCTATTTCTGAGTAAAAACTGTTGCCTAATGCATTGCTTTATGTATATATCATTATATCGATAATCGTGGCTTACAAATTATAATCGAAATACGGCCGCGTAATCGCAGCTAAACGCGTGTACTAAAGTAACCTAGGTTAGTAGCGGTGACGTCATAGCGAGGTCAATAGCGAGGTCACGTCGTAAACTAACGGTCAACAGATCCCTGGTCCTAACGAGACCCGAGTTGCCGGCGGATCTGACCTCCAGCTCTTGCGCCAGTTGTTGGCTACGAATCTGATCGCCCAGCACTCGGACCGTGTCCGTGAGTTGTTCTAGAAGAGAGGACTGGTCAGCCGCGGAGGTGGAGGTGGAGGTAGAGGTGGAGGTGGAGGTGGAGGTGGAGGTGGATTGTGCCAGGACAGCGGTCAGTAGGCATTGCAGCCATACCGCGGTGTACAGCACTGATGTGATGGTCATTAGCTTGAGCTGTAACGGACACGAAACTGGGTTAATGAAAGACGGATAAGTTAAACATGGCTTATGTGGGTCTTGTGAGCTGAACAGATGATAACGGTCGATAAATCGTTTAGAAATGAACGATAAAGATAATTACCTATATTCCCTATATTTCCAAATCATTGACATACATTTAAATTCATATTAAATGAATTAAGAGCGATATTTTGAGTAAGAAAAAAACGTTATTTATATTTTTAAGAAATTGTAATCAACTAATTTCTTTGAGAAATGAATAATATTGTGGACGACTTAGCGAATAATGAATATAATGTGACCCCGTTTAACGAAATCTCACTACTTATATTACTGTCGGCCATTGCTGATAATAAAGTGGTTAATACAACACTACATATAGGGACTATAGTATCATAGACTATAGTATCATAGACTATAGTATCATAGACTATAGCACTATAGGCTATAGGATGCTATAGATTATGCTCGCTTAGTATTCGAGCTGATTGGCCAATACGTATTGCGTAATAGATATGTGTTATGTAATCGTAATAAAGATGACGTAACCTCCCTATAGGCAAGTGCTATCATAACTTAACATTAATACATCACAAACATTTGTATAACTGGGGCCTACGTGCTATTGCATGTCAATAGGAAACATATAATGTTGTTAAACTTCTAACTCTAAAGATTTAATATGTTTTCATAATGTTATCACATATAATAATAATATCATTCTATATGACCACTATTTATTATTTATGAAATATATATATTATTATATTGTTTTAAAAATAAGAGTAATTTAAATTGCGCATCTTTTAGAAATTAATATAATGATAAAAACATCATACACCTATAACATATTAATTATTAAATTATATTATTTAAAAAAATAGTACATATATGCATATATAGTTTAGATTATACAATAAAATAGTTCCACTCATTTTAGTAGAGTAATAAATTCATAAAATTAAAATATTGAGAAAATATCTGTCAAATTTTAATGAAATATGTTCATGTAATTAATTCAGATTTATCATTTACTTTATTATAAGTAAAAGTATATCATATATAAAATAAATTAGCAAACATGGCAGTATTTAAAACATAATAGTATTTTAAACATAATAGTATTTAAATTTAAATTTTTTAAATATATATATTATATTCGATAATAATGTATGCTTTACGAATATGTTATGCTTTAATCTAGTATTTATAATGAATGTTTATTTTTTATATTATATGTTATAATACATAATTTATACTTATTAATATAGATAATGTAGGTACAATTTAATTTATAGATAAATGATTATGAAATAAAAGATTATAAATTATTATTTAGACAATAAGATATTTGTTTTGTTTTAAATGGAAATCATACATTGTACACCCTTCATTAAAAACTAATAATATATTCCGGAATCGAGAAATCAATAAACAATGATCAGTTTACGGTGATTCTCGTTAGAGGCAACATCAATATTATAACGTCAAACAATATTTTATCCAACAGATTTCTAAACTAACTAATATAATTATATAAATAATGATTATAAGTAGTTAGTGTATTAGTCGTAAGTGTATTAGTCATACTTCATAATATGTGTGCGTGCGTACACGATTAATATGTATATAGATTAATATATATATATGTTTACTAACAAGTTCGTGCGGTTCGATCAAAATATAACCTCTTCTTAACTCTTCTTAACCTCTTCTTAACTCTTCTTAACCTCTTCTTAACTCTCCTCAGAAGATCACGCGCTATTTATATTGGTTAGCTCGGCGTATAAACCCTGGCGACCAGAACAGATAATACCACGTGATTAACTATCACGGGTTGTATGAGTGTATACCGCACACACGCAGTCACATCTACGTAGCTAGTAATGTATCGATAACCTGTCGCATTCACACTCTCGCTATATCGATACTAAGTATATAATATACTAAGTAATCTTGAGAGGCATGCCTATATTTGGACACTTCAGTGTGTACCAATAAACCTAATGCCGGTTCGTCAAGTGGTCACATTTCACATATACATACCCTAACATTTATATCAATATATTGAACGGTAATTAGTATCTATAGATTCGTATCTCTACAGATTCGTATCTCTACAGATTATTATCTCTACAGATTCTTATCTTTATAGGTTCTTATCTCTATAGATTATTATTATTATAGATTCATATCTATATAGATATGCAACTTGAAGAGGCTCGATGTCGATTACAAATCACTAAGAGGTCCTTCAAGATTTCTGCTGCCTCGATATGGAACAAGCTACCTCTGTCGATACGAAGTGCTCCATATATCTCAATATTCCGCAAAAGACTGAAAAAACATCTTTTATTATGATTTTTTGATAATTGTTGTTAATATTATTTGATAACACTTCAGAGAATTGTTGCTACTATTATTCAAGTGTATAAATAAACTTTATTATTATTATTATTATTAGATTCTTATCTCTATATATTCTTATCACTATAGATTCTATCACTATAGATTCTTATCTCTATAGATTATTATCTCTATAAATTTTTATCACTATAGATTATATCACTATAGGTTCTTATCTCTATAGATTCTTATCTCTATATATTTTTATCTCTATAGATTCTTATCTCTATAGATTATTATCTCTATAGATTCTTATCTCTACATATTCTTATATCTATAGAGATAGGTATACCTATACATCAGATCTATTAACGTACACTTTACGACGTCTACATACGTAGTATGAATAGTATTATCGTAGTGTTTTGATTAAAATATTACTGATGAATCAGAATGATATTAAGGACATGATTTTAATGATGTCGTCGATGATTAATTTGCAATATCCTAATAGTTAATCTAGCACTGTTCTACGAATACATGTATTGCGAGCTTATATAACTACTACTGTAGGGTATATACAGTACACGATATGGTACATTATACACTGTATAGTTTGTATGTGTACCCTATAGTATACCTATAGGTCATACAGGTTACATAATAGGTATACCTATAGGTCATACAGGTTACATAATAGGTATACCTATAGGTCATACAGGTTACATAATAGGTATACCTATAGTCGTCTATTGCGTATCGTATAGTTTTTATGAAATAGATCGACATTTGTTTACGACTTGATATGATATAGTATTACGATTCCACTTAGGTAAACAGGTAGGGGGTTCTGCGAAATAACAATATCAAAGTAAGACAACACACGATTTATGTGGCTGACTCCACCCCGAGCGTCTGAACCACTTTTACATTTCAATGCACGCGATAATTTATATTTTTTATACAAATTAATCAACATTCACAATAGCCTATAGGCTTATTAGAATTCTTCTTATTATTATAGTAGCAATGCTAAGAAACGCATTTAAATTTCTGTATATATATATATATATACAGAAATTTAAATGCGTTTCTTAGCATAGCTTATAATAATAAGAAGAATTCTAATTATAGCCTTAATAACAGTAGTGTATACACCCTATTCTCGAGGACCTATGCATATATGATAAGTGGGTATACAGGTTGTAGTACAACTAATCCGAAGGTATACCATATAGGTACCTAATTATGAAAGCATACTTCGAATACACGAGTTAGACGCCTTTACTATATATATATATATATATATATATATATATATATATATATATATATATATAGTAATAGTTTATTATAGTAATAGTTTACTATATTAATAGTTTACTATATTAATAGTTTACTATATATATACAAGTATACTTGAATCTTACGACTAAGTATTTATATTTATAATATAACATAATATAGCCACAATCCAAAGAAGAAACATTACATATTACGTCCATCTCCTCGGACATAATGGTCTGGCGATATTGTACTCAGATGACGAGTTGAAAGGTCAAGATGTAGACCGCCCAACACGTAATGCATACCATTGACCAGTGGTCATCTAAGACCACCGGGGATCTGCTGGACATGGCGATAAGTACAGAGGCGAGCGGAGACGTTGTGTTATTAGAGCTAGCGAAAATATTTCTCCTAACATATACGAATCGCGGAAATAAAATAAAAAGTAAATAACATAAATATAAATTATAATATAATGTAGAATATATAATATATTTATGTAATATATAATCCGTGTATATAGTATATAGTATATACTATATACTATACCGAGGTAACACTTTATAACGTTTTAATATAAATATAAATATACGTTATAATATGTGACGAGATATAGGTGACTATATAGGTGAACTATGTGACGATATAATTTAGATGGGAAGATAGTTATCACAGTTCACATGCTAAGATTTCATCCGATAACACTAAATATAGACTACGTATGTTCTATATATAGAATGCATTCTCTGGTACTTTATCATATCTCTCATATCAAATCCCGGATCACATATTTCATAAACAATGACATTACCTCGGGTCGCCATTAAGAAGTGGGCGTGTCGGACCATTGTTTGATCATTACGTAACGGTTAACATCACGGTAATGAACTTATTAACTTTGTGCGTACATGATAGTAGTATTCTCTATAGTATTAGATGATTTATTCGTATTATCTTACAGAGTATGCTACTTTATTATGTATTTCTTCGATAATATTTAACAGTTATGTATTCATATCTTTGTGAATTATCGTATACAATTATCGTATACAATATTAAATATTTGTTTGCATACTTATTACACATCTATCATCGTTCTTTTTAAATACACGTAATTGATAATAACGGTAGTAATTAATAGTAACGTAATATAAGTTAAGTATTCAATATAAAATAAATTAAATAGAAAGTTAAAATGAGTTATCTACTTTAATGATATTTAAGTGTATACATATGTAATATAAATATGTAAATAAGTCCAAATATCAATATTATTTTGTTATTTTATTTGGTTGTATCCTGTTATCCTCTATAGGAACTTAACTGAAGTTTTATTTATCTATAACAAATATCTCTAATATCCCTTCGAAAACGATATCATATTGAGGAATATATGGTTTTAAAGATATTTTATAGACAATAAGATTACTTCTAAATATAATTGTAAGACCTATGTATGGATCCGCGCCGCACTGTTTGCGTATCTGATTCCTTAGTCTACATACCGATCTTGATGAGTCATACAGGTCATATGTCATAGGGATTAAATAATCTATCAATTAACTTTACATTTATTTTATTTCTTATACGTATCCATATATGGAATACAAAATTAAATATATTATATAATATATGATATAGTAATGCCATTTCATACGAGTGTCGTGTGAATACGTATATCATAATAGAAGGGGCCCCGAGCTATCATATAGTGTACTATCATAAATCATTATGTATACATGTTCAACTATAGAAGTTATCCGCAGTAGTTTAATAGTTGTGAATAAATATAGGGCGTAGGCGAGTGTTGGTGACTAGTGTATACTATAGTGTATCAATGAAAACAACTAATGAGACACCTGGTGGTAACTGCAGTACTGCATCACGTGATGGCCATGATGCATGTTTACGTTTGTATACATACCAGTGGATTACTATAGTCCATTGACTGAACTAAGGGCAGTACTGGGATAGACGGTAGGTATATCCGTAGATGTGAATTTGGAATGTAATTGTTGTTATTTTTTGAATTGTATGGGCGCTTTGTTATTTTTGCCAATTGTTTTAGCTGTTCTGTTTGTAGATTACTGATGGATTTATCGAGAACATCTGTTCTAGTGATATGATTAAATAACGTACTGAACAAATACTGAGTGGCGTCCACAGTTTCAGAGGTAAATATACTATTGAGAATATTCGTTATAACAGTGTTCATTAAATTAGCGATAGAATTGGGTTGTATAATTATATGTCACCATTGGAAGAGAAATGTTAACCTATAGTTGTGTAGGGGAAAGTAACAGAATATGGGCAGTGCCCGAATACTAACAATCTCAGCAACCATAAATCCTACTAAAATAATTTTTAATAAATAAATATTCATAATTATATATATATATATAGTCTAAATAAGTATTTTTTATTATTTAATTATTCGAAGTGCTAGTGAAGTCCTAGTGCTGATGAATCCAATAAACTGATTTTTTGATTACGTTTTTAAATTTATTAACACAAATATAATATAAACTCAAGAATAATCAAATGTATCGATATAAAACATAACAATATATTAAAAACTAAGAATTAAATAATTCTAAACATTATATAGATAATTGCTATATTTGTTTTCAAATATTAATTAATTTATAAGCATATATTTAGAGGTCTTATAAATCCCTAATACGGACACTCAATATGTCATACCTAATACGGAAACCCTATAACCAACCAGATCACAGTGTGCAAACATGTGAACTATTCTGATTATAATAGTAATACCACCAAAGAAGCTACATCTAAAAATGTTATTATTTAGATACTTAACTTGTATTGTTAATTAATAAAATAATAAAAACTAATAAATTAATTAGTAATTAAATTATATTAAATTATTAATAAAATTAATTGTAATTTATCTTATTGTTTCATCAAAAATATATAGTTTATCTATTGGTATATATCATTATAACACAGGGTGTCCGTATTCGAACATGGGTACCGAATACGGACACCCCGTTATATATTGAATACAAATATTAAATACAATTTTAATATCACAATAATATCTATAATCATATAATATTAACATATTGTACTTTTTTGAAATTTTTTTTGAATAAATATATTATGTAATAAATTGTTTAAAAGTTTGAAATACCATTTATTGTTAGTGTCCGTATTATAATGGCTGCTTTCCCCTATAAGGTATACTTATAAGATAATATTTAGAGACTAGGCAATCACTATCCCAAGAAACCAAATTGTAAATATCTACCGTTACGATAACAGTTATTTTACGACAGAAAAGAAACAGTGATTTAGTGGTGTTTCGGTAATAGTTATTCTGCAAAATTACAAATCGGTAATTTTGGTTTAAGTTTGTAACAGGGTTACAAACCCTGTTACAATGCGAGGTTACAAATCTGTAATTTTGCGATAGGAATTGTAACCATTATATAATTTAAGAATAATTGAAAATAATTTTACAAATTTAATAGTTATTAGAAAAATAATTTATATAATTTAATACAAATATTATTACAAATTATTACTGATTAGGATATTATATGTAGATGTTATGAGACTGTAAATTGGCTGTTATATAAGGCAGTTATGAGGATATTATATGATGATATATTGTTAAATTATTTAGAAATGTATACATTTAGGCTAAATGAGGAGGACAACTCTAAAAACGTTTTTACACTTTATTTGGGGAAAAAAATTACACTATTTAAATACTTACTAAAACGGATTAAAAAAACCCTTCCAATTATATGCTAAGTGGTAAATAATGTAATAATAATTATAATGATAATAACAATGGCCTCCAGCACAGCTGAGCAACGTTAAACACATCTGCACGCAATCAGAGTCGACTGACAATATAATGTCCCAATGTAAAAGTCAGCATGACTACATTTTCACATTATATTCCTTCAGACTGAATCTATTAAATACACAATATAATATAAGATTGAATATGGAATAATGATACTAGCATATATCTAAGATGGCTTCACGGAGATTCGATGATATCTCTAAGGCGTCACGTCATTGATTATCATGGACTGATGTAGTCATCTCCAAGGCAACACGTAACTGGTATCATGGACTTCTATGCATTGAGAGATTTTTATCTAAGTACATATATAGTTGATATAGTCGCAAGTATCAATATTTTCTAATAGAGTTGTTATCTCGAAAGTGAAAGTATATGGACTTCTCTTGTTTATCTTAAAGGTGTCGTGTCAATGATAATCACGGGCTGTTGTTTTCATCTAAATGGATATATAATATATATATATATATATATATATATATATATATATATAAATATGTAAAATTATATATTTAATATAAATTAATAGGTTTGTGTATAGTTTTTGATACATATTTATATGTATTATCTCTCATTATAATTCGATTGCATTAGCATGAGAGTGGCTTTGAAAATAATAAAATAACAACAATATATACAACTGAATCATAACAGATGAAAATATGACCACTTGTTTACTTACTAAATAACACTGACATATTAGCTTATACGATGTTAAAATATCATGAACAAGGAGGTAATTCTTTAGTTTGTGTTTGAAGGTGGTATAGCTATAGTTGATGTATTACTGATGTTGAGGGGTTGAGGGAGCTGATTCCAGACGAGGCCTGACACCAATAGAATACCGACGACTCCTTTTTCATTTTTCCGATGAAAAGAGTTTTCAGTCAGGACAGTATAGTTAGAGGATCGTAGGTTGCATGCTGAAGTATAGAGTTAAATTATTCGAAATAAGTAATAAGGTTTAACAATTGTTTTCTTATATAACTAAACAATAATATTATAATATAGAATATATAGAAGAATATAGAATGGATGGTAATTTAAGTTGAGCAATTATTTTTGAGAATGGCCAGTTAAGTCGTATCCGTATACCTATATATACCTATAGGTCATTGATTCTTGTTGTGTAGTCAGTTTTCTTTAGTTAGTAGAATAGCCTAAGTGATCTGTTAGTTAAATGGTCGATGGTTGTATATTATTTATTGTGAAACGAAAATGGGATAAGGAATAAATAGTATAATCGAGACATAATTAAAATCTGGAGTATAGTTAGTTCCATGCATGGATGACATATACACATTCTAGATTTTTAATTTAAACAAATACGTCGTTATATAATAACATCCAACGAACTAACTATACTATATCCATGGATGCTTTTAGGATGGCTAAGTGATTATAATATGTCAAGTTGTTGTAAATGTGAATGCCTAGATATTTGGTTGTAGTACCCTATAGGGGGTTATACCCTATTGGGTATGACCTATGTATAATGTTGGGAATATAGCGGTTTTAGGGAATTCGGTAGTAACAAATTCATAAGTACAATATTATTAGGATTAAATAGTAGATAGTTATTGGTGAGCCAGTTATTGATAGTAGTGAGACAGGATTGAATGATTAGTGACACTTGGCGTGAATTTTAATTTCGCCTGAATAAATGTAATACTTGACGGAATGAAAGGATTTAATCAGTTTGATACGGGGGAGTTGATATATATAGAAGAGTATATATACTTATATGGTAGAGGGATGATCCTTGATATACTCCAAATATGACTCCCCAGTGAACCAATGTGTTAAAAATAACTATGTGTTAATAATAGATATATTATATTTAATTAAATTATTATACTAAAAATAATAATTATTTGACATCTAGTAGTTTTTGAAATAGAAAGGTGTTCAACTCATAATAATGTAGTGTGTTTAACACATTATATTTGTTATGAGTATAACACCTTTGAAAAAAAATCAAGTTTAAATAATGTATTATTATATTATAGTTAACTAGATCATAAAAATCAAAAGTGTTCAAATCGTGACATATTACATGTGTTAGGCACGTTACATTAACACATTGGTTTACTGAGTCTGTATTTGG
This sequence comes from Osedax fenrisi, assembly GCA_964019155.1. NCBI lineage: Eukaryota > Metazoa > Annelida > Polychaeta > Sabellida > Siboglinidae > Osedax > Osedax fenrisi. The sequence continues at coordinate 101,848,453 of OZ025239.1, forward strand.
AATATAATGATTTATTTATTTTAGTGATATATGTTCTGTTAATAATGTAGTTGTATATATATATATATATATATATATATATATATATATATATATTTAATATATTACATATTAAATTAAAAAAAAAAATCTATTATCATTGTATTTTGTAAATAAACATATTATTTCCGCTATAAATATTGCATCAGCTTCTGTCAGAATAATTTATCAATTAAGGTTATTATTTATCAAATATAACTATATTATATGGTACACCGTATAATATAATTAATATAATTTATGATTATTATAATATACACGATATATGAATTAAATGTATATTATAACATATTAATTATATTCATGAATAATTAATTATATCACATTTAAAATATGATAAACATATTTTCATAAACAATTTTTCAATTTATAAATAATAAATTGTATACATAAAAATATTAATTATAAATAATAAAATAATAATTTAATACATAAATAGTTGTATATTTACATAAACAATATATATATATATATATATATATATATATATATATATATATATATATTTACTTGTCATTTATTTATTAATACAAATTAAATTGAAACACTGCTTTTTTTGGTTTATTAAAAATAGCGTATTTATCATAAAAATATATATAAATATAATATAATATAATATATATGTTTGTGTATATAAATATGTACACATATATGTGTATATATTAATCATTAAATGATAAATACGTAATGTTTACTAAACAATAACCAAACAATAATAATTCGATTTTGATTTATAGTGTAAATATATATATATATATATATATATATATATAAATAGTATGTACATGAGGTATATGTATAATTTATACATATACCATATATATATATATTGTATAAATATACAATTATTTATATATTATATTATTAGTTATTTGTAAATGTTATATATGTATATACTTATATAATGTAAAATACATTAGTCTTGCAAAACATATATAAGCACAATATAAAAGGCAATAAAAACGCAATTAAAATATGCCGCGTTTACCCGAATTAATTAAGGCATTCACTTTATTATATATAATTAATTTATATATATATATATATATATATATATGTAATAATACTTAGTTACATTATATTTACAATGTATTATGTTATAGTGTAGTTAGTATTAATTATACAATTTTCATATATATATATATTTTTTTGTTAACCATATAAACAGAATAACAAGTTTTTCTTACTATATGGTTAATTTAAAATATTTATGTATATGTATTTATTAATACAAATTAAAATTATTTGTTTTAAATATGAAGTAAAAATATGAATTATTAAAAAAGTTATCATACATTATATATAATCATATATGAGCGTGCACGCCAAACATGGTTGGTGAACAAATCATTTTGTTTAAATAGAATCTAAACTTAATGCCATTTACATTTTAATTATAATTTATATATATATAATATTTGTGTTATAATATATTATCGTTATACTATTATAATTTATTTTGTTATTTGTGTTTTAAAATGTGTTATTTTAGAAGATATATTTTCATAGAAAGATAATTTAAAGACCATTTAAAAGATTACTTTTCGTATATTATAGATTTACAATAACACACAACATTATTTGGAAAACAATCGTACTTAAGTAAACGGAGTTGCTGCAGCCAATCTTAAACTCATTGTTCAATATTTCAATGTTCAGTGGATATTATCTAGACCTCCTATAACCTCAGGCCCGAACATTGAATAAACAAAATATCAATTTTAAAAGAAAGATGCCCATTTGTGTCTTCATTTATTACTTCTTCTATACGTGTTTATTATATTAATATACATTTATATATTATTAATAAATAGCAATTATCATTATGATGATTAAATAATGATACACTATATCATAAAAATGAAATAATATAGACTTAATAACAGGTTTTTTTTACTATTTCACCTTATTTCAATTACTCTAATTGGTCAATAATGTATTTCTCTATGATAATTGGTAGACTTTGACCTATTTAAAAAAAATTACACTTCATCTGATTTATTAAAATATAATATTTATAAATATAACTCTATTTTTTACCTATTGTAAGGCATTAAACATATATAAATGCATCCTACAATCTAAAGCCCCAACATTATTTCAAATGGTTCCGTGATAGTCAATGATTTGAAAACAAAATTACGTTATAATATAAATAATATAAATTGTATCAAAAGGTTACAAAATAATTATAATAAATCATCATTTTAAAAGGATTTACATTAAGTATATTTATCATTTATTATATCATATTATATCTATCATTTGTATCATCATCACATTCATACAATAATTTGTTATCAATATTATTAATGTTTTTATTATTATTTTAGAACACGAATTAGTTATATATACATGCACATACAAAATTACATATATTAAATAGATTATTTTTATAATTTTATTTATTCTGAGAATAATTCTCATAATACATGAATGAAATCACTTTATATATAAACTAAATCTATAGATGACAAGTATAAGGAGAAACATTATATATATAACATATATATATATACATTAATATATAGCGATATCCTTAATTTAAATACTTAAACGTGATGGTTTATTAAAATATTTTTTAAATAAAAATTAATTTTATTAATATTTCAGAATAATATTATAATAAAAGTCATTATTTCGTTGATATTGTATTTATTTATTAAATACTATTTGACTTATAATATTTTAAGCTTATAATATTCACAAACTAAAGCAAAGTATATATATTAATATATAGCGATATCCACAATGTTAAACCATACAAATGCTAATATATTATAATATTTTGTTTATTTATACTTTAAAGAGGCCAGTTTATTTTACAAATCGATGGCATTTTTATATCCCATATAAATTCAGTTTTCGGGCCTGAGGTTATAAGAGGTATTGACATTATCCACGTAAATTTTATGCTGAAGATATTCTACTACAGATATGTTTGTGATATACCAGCTATGCCTATTATTCACGTACATACGTATTGGATATATATCATCTATTAGACTATGGCTTATCTTATGACATAACCTTCTAATAAACATTATATAGATTCGATTATTAATATATATATATTAGGTTGGAGTGAATTTTGAAATAATTATGGCCGTCTTCCAGACGACGTCAGGTTATGTCTCGCTATAGTGATTCAACGTTATATGTGAATTTATTGACATTATTGAACTACACGATATAACGTTAAATCACTATCGCGAGACATAACCAGACGGCCATAATTATTTCAAAATTCACTCCAACCTGTTATATATATATATATGTATAATCGTTACCATCATAATCAATGTTAACTCGATAATAATCTAATTATATTGGATACTAGATACACCCCTACAGGAATACGCCTCCTCGTCTATAGACATATGTATAGGCACCTCGTCTATAGACACCTACACCTAATATATTCTAAACCGATATGCCTCTTTCGACCCGTGATATTTTCTCAAAGCATATATTGAAATTTGTTAAAAATGCAACCTAAATTATATTAACATAGATATGTAGTATTCGTAATAATTGAACTCATTAACTATAAATGCCATCCTCATCACAATAGTGACAACTATAGTAGTATCTCGTATTGATTCACCCATATTCACCCGTATTTACCCCTAATTACCTACTCGCTTCCTCTCTTGCAACCCTAACAATAATAATTCGGAACTAGCATGGAGCAATTTGAGAAAATGTACCATTATTATTATTATTGATTATAAATTGTCTATTGTAATATACTAAATAATTGTTAATACATTTTTATTCATTTCAATGGCCGCAGTATAATCGTATATATATATATATATATATAAATATATATATATATATATATATATATATATATATATATGTATAAACTTCACTGAAGTCACGTGCAATTTACTCTAAATATAGTAATCTTCTATCGTATTGATTACTAACATCTAATTAATAGATCTTCCTCAATCGTTCCACATGTTAACCTAATATAACCTATAGTATAATCATCTCGACATCATGTATTGCACCTAAAGCTTATATCTCCCCAGGGGTCGCGCTAATGTGCAGTCAACGCAAAAATGGGAAGTCAATAATTTATATGTGCAGTCAATTTTTCAATTTTGTGCAGTCAATTTTTCAATTTTGAGCAACAATATTTTTATTATTCTAATTAATTTGTAGACGCATTATGTAAGATGCATACCATCCGGGGAGTTTCCCGTTATTGTTACATTACTACACACAAGAAGAATACCAATAACAATATATTGTTGTGTAATATATAGAAAAGAGACCATTATGAAGCATCTAAGTTCTGAATATCAAAAAAAATGTATAAATGCTTAATAATACACCATTAGCAAACTATATATCAAAGGCAAATAGTGATTTAGCTTATATATAATATCTTATAAGATAGGATATTTATTGATAATGGTGTATTATGATGCAAATAAGTTGGTTTTATCTGATTATTCTTTCCCTGCTAAAGCAGTTGTGAATATGAGGCATCACAATTTAAATATAATTCTGATGATAATATTATTACGAATACCGATTTACAATATATAACGCCCCATACGCATAAAGAATTATTATCCATTATCCATAGATACATATATGGAAACATTACACAACAAATTAAAAATGGTACTGAAATATCTCTTCGGTCGAACGGTAATGTAGACAGGATTCATGTTGATAAGCTATACACACTTGCGAAAGTAATATATAAAGTTGGAAACGAATTACTTATATTGTTAGGTTTAGGAGAATCTTTGGAACGTGGAGCTCGTGGGATATTTAACACAATGATTAAATCAATAGAACATCTTCTTGGAAGTAACATAACAAATTAAATAATGAAAGAGGTTTCGTCGTTGGTGACAGATGATACATCTGTAAATACAGGACATAGGTTTATGGTTTATAAATAATGGTTTATGGAAGATATTTCAAGATTATAGATTTGAGAAGTTCAGCGAACTCGTAGCTACTCGAGTAGATCTACTTATAATATGATGTTGTGCACATAAGTCAAGTCTTGCATGGAGGCAGCAAGCAATGTAATACCAGAAATTAAAAATATTCTGATGACATTAAGTGCTATTTCATCATATTTCGCATAATCTGGAGTCAGATGCAGAAAGTTAAAAAATATCGCAGAGTACAATAACCTTATAAGGCCAACAATATATTGTTTGATCATTTACAAACATATTTGAAATACGATGATGTGAATTCACTCATCATCTAGTTTAAAGCATATTAAAATCATGGAATGCATTACTAGTGTATTTTAATTAAACGACATGCAATAAAGCCCGTGTATTTTCAACGTTCCTTTACAATGAATATAATCTTCATCTATTATGCTTTATGACTGATGTACTAATTATATTCTCTCGATATCAAAAAAGATGCAATCCGATTTTACTACGATATGTGACATTCATCAACAACTTAATAATATTAAGGTTTGTCATATTTTCTATACCAGATATTCAGAGTAAAATAAATAATGTTTCATAATATTTTGTAACTTTAATAGATTATGCTGAATACATTATTAACAACCGATTTAATTGGCGGATAGGTTACTAAGTTAATAGAATCAATTGAAAAAACCAATGGTACACATTATTTGAAAGTTATTGAGTTAAGAGAAAAAATAAGCGTGAAGTAAGACATAATTTATATGTATCTGAAATGAGAGATATATTTGTTATAAAAGTAAAACTTATAAAACACTAGTAAATAATCTTAAGGAGCGATTAACAATAGATGTAAATATATTTTCAAAACTAGAACATTTTATTAAGTTACAAGAAGAAGTAAACATAAAGCAAGTACATACTTTTATAAATGCTGATTTGAACTTAAGTTTTGAACTTGGTTAGTTATTTAATTAAAAAGTCATTAATAATATTTTAGCCATCATTTAATGAAATTTCAGATTAACCTAACATTTTTAGGATAAATAAACACAATCCTAGACAACATGATAGAGAGCATGGTATTTCAACACAAGTGTATTTCAATGGAATTTTTTCTAGTGCAGGAAAACATAAAGGAGAAAAAGAAAATAAAATTCATTTTAAAACAATATAATTCTAAATATAGCACAATAAATAATAAACATAAACACTTCATTTTTAAAATATATATTTTAGTCATACGTTTTTTCTGTAATTATCATTATTCAGCTTACATGCATATATATTACCTACCTATGAATTTATAATAATTATATATGACTATTAAAACTATAAAATAGTAATTGATAAATAATTATATATTTATGTGCAGTCAATATTATTCCTTAATGAGACCCCTGTATCTCCTGCACCTATAGTTTATATAAACCCACTGTATTCTCAATTAGGTAAAAACCGGTGTCATATAATACTTCTTCCCATCTTAAGAATCGTCCCCGATGGTCACATGACTACAAAAATGGCGATATTTCACTAAATACACACACGAATCATTTTAAATTTAAACCACATATAACTAATATGTATTTACACAAAGTTGGAAAAAAATCAACTTCAGATTATGCATTAGAAGAAAGTAATATTTAAATATATAAAGACATAAGATTTTAATAATTTTAAATATTTTAAAATTCTGAATATACAGAAGTTATTATTTTTCAATTCAAAGTATAATACTATATTATTGTATTCTAAAATTGACGCATTTTAATTTAAAAACATTATACACATTTAGAAGCGTGAATATAAATACACTCTATTTATAACTTTTTGCGGGTGTCGAACGCGCGACACCCGCATTAAATTCCAATTCCTATTCATTCAATAATTATTGATTAACTGAAAATGCGTATAATGTTTTTTAATTAATAAGGTACATAGAGTCAATTTTAGAATACAATATTATTGTATTATACCTATATGCTTATACGCAGTTAACAAATATACAGTTGCATAATAATATTGATATTGATATTTTGATTTTATATTATATAAATCGGCTATATATAGTTATTGTTCTCAATCCTCGTGTATTATATCATATTATATAATTACAAATAGTTCGTTATAGGGTAAACGTATCTGTTATACACTCTATAGAGTATATACACTGTGTATAGAGTGTGTATGCTATACATTATTATAAACTCCTCACTACATACATGCCTAACCTCTAACACGCATGCGTCATGACTCATGACCCTTGAACCAGTGATATCAGATAGCTCCCTGAAGGTAATATATCACGATCCGCCGTATCACGTATTACGTAATAAAAACTCACATTATCACATGTACAATCATCAATAGCGTTTATAGTATTACATAATTATTATTCTAGTAAGTCGTACTCCTCTGCCTTCTCGTCAATGATAATCACGAACAGTAGTTAAACGTCCCTATATGGATCAGTGGTTCCCAGACTTTTTTCTTCGGCGACCCCTTTTTATAGTATAGATCTATCACACACACCTAGAACCATTACATTTATTGCGAGCATTATTATTGTATACTTTTTAAAGTCTAAACGTAGGCCCCTACTAAACCCCTACTTATATTATACATGGTGAATGCGATAATGAATAAAGCTCTTTAAATAACTTATATGTTATATATTTATGTTATATAAGTATACTTCACACACTTATCTGTTCTGTATTTTGTTCAGATAATTGTTATTTCGTTGTTGTAATGTTTAAAAATTCGATATAACAAAGCTGTGCTGTTGCTAATAAAGCATCTTCTATAATAAACTTAAAATATAGCAAACCTATGAACAGTTATAGGAATTAACGATTTTAAAATATAACTGCTTCTATCATAGTACAATTACGTTAATTTGGTAGCTGCACTTAAAGTTATATAAATGTACATTAATGATATACAAATTAAGATAAATACTACATATAGTTATATATACCTACATATATTAATTAACAATATATTATTAATGAAATGTATGTAATTAATATAGTTACTATATTACTATAATTACTATGCCCTATAGGGTAAATACATAACAATTAATATCGTTTAAGATTTATTCGAGGTTACAAAACACGAGACACAAAACATAACTAAGAAACATCCTTTAACGAATTAATACTACGTATTACTTATTATATATATATATATATATATATATATATGAACATAGTATAAAATGAGCGCTTAAATAAATGATATTATATAAAGATGCATTTATAAAATAAATATTTTCAATATAGAATGGTTATAATTTTTATTTTATAATTTTTGCTTTACATTTTAGCTTATAGGTTCATCGTCAACGTAATGTCGAACTCTCCTAATGATGATTTGGTCCTCTTCACATCTTCCCCGGACTCTCCTGATAATGATACGATCCTTCTCACATTTCCCCAGGACTCTCTTGATTGTGATAAGTTCATCCTTACCTCTGCCCAAGATTATCCTAACGGTGATATGTTCCTCTTAACCTCTGCCCCGGATTCTCCTGATAGTGAAACGTTCCTCCCCAATTCTGCCCCGAACTTTCCTGATTATGATATGATCCTCTACACATCTTCCCCGAACTTTCCTGATAATAATACTATCCTCCTCACCTTTCCCCAGGACTCTCCTGATTGTGATAAGTTCATCCTCACCTCTAACCAGGACTATCCTAACGGTGATATGTTCCTCTTAACCTCTGCCCCGGATTCTCCTGATAGTGAAACGTTCCTCCCCGACTATGACACGAACTATCCTGATGGTAACACGTAGTTCACCTATAACATTACCGATGTCAGAGGTGCCTAAAATGCAGGATTACAGTACAAATGTTTCCGGTCTATCCTGCAAAATATCGGTCTATACATTCGGTGTTCCGGTAGATTGCAAACATTACCATCGTGAATGATAAAGGTAGGTAACATTATAAATAATATATCGTAATATTTAATATAATAATACATTATTTGTATAACGTATATATATTTCTAATTCATATGATGTTATCGAATAATTTTTCATACTAACACATACATAATTCACAGGACATGGTACAGGACATATCTATATTCTACTGAGGACATTATACCGGGGAGTTATAGCGGGGACTTCTCGAGTATACGTTCTATTACATATTTGTATACAGTGATTGCATTTTGAACATACCAATACTTGAATTCATTTCTTGAATAATAAGCAGGTTTACCTTCGTAAATCATCTACAACTTGTAAATAAAATGTACAACATTTTTTGAAATTTTATTTTATAGAACAAATATACTTCATGATTTCTTCTATCACATGACAAGTTTTATATATTAAATATTTTCATATTATATAGTGCTACTTATAACATAGAGTATTACATATTATATATTATCTTTTTAGATCAAAGATCGAAGATCAACAATTGCAATCCTAGATATATGTCCTTACAAATATTTGAATTTGAAAATAAATATAATTATATACAAATGACTAATTATTATAGATATGAGTTATATGATATTATTTTTAATGAAAGAGTATTTCGTACTAGAACAATCACACTCTAAGAGTATACGTTAGTATTTTGTATCAAATAAAATTATGCAAATTAAAATAAAATGTAATACAATTTTAAAGTATGAATTAGTAAATTACTAAATAAGTAAGTTTATAATATTTATACTTGATACATTTTACAATTTTAAATCATTAATAACAATATATAAATAAATGTATGAATAAATAATGACATGGTATATACAAAGATTTTGCGAAGCAAAGATATAACACTCCCTATGCATGCAACGTAATTTAGTAATATACCCAACCGCTGCTAGCAGTAGTATCGAAATCACTGAAATAGATTTAGGTTCGGCTCTGTTTGCATACAACAATGTTTTCATTGCTTTATTAAATTACATGCAATATAAATTAGCTTTTACTCACTAAATATATACTTATAGCAGTTAAAACATACATATCATATTTGTTTGTTATATATTAGTAATGAACACTTTGTTTTCATCATATAAATATTAATTTAAAGTATATTATTTAACATTTTAAAAGTGTATAGTTAAATACGAATTTACATTATAAACAACGCATAGTTCCTAAAAGTAACCCGCTATAGGTGGCACCAGGGTATTTTGTATACAAATTCGAATTACACGATTTCGCGTAAGTGTTATATCTTTCCTTCGGAAAATCTTTGGTATATATATATTATATATTATATATAATACATTTTACAATTTTAAATCATTAATAACAATATATAAATAAATGTATGAATAAATAATGACATGGTATATATATATTATATATTATATATAATATATATTATATATTCTATTATATTATATTATATATTATAATTTTAAAAGTAATATTTTTTTTTGCAAATATATAGGTATGACTAGGTATAATCTATAGGTTATTAATAATATATTATTTAAATAATAATTATATATTTACGAATTATTGTACTCGTTAATATGTATTTATTTATATTCCGTTAATTTCCTGATTTTAGACATAATTCAACCAAGGCCATTGATTTAACTTATTAAGGGGATACGGTAAGGGGATACGGTAGGGCGCACGCAATTCCGCCGTTTACATGTAATTAGATAGGATGTTTTTATAATATTCAAACTAGTGACATTCATTGAATATATTACAGATTTTAATAATTTTTACATATTTATATTAATTAGAATAATGTTTTAATCTGTTACATTTTGAATGATATATATTCGTCGAGTAATTCATGGTTGAACTTCATTACCGATTTTATTTATGAATTTCTGGTATAAAATTTACAAAATGTACCATATAAAATTTAATAATACATATTTTTAAAAAGTAATAAATTAAATATTAGATATATATATATTATCTATAATATCCAGTAAAAATTATTAGTGTAGCTAAAATAACGATACAGAAACATTGATTTATATAACAGTAATTGGCGAAAATATTTATACTGAGAAAAATATGTAATATAAATATAAAGTTATATTTATTGTATTAGCTATTCTGAGATAACAAATGAATATATATTGTTATATTTATTGTATTGACTATTTTGAAATAACAAATATTGTATATAATTATATGTATATATTTATATATTTTGTTGTATTTGTTGTATTGGCTGAGATAACAAATATTACATATGTATATATAATTGTGAGATAATAGATATATATGTATGTATAATATACATCACATATATAATATATATGTGATGCATGTTTGGCCTATAATTGTGATATTTATGAAATAAGACACAAGAATACAATTATACATTTATGTAATAATTGTCACTGGTACGCTAAAATAGGCACATGTTTCTAGGCACCAGCAACAGAACTGTAGTCACTCCCGCTAGTTGTAACCGCCGGAGTCTTGCTTCTTTTGTTGATTCTGTCTTGTCTTTCTCTGCATTCTTGATCCGCAATATGTCCTGCTGCTTCGTGTGATCATGTAGGACATCTCCTAACTCCAGTTCTAGTTGGGAATACAGCATCTGAGTTGATACTGTAGCCCCGTTGTTGAAGATGTTTACAGCTGTACCTATATATAGCATATTCTACTACGTGGAGACCGTATAATTCGGACTGGAGGATATTCTGTTATATAAATTAATAATTTGTATATATGTTTATTGAAAATACCTTTTTACATCTGTGCTATATAGTAGCATGTCTGAAGCAGTTCTGAGTCAGCCCGAGTAATTATGTTGTGATCTTCAGATACTTCTGGACAGTCTTCTATCTTCCTCTTCGATGCGGAAGATGACACCTCTAGCACGTCTATAGCACGTCGGTATACATGTGCCTATTATTTTCGTAATATTAATATCACTTATAAATTTCATAATAGGTAAATAGTATATACTAAATACTTTATATCATACTATTTTATAGTTATAAAAAAAGTATTACATTTATTATAAGATAATTATTTAGTATAATTGTCTATGAGTTTTAATAAAAATACGTAAATAATTAGTAGAAATCTAGTTAGTAAATAATAATTCAATCAATAAATAATAAATAATTTTATATTTATAAATTATAATTAATATGATGATTATATCATTATAATGAACTATATAAATTTAATATACACTTAGGGGAAAGTCCCCGATTACCGACCCCTAAATGATTATTTGTAATAACTTATTCAATATTAAATATATTTATTTGAAATTTTGTAATTAGTGTAATATTATGGCAATGGATAATGTGGCTATTTTAAATTTTTGATATAATTATATTTACAAGAATAAACAGGGGGGTAGGTAATCGGATACATTTACCTAATACCGACCCCCTACTCATATTACCGACCCGCTAAAATAATCGTGATATAAATAATTGTAGTATTATAATATCCAATAAAAATAGTAGATATACATACATATAATTAATTGTAACATTCACGCAATTTATTTTGTATTAAATTTATGTTTTAATAGTAATATTAAATTTAAATTTAAACTTTATAGTAATTATATTAAAATAGTGTATATTATTATTTAATATTTATTTATTAATCAGTATGTATATAATCAACTGGAATCATGAATCCTAATTTGATATCAATGATACATAAACAACTTACGGCATATGTTAAAGTAAAATACGGATATATTTTGATGGGATATTATAAATTACATGGGGTCGGTATTAGGGTAATTTAGGGGGTCGGTAATAGGAAAATAATATGGGTTGCTATAATTAAGATATCTTGGTTAATAGTTATTCAAATTAAATTATTTTTATAATAGTTATAAACATTTTATTGATCTACAATATTATGCTCAGTATTAAGTTTTCTTTTAAATAATAAAGTATTTACAATGATTTAAAAAAAGTTATTATTCAAATATTTAAAAAGTAAAAACAGAATATTACATTTTATCAAATAACAATTGTAGGATTAAATATTTTTTAAAACAAAATACTTATTCATATTTATCATTAAATTACTAAAAGTTCGTGTATATATTATTTTTTGATATCTCTTATAGTTACTGAGATACCACAGGGGGTCGGTATTAGGAGGGGGTCGGTAATCGGGGGCTTTCCCCTACATTATGATACATTAGTATAAATACAATATAAGTGATATCATTTTTATAATATTTATATCACAAATTTAATATACACTTAGATTATGATAAACTAGTATAAATACAATATAATTGATATCATTTTCATAATATTTATATCACTTATAATTATCATAATAGTTAAATATTATTTTCTAAATACTTTTTTTTATACTATTTTATAATTACAAAAAAGAATATATTTATTATAAGATATCTATTTAGTATAATTGTCTATGAGTTTTAATAAAAATAAGTAATTAATTAGTAGATTAGTAGTAATCTAGTTAGTAAATAATAATTCGATACAATCAATAAATAATAAATAATTTTATATTTATATTTATAAATTATAATCAATATGATGATTATATCATTATAATAAACTCTACAAATTTAATACACACTTACATTATGATAAATTAGTATAAATATAATATAATTGATAAAATAATAAATATTATATATTTGATATCTAACATGTGGTTTTTGACGGTTAATTTGTAAATTTGCGATCATCTTTTGCCTTTTAGAGTAGCCAACCATACTGAAAATTCTCAAAGCTTAGTATATGTAATATTGATTATATATGATATAATTATAATTAACTATAAATATAAAATAGTAAGTGAAAATAGAAGATATAGACTGTAATAAAATGTCGTAACTTATTTAGAGAACAGCTGTGAATAAAAGACAGGTGGATATATAAATTATAAAAATAGAAAAGTAAAATGGAGCTTAATTTCACGTGATGCAAAGATAATAGTTATAGATAACACAATAACAGAACAAGTGCTAATATGAGTTTTTCAAGTTTGAAAATTGATAAAACATTATATGATACTTATTTCAAATAATTAATCGAAATAAATTAAATATTTTACATATTTATTTTTTACATACATTCATAAAAGACAACTTTTAACATGTTTATATGAATTTTTCAGCCATAAAAATTCATATTAAATAAACATTATATTATTTTTCAGTATTAGCTCAAAATAATGTTTTACAACAAAAATTAAAAAACGAAAATTATCAACTACCGTTTCCCCTTAAACATACCGGTCTTTTTAAAAACCTGTCAGTACCTCAATTTATTTATTATTATAAAATATGTAGGGGACGGAACGGGATAGTGGCCTAGAATGGAGTAGTGGTCGTATTAATTGACGCTTAAATGGTGCTAAATATGATAACAAGTATATACAATATTTAGATAATAAAATGTCTATAATATAAAGTAATTTAAAAAATAAATAAATTACTCTAATTTATTACATAATCATTTTTTGAATAAATCAATCAGATAAATTACATTTACATTATTTATAATTAATTGTATCAATAATTTATTCTAATTTAATTGGTTAATAATTTATATATTTTTATTATTATTTTAATTAATAATACAATTTAAGTATCTAAATAATAATAAAAATTAGATTGAACTTTATTAGTGGTATTAATATTATAACGCAAACGATTTTTATGAAAATCAGAATAGTTCATACGCTGCGCGCTGATTGGTTATATGGTGTACGTATTAATACATCTGGAGTGTCCGTATTAGGGACTTATAGGACCTCTAGATATTTGCTTAGAACTTATTCAATATTTTGATACAAAATACAGAAATTATATATATAATTTGTATAATGCTTTATTTTTAAGTGTTATATTTTATATCGATACATTTTTATATTATTGAGAAGGTTTTAAGTTGAATTTTGTTTTCATAAATTTAAAAACATAATAAAAAATTTGTTTATTAGATATATCAGCAATATTTTGAATAATTAAAATATAAAAAAATACTTTTTTAGACTATTTATATAATTATGAATATTTTAATCATTACAATTTTTTTGTAGGATTTATAGTTTCTGAGATACCGAGATTCCGTCCGTATTCGGGCACTGTCCGTATTCAGTTACTTTTCCCTATATGAGTGTATGTGTGTATATAATTAAATCATTGAATCAAATAAGGTGCATATGCATCATAAATATAGTTATTTAATATTACATGATTAAACAAATATAAATCGAATACATTACTATACACCTATTGCATATTCTAATAAAAGCGGCCACTACCCCTGAATTTCTTTATTGTAATGCTTTTGTATGCATTTTTTAAACCTACTAATTCGTAATATTCTTCTGTAATGTATAAAAGTGAAATCACAGTATTTAAACCTATATGATTTATAGCTAATTCAACAAAATAAGATTTTAAAATTTAGTATTTATCGATATATTAGAAGTATGCTGAAGCATATAAATTATCGGCCACTACTCCATTCTCTCCCCATTTCAATTATTAAATCAATATGTCGCAAATTTAGGTAACATAAAGTACATCCAATATATATTGAATATATAAATATAGTATTAATTAATATATTAATATATTATCGAATTCTTTTACTCATATTTACGAATTAACTTTAATATTGTATTATAAGTAAACGAATATAAACTTACGATAGTAGTACAAGGGAGCGCTGTCTATACGAGGCACATTTTAGTAGTTGAAATATTCATATATTTAAATACAAACACTTATCATTTTCTTGTAATAATAGTCTATAATTTATCTAAGATATACTTATCAAACTTAAGGATGGTTATTCAGAATATAAAATAAATTAATGTTATTATATTTTATTCACTTTAGTAATACACAATATGAACTATATACTATAAATATGATATCTTTATTTTATATTTTCAATCAAATTAAATTTTTTATAAAAATATAACGTTGTTAAATGTTATAAATATGATTTATATTGGAATATATTACATTAAAATATGTATGTAATAACTCTAATTAACTTCATTTTATTTATAAAATATATATAATAAGTATTTATTCATAACTATATAATGTAAGTATTGATTATAAATATATTACAAAAATGAAATATTAAATAAATAAGTGACATATTTATATTCAAACAATTGACGTTTTCTTGTAATAATAGCAGTTTATGTGCGATATCATTACTAAACTTAATGATTTGTATTCAGAATATAAAGTAAAGTAATTGTATTATATGTTATTTTCTTTAGCAACACACAATATACACAATATATAATAAATGTGATGTTTTTCATTTATATTTTCAATCAAATATTATATATTTTAATAAAATACATTTATTAAGTTTTATAAATATGATTTATATAAGCATATATCACATTAACATATTTATTTGTTTACTAAATTTATTTTAATTATCACATGTAAATATTAATTTATTCATAAACATATAAGGTTCATAACTATATAATGTAAGCATTTATTATAAATATATTTTAAAAAATTATTTAAATTATTTAAAAGAATATAAAATAAGTTTATTAATTATAAAGGTGAATATATAAAACAAATAAATATATAATATATATAAGTATACATATTTATAATAGTGAATTTATGATTTTCTAATTATATTATTATCATGTAAATTATAGTCTATATTTGTTAAATAATGATTTATATATATATAATATATATTATATATATATATATATATATATATATATTATTATTATTATCAGATTTAGGTACAAGTACCTGGGTAATTGTAGAAGCATTGCTGCTTGTCGAGACAATTACCCTTTATATATATATATATATATATATATATATATATATATATAGAATAACAATACAATTTGACATTTCACAATTACACAAACTATTTTATATATAATATTCACATTTAGTTAACATATTATTCACAAGTACACACTTCAATGTTGTATAGCATATTAAATGTAATATACTTTATTTAAATTTGATCTTGATATCTTTAATATAATTATGTTATTTTGAAAATAATATATATATATATATATATATTGTAAGGTTCACGGTCAGTTAAGAGATTTATAATACGAAGCAGATAGAAGATTGCTTCAATGTAATTCAGAATGTTTAGATCTGGTTGTCCAAAGAATTAATATATATTTAGTATTATATTTCTCAACGTCGACAGAGTCTTACGAGAGTGGTTTGTGTATTATACTAATTACAAAATAAAGACAATAGTGTTATTGAACAATTGTATTAAATTGAATTGATTTATAATTAGTACAATGATATCCTAAACAATAATAACTATCGTGTGGGTCAACTCACGGATCGTGTTCTTGTTGTCGGCGGGTACGAGCGTTGTCGGAGTTCTCCTTGTCCTGATGCGTCCTGTATGCTGCGATGTCAATACGGATGAGACGGTGGTAATACTACGTGTGTATGTGTACGAATGCTACGCGAGAGATACTGCATATGAAACGCACAAGTCGTTTCTTATATAGTGTATACTCTCACGTGACTTTCTCTCATGATCTTTGCAACTTTGCTATTTGATCATTGGTCGAGAGTTTAGTTCCAACGTGGAATTTTCCCATGGCTGTCTGAGTTTCTTATCTATTTGACGAGTCGCCATTGTTATCTTAGTGTCGCCGCCGTGGCTCGGAGTTCGTGCTAATCTGTTATTGTTCTCAGTGCATTCTTCCTTCGACGCCTCGTTATCTCTCGCCGGCTTTAGTTACTAATAACTGTCGCGTGTCGGTGGGTCGTTGAGTACGACTATTCTGCTCATTAATCATCGACTCGAATTGTAATTATTATCAACAATAAAGTCATTACTTTACATTCGCCCCCCACTTCTAGATAAAATTATACCTGGATAATTTTTATCTCCAATAATATATTACAATATAAGATTTTACATGAAAATCTCGGATAACTCTCACAATATTCCTCTAGTTATATGTAAACAATAATATGACTTGGTCTTATTAACAGCTTGCCAAACGCAATAACTTTATATATATATATGTAATGAGTATTAGTTACTCGCAAAATTTTGTATTTTCGTATACAAGCAATATCTATATATTTATAACTACTTTTGAGAACTATTTGTTCTCACAACAATAATGGTCTTACTCTAAATTGCCATAACAATATATAGGAATGAAAACTTATTCGTTTTCCAAAATAATAAATGGTATTACTGATTGCCGTTTAATATTACAATATCAATAATTTAAAATTATACCGGTAATATAAATTATTATATGCTATGTCGCTATAGTATACTTTGCTATATTATAACGCTATATTATATTCGCTATATAGTAAAGCTTTATACTTCCCTAGTTTTTACCCTCGTCGTCTCTCCACCATCAAATTTCCAATCATTAAGCTCTAGCTCCTGATTCTTCTTCCTTTCTAGAGGTACTGTATTGGTATGTAAGTCGTTCCCGTCAGCCTCTATTTCTTTGCGTTTACACTTTTTAACGCAAGTCTTCAGATTTATTGGTCCTTTAAATATGTAAATTACTAGAAGTATTACTACTGTACAAATAACTGCGTCTCTTAGCCAACTTACCAGTCGGTCAGAATTTTCACTGCTATCTGTTCGTTCATCTATATTATCTATACTTATCCCTTTTATTTCTTCTAGTTTTCTATTGTTAAACACGTTCTTTAATTTCTTGATATGTTGTGTTTGGAAGGTATTCATAGTTTCGATCTCTTTTATTATGACGTTCTCACTTGTCATATTAATATCGACTAATTTCTCCACAATGGATTGTATTCTAAATCCATTTCCCGTGATCCAGCATCTTCTTCCGAGATGTATCATATATACTCCTTGTCTGAGTCTCTTCGAGTTGATCTTATTATTTCTGCAATGGAAGTATATTTCTTCCCCTTCCGTGGATACTATGAATCTATTCTTGTCAACTCTCATCACGATTGTTCCTTTTCTTGTATTCTTCTTTACTGTGAATTTACATTCGTTTCTCGATAGACTGTTTCCTGCTATAACAGAGCGTTCGCAGTTATAGCGCTTGTTATAAGATATGTTAGAATCACATATCATCGGTCGACGTCCGATACATGATTCAGGTGTCATAATATAATTATTCTTTGTACTAACTCCTAAAATGCTTTCGACCTCTATTTCTATAGTTATTCCCCCTCTGTATACTGGTATTGAATAAAACCTATATACATTGTATTCTTCGTTTCCGTAGAGAGGAAGGAATACTCGAAATATTAAATGGTCGTCTGATATGTCTATTGTTTCTATTTGTGTGTGTTTATAGTACCATTCTGGTGTAGCATGAGAATGGCCTATCCTTTCCGCTTCCCTTAGAATTTCCCATAATTTGGTTTTTTTAAGTGTATCTTCTGTTAGATGTCCGACGTGTAGAGCTGCTTTTTGCCTCTCATAAACGTCTAGATGTTTCTCAAAGTTATTATATTCTGCTTGTATGACATTTAAATCGTTCTGCAGGATGTCTATCATCAGTAATCCTTTCGTCATATCTTCTGTAGTGGCTAGTTCGTTTCCGAATTCATTCATATTTTTGGAAAATATCTTCATGTAGGATTCTATATTTTCAATATGTTCTCGGTTTCTTATCGTATATTCTCTCGTCTGGTTAACAATCGTGGTCATCCTGTTTACCACATGTATGATTCTTCTTTCCTTGAATCTGTATTATTTAATTACGTCCTTGATGGCTTTCAGTTCTTCGTCTTGTGCCGTTCCAAATAATGCTCTAGATAGTTCTCCTACGACATTAAAAAGTCCTCTTTTCTTTCTTAATTGTTCTGGTTCTATGTTTTCTCTCAATTTTTTTCATGGATCTGCTTACCCATTCTCTTATATTTTCGAACAAGTTTATGTTGATTATTTTCCCTCCAATTACTTTATTTGTGAATTTTGTTAATATTAACTGAAATGGTTTTTCTACTTTTTCTAGATTCTTTATATAAGCTCTCATTATCTTGAGTAATTCTTCATTTTGAGATGGTTTGTCAATTGTAATAATCAATGACCATCTAGCTGTAGTGTGTTGTAGTGTGTCTATTTTCCGTACCAATAAACCATCCGGTAGTTGTTTAAAGGTACCTTGTTCAGCCCATGCTATTATACCGAGAATCAATAGTATTCCCAGAATTTGTACACCCATTCCCTGTTTAATGGAAATGAATTATAAACATGTTTTGAGTCGACATTGTTTTGCTTTTTATTTTTGTTTTATTTATTTTTATAATTTTTATTTTTGTTTTATATTTTTTTTTTTTTTTTTTTTTTTTTTTATATGAAGTTCCTTATTAGACTTTCCTTATTTTAGATTCACTATCGCTTATTATCATTTTGCGCTTTAAGTTAATCAATGGTTCGTCATCTGAACTATCATCCATACCATAATCACTATCATCACTACAATTATCAACTATCCTTCGCTCCTTATTTGAACGCAACTCTCCAGAACTAGATCTATCTCTCTTATCTATTCGTTTCCTCATCTGCCTAATATCTCTTATTTTATCAGCCCGAGGTTTCCTTTTCGTCCCTTCCAGTGGATCGTAATGACCAGCCCCACCGGTTAAGAGTATTTCTACGTTATTACCTCGTTTAAACTGATTCAACTGGGTTCGAGTGATTCTCTCATTAATTTCGTCCCAGTTGACATGTGGATTTATAAGTCTCACCTTTTCCCGGCTTACCGACTTCCTCTTATGAGATTTATCGTGAACAATCACTAGCACTTTCCCGAATACTTTCGCAACCTTCCAATGTGGATCCCATCTGGATGCGAATGTGATTCTGTCGTCTACATATAGCACGACTGAATCACCTACCGATATATCTTTATTATGCGCTTTTATTCTAAGACGTTCTCTATTGAACTTGCGTGAGTTTTGAGTCAACTCTTTCGCTATCTTAAATGCCTTAGAAAGATTGTTTAATCTTTCTTCAAAGAAATTTACCTTATCTAATTGTAATAATGTAGCAAATGGTAATTTCACATTTCTTCCGTACATTAAGTAAAATGGTGAAAATCCTGTTGTGTCTGACACTGCAGATCTATAAGCTAGCATAGCGCTTGCAACAACGGATTCCCAACTGTTTACTCTATTATCTACCAGTCTATTAATAAGCTCCTTCAACGTTCTGTTGAATCGCTCTATCCTGCCATTTCCTTGCGGATGACCTGGCGAGGATTTCCTATGCTTAATTTTAAGCAATTCCAGATATTTCTCAAATACATTAGCTATGAATTCCTTTCCATTATCAGTTATGAAAACTTCCGGGACCCCATGTCTAGTAATGAACTGATTGGCAAGAGCATTTATGACACTTAAGCCAGTCTTGTCCTTTATCGGAATTGCCTCGGCATATCCAGTACAATGACAGATAATTGTTAATATATATCTGTTATTATTAATACTAGGAATAAACGGTCCTATCAAATCCATCGATATAATCTCAATTGGATATGATGCTACTGGCATTTCTCCCATTTCGTACCTTTCTGGTTTTCTACTATGCAACTGGCAAATTGCGCATAAATCTATTTGTGCTTTTATATCCTTTATCATTCCCGTCCACGTATATGTCTGTAATAACCTCTTATATGTTTTCCTAACAGACATATGTCCTACATCGTGGTGCGCCCTAGCTATTGCCGCTATATGATATTTCGCTGGTAATACTAGGCGCGGATAATCTACTATTCCCGTAGATGCACTATCGTAATTATAGAGCGCATCATCTATAATCGTGTATTCGTTCTCTTCTTCCATTCCGAGTTTCCATAATTTCGGAAACTCTACCCTCTGTTCACGTCCTACTTCCTCTAGGTTTAGGTCTTCAAACTTCCTCCGTAGCTTTTTGAGTGTACTAATCTCATCTATGTCCCCATTATTCCCGTCTAATTCTATATCTATTGCCGCTATATCTATCGCTTCAGTTATGTCTGGGTGCCTTATTCTAGATAAGAAATCTGCTCTTATATTTTCTGAGCCTTTCTTATATCTAATTTCACAATCGAATTCCTCTAATTCAATGGCCCACCTTTGTATTTTAGTATTATTCATTTCCCTAATGAATAATGAAATAATCGGTTTGTGGTCAGTGTATACAGATCTCAATGGTTTAGATTTCCCTACTATCATTGGTCTATATGAGTTATTACATATTTCTTCAAATATGTCTTTCCTAATAATTGAGCATGAGGCTCCAGTGTCTATCAAACATTTTATCGACACTCCTGCAACTGTTAAAGTCAGTGACGGTCTAGTGTCAGAGAAATCATCCATATTACAGTTGTGGTCAAAAATATCTGCTAGAGCCATATCTACGCTATTTTCTAAATTAATTGGTGGCTAGCTCATATTTGGGTTTCTATTATAACTATTATATCTATTGTTACTTTCATTATTATAATCCCCATTATAGTTATTGTAATTGCTTCTCCCATTATTATTATAATAGTTTCCTCTATCATTATTCCCTCTACCGTAGCTATTTCCTCTAGCGCTAATGTTGACTCTATTATTATAATTTCCTATATTATTATTATTGCCTCTACTGTTATAATTCCCTCTAGTGTTCTTATAATTGCCTCTATTACTATTTCCTCTATTACTATTTCCTCTATTCCTATTTCCTAGCATTCGACAATCCTGTCGCAAATGCCCTATGTTTCCACAATAGAAACATGTTCTTGTTTCCCTCTCATTATCCTTGGTTAACTGTTCCTCTTTTACCTTATCCCGTCTATCTATGTCATCAAACATTCTTCTGTTTCTACCTATTTCCCTTAGTTCTTTTTCCCTACTAAATTTTTGCGCTAACATAGGTGTCGGATGTTGGTCCGACCATGGTATACCATCATGGACATCTCTTGCTATATTTACATTATTTTGGAATGGGCTGTCCCTGTATCTATCCCGCTTATCCCCATACAGTGAATAATATTGATCAAGATTAGCATCTTCATCTACTTCCAATTTTTTAAATTGTTCTAAAAAGTTTTTTAAATCGCTACCATGTTGTCTACATATTTTGGTTTGGTCTTTCTTGGGTATATTTGACCCGTGGCACAACCAACCCATTGCTAGCTTAGCCCAGTTATCATTTAGTGTGTCAGGGTACGCTATATCTAATAGTTTCTTAAACCTATCTACATAATCTACCATTTTCTCTTGTTCCCCCCTTGTGATATACCTTAACTCCATACTCGCTTTCGCATCGTCCTTATACTGACGTCTCCCTTTTATAGCTACCTTAGCTGCCTCCCAGCTCCCCGATACCTCTATTAAGTCCTGTAAATCTCCCCTCGATCTAGAGGATGCTAAGAACATCTTTGTCATTATGTTCCCCCCACATCTATCAATTCTTAATACCCATTTGTCTACCAGTACGTCATTGCTACCATCTACCACATCTAAGTAAGGACCATACCTTTCCAAGATATTGTTATCTATAGCCTCAGCCATGATTACAAACTCTTAGATTGTACCGTAATTAAATTGATATTATAAAATAAACGCTATATAATATACGCTATATCATATGCTATATAATATTTTTAGATGACTTATATCTATCGTTAGTTACTGGGTCTTAATTGTGCGATAGCCTATAAGGTTTGTTGTGGGTGCGATTTATACACGCTTCACCAATATATTTCGTTTAATATAAGTAACTTATATCAAGAAATATATAAACAAACAACCACTCTCAGTTCGCCTTCTACCACTTAGTATTGATTCAACACTAAGTATTAATAATAATTTTCTAAAATTATTATTCCACTATTGTAGATAAGACTTAAAGCTTATCAACAACTAATGGTATAAAGTTTTCAAAACTTTATAGACTGGCGTACTCACCAAATGTAAGGTTCACGGTCAGTTAAGAGATTTATAATACGAAGCAGATAGAAGATTGCTTCAATGTAATTCAGAATGTTTAGATCTGGTTGTCCAAAGAATTAATATATATTTAGTATTATATTTCTCAACGTCGACAGAGTCTTACGAGAGTGGTTTGTGTATTATACTAATTACAAAATAAAGACAATAGTGTTATTGAACAATTGTATTAAATTGAATTGATTTATAATTAGTACAATGATATCCTAAACAATAATAACTATCGTGTGGGTCAACTCACGGATCGTGTTCTTGTTGTCGGCGGGTACGAGCGTTGTCGGAGTTCTCCTTGTCCTGATGCGTCCTGTATGCTGCGATGTCAATACGGATGAGACGGTGGTAATACTACGTGTGTATGTGTACGAATGCTACGCGAGAGATACTGCATATGAAACGCACAAGTCGTTTCTTATATAGTGTATACTCTCACGTGACTTTCTCTCATGATCTTTGCAACTTTGCTATTTGATCATTGGTCGAGAGTTTAGTTCCAACGTGGAATTTTCCCATGGCTGTCTGAGTTTCTTATCTATTTGACGAGTCGCCATTGTTATCTTAGTGTCGCCGCCGTGGCTCGGAGTTCGTGCTAATCTGTTATTGTTCTCAGTGCATTCTTCCTTCGACGCCTCGTTATCTCTCGCCGGCTTTAGTTACTAATAACTGTCGCGTGTCGGTGGGTCGTTGAGTACGACTATTCTGCTCATTAATCATCGACTCGAATTGTAATTATTATCAACAATAAAGTCATTACTTTACAATATATATATATATTAGTAATGTGTAAATAGAATTTTAAAAGAATAAAATACAGAACAATTATAGAAATTATAGGAATTTAGATATAGATATATTATAGAAATATATAGAATTTAAGTTATAGAAATATATGCATTATAAAATATAGAATAAGTTCTAATAAATAAAGCCGACTTGTATAATCTTAAATAAAGCCGTCTAATATTAGCAATATAATTATTTATAGAACTTTGTAGAAACAAGTTAATACACTCAGAACGTACAGCATATGTACGCAAGTATGCTAATTTTAGTACGTTCCATTAATGCACTCACACGTCCCAGCACAAGTTTTCCAGTACGATTTTATTTAAATATGATCATATTGTATTCCATGGAGAACCGTGCATCGATGCACGGTTCTGGAATAACCGTACCGGAATGTGCAGGTATGGTGTTCTGGAATAGAATAAGAGATGGGTGTAGGATTATATTACGTTATTATGGAAGGTGACAGTACGGCTGTAGTACAATATGTTGGAATGTGATAGCTCGATATGTGATAGTATACGTTGTTTTGAAAGATGACAGTACGATATGCTGGAACTAGATAGTACGGTATGTTGGTAGGTGAAAGTACGATATGATAGAACATGATAGTACGGTGTTCTAGATGGAAACAGTGTGATATGATGGAAGTTGACAGTACGGTGTGTTGGAAGGTGAAAGTACGATATGATGGAATTGACAGTACGATATGCTGGAAGGTGAAAGTATGGTATTATGGAACACTATAATACGGTGTGCTGGAAGGTGATAATACGGTGTGCTGGAAGGTGATAGTACAATGTGCTGGAAGGTGACAATACGATATGATAGAACTGTACAGTACGGTGTGTTAGTATAGTATTCAGGTCAATCTGTATTAATATGAAAATAATTTCATAATATAATAATTATTAAATAATATTACAAATAAAGTATAAATTAATTGAAAATGTGTCATATATTATTGATTATATCATTTAATTAATTATTAAATAATAAATAAATATTAAATAATTAAAACAAATTAAAGATATCATTATTATACTATCTTAATGTAATTAATGTAATTATAAATAAAAAGTTGATACATTTTAAATATCAAATATAAATAATATTTTATATTTAATTATAAATTAACAATTTATAATATGTTATATATTATATAATGTAATTAATTATCATATAATTAAATTGTATATTATAATTATATATTAAAGTAATGTTAATTCAAATAATTAAAATATCCTACTCAACTTTACACTACTAATTAAGAGTTTGGATAATACATTTTGAAAGTAAAAAATTATATTTCATAAATTATTTATATATTTAATTAATAATTAACTAGTATCTATATTTAACGATTAATTAATATAATAAACTGTTTTATAATTTATTTTACTACTTTTAGGATGTTGAATTCTATAATAATAATACAATCGGGGAGTTACTTGTTATTTATTATCCTGTGACTCGTAAATCGTAGTGGATATCAATGAAGACATGGCTATGCATAGTAACACACTTTCTCCAGTCGTCTGCACATCTTTTATTACACAATTAACATCATTCCTTGTCCATTTAATTATGTTATCTATCTATTTTTGTTTTAGGCTACCTCGATTTCTTGAACCTTCAACCGCTCCTTGCATGATTGTTTTGCACAAATTATCATGTCTGGATATATGTCCAAACCACTTTAATTTGCGTCGTTTTATTGTTTGCAGGAGCGGCTCGTAGTTACCTATTATTTCGATCATGGACGAACACGTTTGTTTTCCTCTCTTGATATGTAATACTATTGATATATATTATTTTTAATCGGGGAGTATATAATTAAAAAGATAATATTAAAATAACATTTAAAAAATAATTGTTAGATACAATTGAAATCTATAAATTTGTTATAGTTAACATCAATTTTCATAATACCGACATAATACCGACACCCTAATTGCACGTAATATCGACACCCTTTCAATTATATAACCAATCAGCGTTATTTGTTTATAATGTGCGTGTGTTATGATAATATTGATAACGTAATAGACATAACCTAATGGAGATAGGAGATATACCTAATAATATACACATAATCTTATATACATATATATATATATATATATATATATATATATATATATATATTACAAAATATAATTATATATTGTAAACAGATGACAAGAAAATATGCTATGAACGAGACTCGGACCTCAAACCCCTGCGGAAAAAAAGAATAGTAATACACCTCGCTAGCCGACTCGGACAATTAACATATATATAGCATATATAATATTTATATTTAATAATAATGTAAATAGTTATGATTTAAGTATAAAGAAAATTAGAATATAGAGTAATATATAAGAATAAATACTGATATTCATTTTTAATTTCTATTATAATTCGTAATACAACAGTTTACCTATAAAGTGTTATATTATTATATAAGTATACCGTCTACGTTAATAATATTTTGTTTATATGATAACAATTAATTTATTTATTTTAGAAAAATAATTAGGGTACTCTAATAATTATAATTAATTGAGTATACTCTCATAATTTACGTATCTATGTTATATTATTATACTCGTATACTATATTGCTTCTACTTGGAATTAAATAGTATTTCAGAAACTATATAAAACTCATATGTACGTACAATATTCGCATTATAATTAAGTAATTTCAAACTTAATATTTATAATATAATATAAAATATTAAATATTATCGAAAATAAATTTTAGGAAAACAACGTATGAATGCGTATTTAAAAGTAACGCGCATTTAATTCTGATTGGATAGTGGATATTAAATAATATATGGTATATCTAAATATCGATATACTTAGGGTTACGCTATTATGTGCCAAGGTGTCGGTATTCGAAGCAGTGCCTGCAATATCGACACCACTGTTATCTCAGAGTTAAACAAACTAAATTAAATTTAAAATAGCTATTATAGGTATATATACCTACTTAATACTTATGAATACAATTTGGAAATATTTAATTGAGAAATAATAAGTTTTATATTATAATTTTATATTTTAAATTATAGTGAATTATTGTTAGGGTGTAGGCATTCGAGTACTCTCTCCTATAAATATAATATATATATATATATATATATATATATATTTATATATATATAGTATATTTATATTTGGGCACACTTCCAAATAAGTACCATTATCAAATAGGACAAAGCAGATATTATAGTATATAATATTATTATCTTGCTATATAATTAATAATTATCTCATTAATAATATAATTTAAATTGTATTATATTTAATATTTTCAGTATAAGTATATAACAATGTATTATACAAATATTACTTTTATACATATACTATACAATTTCCATCAGTATAAGTCACTTATTCTACACGGTAATTCATTCTCACTTATTATGACGATGAAGAGGATGGGTTACATGCTGGCTGAGCAATTTTTTTGTCAGAAGTTTAGTAAGTCGGGACATAGAGGAAATATCAGAATAGATGAATATGCAATATATGAAATTTACATTCGTTTGTGTGTATATATTTATAAGTATATAATAGATTACAGTTAATATATAACAATGTATGGTATTTTTAAAGACATTTTCCAAATTGAGTAATATTATATGTCAAATATTTAAATACTAAAGTACTATACAAACATTTATATAAATTATAAAATCGAAGTAATATTATATAAAATATCTTTTGATTATAATTTAAATTGATTTAAACACAGGGATTAGGTTTTGGTTTTATTAAGACAGATATACACTGTAAAAAAATAGGGTACAACAACTTATTTTTATAGGGTACGGTAATCGCAAAATCGAATATTATGAGTGATGTACCCTAATTAGGGTACACCATGAACACATGCATTAGGGTACGATGCAACGCTTTTTTAGGGTACATCAATGCTATTAATTAGGGTACACTGTATCGAAAAATGAAAAATGATAGTGATGTACCCTAGTTAGGGTACAATATATACAAAATCGTTAGGGTACAGCGCTATACATTTTTAGGGTACATAACATCTATTTTTTAGGGTACGTCAATGCTATTAATTAGGGTACACTGTATCGAAAAATGAAAAATGATAGTGATGTACCCTAGTTAGGGTACAATATATACAAAATCGTTAGGGTACAGCGCTATACATTTTTAGGGTACATAATATCTATTTGTTAGGGTACACCATGTTCAAAAATATAATATTACTCAAATGTACCCTAATATAATAAACGCGCGGGGTGGTGGTTGTACGTCTCAGCTATAGTTGATACCCTATACACTGTTACAAATAAGGGTATAACATGATGAATTATATGGTATAACATATGGAAATACGAGTTATACCATACAATTACGTTAAATGGTATAAGATCACATATTATATGGTATAAAATTTGATTGTTTTAGTTATATATAACTGGTATACCATATAGTTTAATTGAAATGGTATACCATTATATATAAGATCACAAATGTTATAGTACAACATTTGTTTTTTTTTAGTTATACCATATAGCTTAATTTAAATGGTATAAGATTACGAATTATATGGTATAACATTCGTAATCTGTAGTTATACCATTAGCTATTAAATATAATGGTATAACTTTATGAATTATATGGTATACAATATGGAAATAAAAAAAGTTATACCATAATATTTTAAAATAAGTTTATATTTGATTGAAAATGAAATGTTTAAGAAATATAATTCATAATAGTATCCTTTATAATATCCTTAATATAACAGTCTACTTATTGTTGTGTTATATTATTATAGACATAGCATTTATTGCTTCTAATTGCAATTAAACTAGTTTTGAGAAACTATATAGATATCCCATAGGGAAATATGTATACATATATATATTTCCTATATTTTATATATAAATACTTATAATTATTCGAGTATAGTGTATATATATATATATATATATATATATATATATATATATATATATATATACATAATTCCATTTTATTTATTAACATATTCAATGTCCATCTACACTCAACATGATAAGCATCTATTTTTTAAAACATTACAATATACATAAGGTATTTATACTTATATATTATATATATATATATACAAATTATATCATATATATAATAATATAAAAGTTTATATAATATATAATTTTATAATATATTTATATATTATTTATAATATATAATTAAATTGTTTAAATATAATTATATAAGTATATATATATATATATATGATGATATGATGATGATATTGAGTTTATTAGCACTAAAATAGGGTCATGTAGACCCCTTCGCTCGTGCGGGAAGAAAATAATAATAAAATAATAGTAATACGATAATAATTTGATAATAATATACATTCAATATACAACGGAAAAACAATAATAAACAATATAAAGGACTATTATATACTACAGTCTGCATTGATATGGTGTAGTTGTATATACTACAGACTGCATTGATATAGTATAGTGTTATATAATAATAAGATAATAATAATACAATAACGATTTAATAATGATATAAATTTAATATAACACGGATACAAATAATAAGTTGGATGATTTAATGATTATGGGTAGAGAGAAAAGAAGAAGTAAGATTTATAAATCTTTTGTGGGATCTAATAGAACGAATGGTAGGAGGGAGGGAATTCCATAGGGTTGGACCGGAATTTTTAAAAGCTCTAGAATTTAGGGAAGTTTTACTAGAGTTCTGGGAGATAAGTAGAGGAGCATTTTGGTAACGAAGAGAAGATAATATAGTACGTTTTTTAATTAGATCAGAGATATAGCTAGGGGTAAAAGAATATATTGATTTATGGATTATAGATAGTATACGTAATTTACACCTGAGGGAGAAGGGTAGCCACATACGAGATGATTGATGAGATGTTGTAGTAGAGTGATCCAGTCGAGTTAAACAGTAAGTAGTACGTATTGAGGAACGGATAATCCAATTAAGTGGAGCAGTAGCTTTAGCAGGAAGTAAATTCAGTAGGGAAGAACAGTAGTCAATACGTGAAAGTACAAGAGCATTAATTAGAGTTTTAGTAAGGTTTCTGGAAAGTGATGTCCGTATTTTTTTAATTCTGAAGAGATGAAAGTTGGATGATATGTGATTCTTAAATGATAATTTGTCATCAAATACTAATCCTAGGTTTTTGGAGGAATGAGAAGGAGAAATAATCATGTTATTTAGAGTAAAGTTTGGAAAGGAAGTTTCAGAAGTAGATATGTTAAGTACAGTAGTCTTAGAGGAATTAATTAGTAGTTTATTGGAGAGGAGCCATAATCTTATGGAGTTAGCACACTCGATTAATTCAGAGTTAATGGTATTATGAGAATTTATAGGGAAAAAGGTAAACAGTTGGATATCATCAGCAAAAATATGGTAGTGGATATTTGGAAATTTCTTAATTAGATCAGCAATAGGGCGGATATAAATAGAAAAGAGGGATGGACCTAGAACAGATAATTGGGGAATACCGTGGTTAAGAGGATAAAGAGGCGAGTAAGATTTTTCAATCATAATAGAGATATTCCTGTTAGTGAGATATGAAGTAAACCATTTTAATGCTAAGCCAGATATACCCATTAAAGTAAGTCGCGAGATTAATATGTTATGGTCCAGGGTATCAAAAGCAGATGATAGATCAAGTAGGATTAGCTGGCAACACGTGTTGCTATTTAAGGTAGATAATATAGTGTCAGTAATACGTAGGAGAGCTGTTTCGGTTGAATGACCCTTACGAAAAGCGCTTTGAAACGGGTCGAAAAGATTATTTTTATTTACATGGGCTATGAGTTGTTTGGAAACAATTCTTTCTAATATTTTACTTAATAAGGGTAGGTGGGAGATCGGGCGATAATTGCTAAATGAGTTTGGGTCTAAGTTTTGTTTTTTTAGAATAGGGGATATTATGGCAGTCTTGAGACAGGGTGGAACTTGGCCAGAGTTTAGTGAGTTCGCAATAATATCCAAGAAAATAGGAGAAAATAAGGGTGAAAGTTTGTGATATAATGATAAAGGTAGGGGATCAGTGGGGGAGGTACAGTGAGATTTCATGAGTAGGTCATTTACTTCATACAGTGAAGGAATAGTGAATGTACTTAATGAGTCAATATGATGGGTAATATATATGGTAGGATTGAGTATGGGTTGAGTAGATGCGCAAATAATATTATTAATGCTTGCAATTTTATGGTTAAAGAATTTTTCAAAAAGAGAACACAGTTGAAAATTTGACGTGTTAGGTAAAATGGGGAGGATTTTTTCATCTGGAGGAGAGAGAATTTTATTTGCTATTTTAAATAATTTGCGAGGATTGGAGGATATCAATGCTATCTTTTTGTTATAATAGATAGATTTTGAACGAGATATAGTAGATTTGTAATTTTTTCTAGCTAGTGATAGTGCTAATTTAGTTTCAGTAGAAGGATTTTTAAGAAATTTCTTCTCAAATTTTCGAACACTCTTCTTGAAGATGAAAAGTTCGTGGGAGAACCAGGGAGAAGAAGGGCGGTCGGTAATTAATGTAGTTTTTGTAGGTGCATGTATATTGATAATATTTAGGAGAGTGGAGTTTAGGAGTACCGGACAGAGGGAAGTTGAAGAAGAGATCTCAGTTTTGATATTGTTTACAAATCTTGGTAGGTCGATAGACTTAAAATCTCTATATGTAATACGTTTTCGTTTAATATTTGTGAATTTTAGATTTATAGAGAATTCAATAATAAAATGATCAGTTAGTAGTTCAATTTTTTGAAAGGAGTTAGGGTTTATACATCTAATAAGAGGACTGGATAGGGG
This sequence comes from Osedax fenrisi, assembly GCA_964019155.1. Taxonomy (NCBI): domain Eukaryota; kingdom Metazoa; phylum Annelida; class Polychaeta; order Sabellida; family Siboglinidae; genus Osedax; species Osedax fenrisi. The sequence goes on from OZ025239.1 coordinate 101,880,954, forward strand.
TGTAAATATCATATCAAATGTATTGCCACTAGAATGGGTAGGAAATGATATATGTTGGCACAAGGAAAGAGACTCAGTTAGGAGTTTAAAGTCACCATGGGGATAGATGGGAGAATTATAGTGATAGTTTAAGTCACCAAGAACTATTGGTAGATAGGATGAAGATGAAGGAAGTTTATGGATAAAATCATGAAATTCATCAAAGAATAAACTGGTTTCAGGTTTTTAGGGACGATAGATAACGGTAAGATGTAGAGTTAAGTTAGGAAGCTTGAGGGTCAGCGAAATACAATCACTATATGAAAAGGGGGGGAATGAAATGGATGGAGATAGGTAAAAATCATTACGTATCATAAATCCTACCCCACCACCACGGCCCATTTGTCGTGGAGCGAGATAGAGTGTATATCCAAAGTCCAAGATGGAGGCAAATATATCAGAGTCATTATTAGAAATCCAGGTCTCAGTCAATGCGATTATAATAAATTTTTGTAATTTAAGATATGGGAACAGAAGGGATATATTTGATCTCAAGGATCGAATATTGATCAAGGCTATATTAGAGGATAGTCAGGCTTGAGAGGAAGAATTATTTATAAATGATTTCTTATAGTGATCAAAAGAATCAAACCATTTTGTTAGATCAGATTCAGGGATGAGAAAAGGGGGATATGAAAGAGGATTTTTTTATCCCTAAGTTCAAATGTTTGGGAACGATTATTAAAAAATACTTTATACAAAATGGGCGTGAGTTTTTGTTTTAGGGCATGATATAGTACCTTACCAAGAAGTCTAGTAGAGTCAGGTAAATAATGACGAATAAATATATGCTTAAAATTACTATGTGGTGAGATTTTTAGAAGGGAGGAGAAACATATATCACGAGCAGAAATATTAGTGAAACGTAATATAGCAGTACTGGTAAGAAATGAGGCAGAAGTAATATAAGAATGTGGAAGTTTTATATAGTCAATTAATGATACTATGAAATTATAGTTAACTTCATAAGGAAGAAGGTGTTCAAGTACTAGTATGAGGGAATTATCTATGGAGCGTATGGATGAAGACTTTGAGGAAGTTGAACTAGATAATATAGGGGTTGGTGTGTGATTTGAGGAAAATTTTAAGTCCATTAGCTTTGGAATGTTTCTAGAAGTATTATCATTGGGCTGGGTATTAGCATTATGCTTGGGCTGGATATTAATAGTCGTAGTAGAAGAATATATATCAGATGTTATAAAGTCAAATTTGTAGATATATCGATTAATGTAATATACATTTAAATGCATTTAGCATTACGTAACAGAAATCGATATATCATACATAAAACTTTAAACTAAATTTCGGTGTCTCGCTCTGTGTTAATTACATAGCCATAGCCATGTAAATGTTTATTTTTCTGATATTTTATATTTTTATCGTCTGTAAATATATTTCGTTATTTTTCTATAGAATAAATTCCACTCGGCGAGATTGCCTCATTCTTCTGTCTGCATCTCATCGGGTAGGTACTATTATTATTATTATAATTATAATTATTTTATATTATTATTATGTTCAACAGGTCTTTACTTTGATTAATAAACTGTATTAGAACATTTACTTTATTACATATATATATATTATAAAATCATGATAACTATATGCTATATATTAATATGCAGGAAACTGATGAATTATTTGCAGAATTTAAATTTCATTTAAAATATTATAAAAACTACCGGAGAGGAATAGTGAGTTTATGGGGATGATAAAGCATATAACGTATATACAAAAATATATAAACGAATATATTGATGTAGGCTACTAGGTAGCGCTACTAGGCAAACTGATCAAACAGGTAATTTAGTTATCTAATTAATAACATTAGTTACATATCTATATAAAATAAATATGCAATTATATTTTATTAGTCCATGGATAGTATACTATAGTACTATATCCATATATGGTCAATTATTTATTTTATTTTTAGCTCACAATGTAATTAAATTTAAATAATATTAATAATAGGTATATATATATAAATAATGTTAACTGTTGTACAAATATTATCAATATCATTCTATCCTTAATCAACTATAGATTATAAAATGTATAATTAAATATATAATATAATATTTCCTAAAATAGATGCGGGAATCTTATATTTTATGATGGAAGTTTGCGAATTATTGAAAAATTAATTTACAATGAAAATAAAGATAAGGTTACTTAATAATTTATTAATAACTATAGATTTAATATTATAGTTATTTTAGGATTTTTCGTATGCTAATTCAAAAGTATAATATACCCTATTATATATAACTGCAGTAATTAATATAATATAGTGGATTTTTCTAATTACAATTCTATACTTTCTATAGTATTATCATATATGATATTAACTGTATAAAGTTTCTTATATATAATATAAGATCTTATAAGATATATATTTATACTATTATATAATATACAATATTATTATATACTCTTGTATACTATATATATATAATAAATAATTTAATAATTAAAATTTGAGTATCCTATTAGTATAACGGTTACTATTTAGTAAACCACATAATATATAGTAGTAGCCTACTACTAGTAGGACTACTATATAGTATTATATTAGTATACTATAATACTATAGTATTCGACTATAGTCCTATGTGAAGTATAGTTTATAGAATACGTACAACTTATATCTTATAATTATATACGTATTTAACTAATATTGTTCGTTATATCGAGGAGGATCTCCGGCTGTATTTCAGTAATCTCTGACATTATTGCAAATGGTTAAATGTCACCTTATTTAGTGCATTCTTTAAATATAAGTTGTTAAATGGTTAAATGTCACCTGATTAAGTGCATTCTTTAAATATAAAATGTATATAAATATTTAATTTATCATTTTAACGCATATTTTATTTTATTATTGCAAATGTTATATTTAAATAATATTTATATTATGTAATATGATCATAATTTTTTAATAACATATATTATATATATATATATATATATATATATATATGTATATATATATAATATATTACTATAAGACATTCATATATCATTAATAATATATAATGCACAATTTATTAATATTCTACTTATTTTATGTCCTTAAAACGCAATAAAGCGTAATCAAATGAACATCTTTTACAGGTAGACGGTATTAGATTAATTACTAGAATGTGTATTTTTCACGCGCTTCACACCTACAACATGCACACGGGTGGCTGGGCAGCCATCGCAACGTCTACTACGTCGTTATATTTAATTACTAGTTCGCAAAGTGAGAGAGAGGGGGCGCGCGATCGTCGATTCAATATTAATATTTACTTAAATCTACACACAAATACCGAGTATACTCCGAGTATACTTATATATAAGTATTAACTACCTGGCTATTGTTGTTGTTGTTGGTTTAGTCGTTTCTTTTGAATGTCCGCATCTTACCTATAGGAACTTCATTCTTCTCCGGTCGTGAGAAAATCTACCGGAAGTGTTATTGTAAGCGATTTTACACATTCAATATCGTCTCCGCGTAGATCTATATGTCGAGCAAACAGCCGCTGAATCTAATTTCGATTTCCTAATAAAGTTTACGATCTATTTTTAGATCGACGTAATTATCGCCACGCCCACTTATTGAAACGATATTTTGTATCGAGTGAAATCGATTATTCATAATAGGTATTCAACTTATGTAGTCACGTGATTTGAGAATTATATACATAAATATACACAGGTAGCGGTCGCATTAACATTATTATAGTAGGCGTTCAAAGTTATCCGATTTAAATAAAGCTTTAAATTAATTTAAATCACTTTAAATTACTTAAAATTACAAACATGTCGGAACTAGCTCTATCGAAATATACAAAGTCAGTTATATTATAAGTTATTAATTCGATGTGATATTATTTATATGTATCTAAATTATATATGTAAACATTATATATATATATATATATATATATATATATATATATATATATATATATAGAGCGCGCGCCGCGCGCGCTTTGGTCCACATAAAGGGTATAAAGGATTTATATTATAATATTAAAAACTATGACTTTATATATCGAATTAAACTATCTACAATTACATACAATACCACACATATATTAGTACATATACTATTATATATATATATATATATATATATATATATAAATGAATAATATGCACATGTATATTTATTATAATTATATATATATATATATATATATTAGTTATAATTATTTGTTAATTTTTATAAATAACAAATCTTTATATAATAATTATTATTTAAACATGAGTTCATCATACATGTAGTTAATTTATTTAATTACTAATTAAACACAGGGTACATTGAAGAATTAATGTTTCGTTCGTAATTACGATGTTGTATACGTTAAATAGCACGCATGGCATGCCTATATGCATATACTATAAGTATTAACATATAGATTACATGTCTATAAATTATATTATAGAAGTTTCATCAATAATACAAATATTTTCTCATATACATTTTTAAGTTTATTTATTATTATTTTATGTAATATATAATATTTAGTATACACAATGCACCTCTTCACGAGTTCTTCCTCTTTAACCGCCACATTATATCTATTGTTACGCGGTCTTCATCTTCCACCAACCCCTTCTTTCAATAATCTCAATCGTCCTCATAACTCATGTTATCCTCACAATAGCCATGTATCTCCACAATCATCCCGATATTATCACGTGTTCCCATCATCCCATCCATCATCCCGCCAATATATATGCTATTCATCTATAAACCACTTCACCTGTATTTAACCCGTTCGACAATTGAAAAGATCTGATTTATACTGAAGTAATAACCATAACTATATATAACGATATAGGTTTATCTACATGTAATGGAATATAGGTCTACACATATGTCGTTATATAGAGATATATGTATAACTATAAGTATACCACTATTACTATAGTATATGTATACAGCTTAAATTAGATAGGTATTTCTGGACAACAACGATTGAAAATACATATCTTATTCAGAGTAGGCACTTTAGTAGGCTATTTAGTAGGCTCTTTAGTTGAACACTATATATAGTGAATATAGTGATATATCATATTCATGTTTATTTAGTTTATAACAGGAAATTAAAGAAAAAACTATTAATAAATAAAAATAATACTAATATTTATATTATTAGATATACGTCACCATAGATAATATCCCTATAAATGTCTATATCTATAGATATATCTATAAATATATGTATATATGCATTCTTACTACTATATGGTAACGCTAACATGATCATATCATTAAGTAACTATATATTTCATATACATATGCGATATTTATAATAATAATGAAAATTATAGCATATTATATATATATATTTGTTATTTGTTATTTGTTATTTTTATTTGGTGGAGTCCTTTCATCCCATCCATGGAACTTAGATGAAGTTTTCAATTATAACCATATATGGCTCTAATTTCCCTTCGAAGCCGATCTCATATTAATGCATCCATGGTTTTAACGAGAGCAGATCATTTATTTGTACACAATTATATAAGATCACTTCTAAATAATATTTTAAGACCCATTTTATAAAATTAATTAATGGTCCGGACGAGACTCGAACCCGTGTCATACTGCTTGTGTATCTAACGCCTTAGCCACTGAGCCACACAGGCAGTTTAAATATAATTTATATATATATATATATATATTATTCATCTATATACTATATTCATCTATATAGGAAGGTGCTAAACGAAATAGAAAGAGAAATAAAACAATGCAAACTCGACCCGAAATGTGTGATAATAAAGGTTATAATATATACGAACATATCCGGTGATGTGTGTGCGGCACACTGTGTGCGCACGTATTATATCTCACATACATATTATGTAATAATATTATTTAAAAAATATTATCTGAAAATATGCTCTAACCTATTACCTATATTATTTGTTTCAAATATATTTATTGTTTTTATCAAGTATTACTATATCAATAAATAATATAACTTATTTATAATACACGTGTGGTCAGAAATATGTATATGTATACTTATATCTCTCTCGAGAGGCAGTGGATCCATTCTATGCATTAACTACAACCATATATATATTATTGTTATGTCATATGATAACACTCATACACGATAACAACAACAACAACAACACCTATAGTTAAGGGCTACACCCCCCTTCACATAATTGTTAATATCATCATTACTGTTAGAACAATACCTATGTTACATAGGCTATGTATGTTCGCGGCGTATATTACACTACATATATATATATATACATATATATATATATATATACTTTATATAACATAGTGTATATATAGAGTTTTAGATATAGTATATTATATGGTAATGTAACAATAGTACTAGGATAATTAGCTATATATTAAATATATATGCGGTATTGATAATACTAATAATAAAAACAAAAAAGTGTATATATATATATACCGTATATATATATATATATATATTGATATTAAATTGAATTGAATATGGTTTATTGAGTAGAAATAACATATATTGATATATTGATATAATAACGGATTTAAAGATAAGAAGTAACACATACATCAATTAAATATATGCATAATATACGTAGATACCATGTAATCTATCAACATGACAACATTGTGGCTACACCATACATATTATGCCATATTACTTTACCACATAGACACACAGACACACACACACACACATGCATATATATATATGTATTAAGATCTAAAGATATATTTATAGATCTAAGGTTGAATCGACGAATTTAGCGATATATAATTTCTGGGATCATTGATTGATCTCTCTTGAATAATAATTGTATAGAATAATAATTGTATATATATACTTGAATTCCTTGCAAGTATGGTATGGCTCTTTTTAATTGTCGGTTTGATAAGTACATATATTCTTAGATTTAACATGGTGGGTATATACAAAGGGTTAACTTTATTAACTTTAGCGTAAATTATATCACTTCTAATATACATGTATATTATTTACACATTTACCACAGAATAATACTATGTAGTACTACTATATAGTATAGTTAATATAGACACTAATATGTATTATAAAGTATAGTATACTATAGCTTACATATACATAGTATATATATATATATATATATATATATATATGTGTATATGTGTATTTATTAGTAATATATGTACTTTAAATAATTTAAATGTATCGATATACATGATCATGTTTCTATTCAGATGGTATTCATAAAAAGTTGACTTGTTATTATAAACTAATAAGTGATATTTTATTTATATTTTAGTAGTAGTTTTTAAATGTACATATATATATATGTGAATGTACATCGTACATTGTACATGTTGACCTAATTTGTAACTGGTAATACGTGTTTTTATAATAAGATCGATTAAATACATCGACATTCTTGTTATATCGTCACTTTTAAATGATATAGGTATAACGTAGTTAGTACCTACGTAGTTAGTATACTAATCTATAGATTCGTGGAAATAGATACAACCCCTGACAACAACATAGTATCAGTCGATCTATTAAACAGCTCACTAACGATGATGAAATAGATTATAGATATATCACTGCATATCGCTGGATAGATCGCTGTATGTTTTGTTTAGAGGAATTGTAATTTGTCATAATGCATATCTTTAGAAGTAACCATTACTATGCACTGTACACCTATGTGTGCGTGCGTGGAGGGGTTATGTGCGTGCGTGTTTACAATCTAATTGATGTGTGGCCTACATTGTGGTCCACATTAGTACTAATGTGGGCCCCACATGTACGTACATTATAGTACGAGTGTCGTATACGTTAAGTATAGTACTACAGTGATAAGCCATCGATAATACGGTACTTAGCATTACAGCATATGTATGTTTAATAACTATTCAGATGATTATCATATCAATGCCTGCATGAATGTATACATCAATCTAATACGATTTAATTACGTATAGTTATTAAACATACATGCTGTAACGTTAAGTACCGTATTATCATATATATATATATATATATATATATATATATATACACACATATATATACACATATATATATCTATTTTTCATACATTTGTATATGTAAAATGTGAGTGAAAATACAACAACCCAATATTACATGATGACGCATACTTCTATATATAGAAGTAGGATCACGATGTATAGAATTAGAAGTAGCAGTTAATTATTGATTGTTAGTTACCTTTCAACTGTATACTATATATAGAATATGTGTAAAAAACACGTGTTAACACGATACAATTGTATTATATTCTCTAATCGTTAACTATCGGTAACCAATTGGTACAACACATTGTAGTAGTACACATAGGTTGTTATTTATGTAGTATGGAAAGTTGAGCACCATGCTATAGTTGTATCAACTGACTACTTTACAGTGGATATTGCACATATGTCCTACTACATAACATCATGGTGCATTAGTTAAAGCGGTACTTCATTCCCTGTACGATACAATGTAATCAGTATACTCGATATAGAGATGATGTGTGGTTTTAATTTCGATTTAAATAGCCGATAATTATGATTAATATTCGGATACTTGAATATACTTGAATATAATAATAATACTAATAATAATAATAATTATTATTAGAAGAATTGTAATTTTTCTGTTAGTTTTCTAATTTATAATATTAATATGGTTTTCCTTCTAAAGGGCTTCAAAATAAGCTATATCCTAATATGTTATTTTGTTGTCGCCTGTAAAATATGTGAAAATGACTGTAGACTATATGTATATAAGTATTCATACAATAATATGTGTGTATTTTTCTATATGTGTATTTATTATATATGCCAATATATATATATATATATATATATATATATATATATATAATATATATTATATATGTATATATATAAACGAGATAAAAAAACCTAGGTATGGTATAGAAATTCAATTGAACTTATCGAGATATCAACCTGCTCTAGGTAATGAGAGAATTAATACAAAAACGAATAAATATAAATAGTATAACTATTTTGTAATTCTATTTTATTTATTCGTGTTCTGTTTAATAAACAAATACTACAATAAAATTAAATTTATCTCTCAATACCAATAAATCATCATGTACATATACATGTTATATATAACAATAATAATAAAATATAATAAACAATATATAATAAAATATTTAAAAAATGTAAAAAGCTGCTAAAATAATAAATAAGTTAACTTATAAAAAATCAAAGAAAACGAAAGACCAAAATAAGGCTACTAATATAAAAAAATATCGATACAATACAAACACTTTAAAAGAGCTAAAAAGAAGGAAAGATGACCATGTAAATAAAATAAACAATACAGATAAGGTGTAAGTGATTAGATATAATTAATATATAGGTATTGTAAAAGTATTCAAATTCGTTAAAGATGATATGATTGTATTTAAAGAATTCCATAAACATGCCCTTTGTAACGAATACTAAATTTGTCATGATAAAATCTTATTTTTGGTATTAAGAATGTTCTATTTAACCGAAAAGAGGAAATTATAGGTAAATAACTTACTTAAATTTAACTATGCAAATAATGCTTGTTATATATTTTAAATATATATTTTTAAATAGATATATTTATTATAGCTTTATATTTAAGAATGTTATGTCTTAAAAAAATGTAATCAATATTGGTTTTGTTATCAAGTTTATATATTGCTCTCATACATTTATTTTGTAAAATTTGAAAGAATTTTATATTGCTATGGTAAGTACTTCCCCATACAATAGAACAATAATTAATATGAAGAAAAGAAAAAATAAAGCATAACTAAAGTATTAATATTAAATTTATATTTATATCTATATAGTAAACTAAGTCCATATTATAGTAAAGTTTATTTTTAATAATATAAATTTGCATATTCCAATTACGATTTTCGTGAATTAAACTGTAGGAATTTAAAATTAGTTGATTATTTTATGATTATATTATTTATTTTGATGTTCAATTTATGTTTAACTCTTGTGCGATGGAATACAATTAATTTTGTTTTATTAATATTAAGAACTAGCTTATTACCGTAAAGCCAGTCATATATGAAAACTATATTAGAATTTATTTCATGTTCTAGATAATTTAAATTATGAGACTTAAATGTTAAAGTTGTATCGTCAGCAAAAAGAGTAAAATTTAATTTATTAGTTATATAATATATATTAGGTAAATAAAGGGAAGATACAATACATAGTAACCGTAACCGTAACCGTAACACTAACAATAGATACGTAGCGATATTACATTACCACGTGTTCCTCATTAAGGTGGGCGAGAATGAAGAAGCTCGCCTGGCGGTCAACAAGCGTATAAAGATGGCGGCCGGAGTGGGTATCCGCATGGAGTGCGTATGTCTACCCAACGACTGCACACGACACGAGCTCCTCCACACTATAGAGGCGCACAACGCTGATTTCGATGTTAACGCCATCTATTTACAGGTTATAACCGATCATAACAAGTAGTAAACCTATCATTGTTGTTATATCGAGTAGGGGCGCTGCAACAGGGGGGACGGGGTGTATGTCCCCCCCCCCTCCCCACTTTAAAATCTAGGGGACCTCCTATGTATTGGTCCCCCTTCAATTTTTACCATACTATTTATTTTGATTGGTTGGTTCCATATATTACATACAACATCGTTCCAGCGCCTCTAATATCGAGTATTTGATATATCCATCATACTTGGATATATCCAGTTGAAAATATTATATACGATATCGCGCGTCTCATGCGTGACTTATATTGTATAATAATAAGTATTTATTAGAAGAGTTTTTTATTTTCTTTTGTAGCTTATAAAATATGATAATATTTATCATATTAGTTACTCTAAAGGGCTTCAAACTAAGTTTGATATTGCCTATCGCTGTAGCTCGGGTTCGCGTTTGTTACGGAATCTCATCGTTATATTTACCTAACTTCCGGTATGTACCTCCGTTACCACGGATACCGATGTGTTATTACCATAGTTAAGGCGGAATGTACAGCTATGTATGTAAGAAGGGTGTGGTTATTGTAGTACGGACAGTTGAACATAGCCAGATGGACAGTATATTATTGTATATCTATCCACGTAATGTTTAAATGACTATCCGACTGTCCTCGAAGTCAGTGTTATCAGAACAGTTAGCGATAATACGTAGTACGGTGAATAATGTCACGTGTCACCCGGATAACAATACACCTATTGTGTGAGAGGTCACGAGAGGTCATGATTACCTCTACAATCACCACCGTCACGTGTTTACTATACAATCCGAGCGAAAATGTTAAAAACATTTTAGATTTAAAAGTGTGTAACATTTATAAATATAACTGCACATAGAAAGTAGACTGTAGACAGTATACTGTCCACGAGTTCATGTTAGAAACACGTCACATTCAACTGTCCATATACCTATAATACAACCTGCCCTGCTAAAAAATGCACACAATTACTCCAAAATAAATAACGATTTCCCTCATAAAAGGACGTATAAGTATTTATAAACAATAGAATATAATGTCTACGCATTGCATTATTACTTAATAATGACATGATAGTTGCGTAAGAGTTGCATAAGAGTTACGTAAGATTTACGAATGAGTTAGGGGAAAGTGGACACCTATTACGGACACTTTAACAATAAATGGTCTTAACATTTTATGACTCATTATTTGTATTCAAAAATTACAATATATGATGATGATGATGATGATGATATTGAGTTTATTAGCACTAAAATAGGGTCATGTAGACCCCTTCGCTCGTGCGGGAAGAAAATAATAATAAAATAATAGTAATACGATAATATTTTTGATAATAATATACATTCAATATACAACGGAAAAACAATAATAAACAATATAAAGGACTATTATATACTACAGTCTGCATTGATATGGTGTAGTTGTATATACTACAGACTGCATTGATATAGTATAGTGTTATATAATAATAAGATAATAATAATACAATAACAATTTAATAATGATATAAATTTAATATAACACGGATACAAATAATACGTTGGATGATTTAATGATTATGGGTAGAGAGAAAAGAAGAAGTAAGATTTATGAATCTTTTGTGGGATCTAATAGAACGAATGGTAGGAGGGAGGGAATTCCATAGGGTTGGACCGGAATTTATAAAAGCTCTAGAATTTAGGGACGTTTTACTAGAGTTCTGGGAGATAAGTAGAGGAGCATTTTGGTAACGAAGAGAAGATAATATAGTACGTTTTTTAATTAGATCAGAGATATAGCTAGGGGTAAAAGAATATATTGATTTATGGATTATAGATAGTATACGTAATTTACACCTGAGGGAGAAGGGTAGCCACATACGAGATGATTGATGAGATGTTGTAGTAGAGTGATCCAGTCGAGTTAAACAGTAAGTAGTACGTATTGAGGAACGGATAATCCGATTAAGTGGAGCAGTAGCTTTAGCAGGAAGTAAATTCAGTAGGGAAGAACAGTAGTCAATACGTGAAAGTACAAGAGCATTAATTAGAGTTTTAGTAAGGTTTCTGGAAAGTGATGTCCGTATTTTTTTAATTCTGAAGAGATGAAAGTTGGATGATTTTGTAATGGATGATATGTGATTCTTAAATGATAATTTGTCATCAAATACTAATCCTAGGTTTTTGGAGGAATGAGAAGGAGAAATAATCATGTTATTTAGAGTAAAGTTTGGAAAGGAAGTTTCAGAAGTAGATATGTTAAGTACAGTAGTCTTAGAGGAATTAATTAGTAGTTTATTGGAGAGGAGCCATAATCTTATGGAGTTAGCACACTCGATTAATTCAGAGTTAATGGTATTATGAGAATTTATAGGGAAAAAGGTAAACAGTTGGATATCATCAGCAAAAATATGGTAGTGGATATTTGGAAATTTCTTAATTAGATCAGCAATAGGGCGGATATAAATAGAAAAGAGGGATGGACCTAGAACAGATCCTTGGGGAATACCGTGGTTAAGAGGAGAAAGAGGCGAGTAAGATTTGTCAATCATAATAGAGATATTCCTGTTAGTGAGATATGAAGTAAACCATTTTAATGCTAAGCCAGATATACCCATTAAAGTAAGTCGCGAGATTAATATGTTATGGTCCAGGGTATCAAAAGCAGATGATAGATCAAGTAGGATTAGCTGGCAACACGTGTTGCTATTTAAGGTAGATAATATAGTGTCAGTAATACGGAGGAGAGCTGTTTCGGTTGAATGACCCTTACGAAAAGCGCTTTGAAACGGGTCGAAAAGATTATTTTTACTTACATGGGCTATGAGTTGTTTGGAAACAATTCTTTCTAATATTTTACTTAATAAGGGTAGGTGGGAGATCGGGCGATAATTGCTAAATGAGTTTGGGTCTAAGTTTTGTTTTTTTAGAATTGGGGATATTATGGCAGTCTTGAGACAGGGTGAAACTTGGCCAGAGTTTAGTGAGTTCGCAACAATATCCAAGAAAATAGGAGAAAATAAGGGTGAAAGTTTGTGATATAATGATAAAGGTAGGGGATCAGTGGGGGAGGTACAGTGAGATTTCATGAGTAGGTCATTTACTTCATACAGTGAAGGAATAGTGAATGTACTTAATGAGTCAATATGATGGGTAATATATATGGTAGGATTGAGTATGGGTTGAGTAGATGCGCAAATAATATTATTAATGATTGCAATTTTATGTTTAAAGAATTTTTCAAAAAGAGAACACAGTTGAAAATTTGACGTGTTAGGTAAAATGGGGAGGATTTTTTCATCTGGAGGAGAGAGAATTTTATTTGCTATTTTAAATAATTTGCGAGGATTGGAGGATATCAATGCTATCTTTTTGTTATAATAGATAGATTTTGAACGAGATATAGTAGATTTGTAATTTTTTCTAGCTAGTGATAGTGCTAATTTAGTTTCAGTAGAAGGATTTTTAAGAAATTTCTTCTCAAATTTTCGAACACTCTTCTTGAAGATGAAAAGTTCGTGGGAGAACCAGGGAGAAAAAGGGCGGTCGGTAATTAATGTAGTTTTTGTAGGTGCATGTATATTGATAATATTTAGGAGAGTGGAGTTTAGGAGTATCGGACAGAGGGAAGTTGAAGAAGAGATCTCAGTTTTGATATTGTTTACAAATCTTGGTAGGTCGATAGACTTAAAATCTCTATATGTAATACGTTTTCGTTTAATATTTGAGAATTTTAGATTTATAGAGAATTCAATAATAAAATGATCAGTTAGTAGTTCAATTTTTTGAAAGGAGTTAGGGTTTATACATCTAATAAGAGGACTGGATAGGGGTGTAAATATCATATCAAGTGTATTGCCACTAGAATGGGTAGGAAATGATATATGTTGGCACAAGGAAAGAGATTCAGTTAGGAGTTTAAAGTCACCATGGGGATAGATGGGAGAATTATAGTGATAGTTTAAGTCACCAAGAACTATTGGTAGATAGGATGAAGATGAAGGAAGTTTATGGATAAAATCATGAAATTCATCAAAGAATAAACTATAACTATATTAATATTATATGATTATAATTATAGATATTATTGTGATTTTAAAATTTTATTTAATATTTTAATTCCATATATAACGGGGGTGTCCGTATTCGGTACCCATGTCCGAATACGGACATCCTGTGACATAATACGGAAACCTATATACCCTATAAACCCTATAAACCCTATAAACCCTATACACCCTATAAACCCTATAAACCACTAGATAAACTATATATTATTGATGAATCAATCAGAAAAATTACAATTACATTATTTATAATTAATTTGATGAACAATTTGTTATAAATTAATTAGTTGTTATTGTTATTGTTATTTTTATATGGTGGAGTCCTTTCATCCTATCCAGGAACTTAGATGAAGTTTTCACTTATAACCATAAAGCTCTAATGTCCCCTCAAAGCCGCTCTAATGTTAAGGCATCCATGGTTTTAACGAGAGCCGATCATTTATTTATACACAATTATATAAGATCACTTCTAAATAATATTTTAAGACCCATTTTATAAAATTAATTAATGGCCCTGCGAGACTCGAACCCGTGTCCTAATGCTTGTCTGTCTGACGCATTAACCACTGAGCCACATATGTAGTTTTAGTTAATAATTTATTTATTTTTATTATTATTTTTTTAATTAATAATGCAATTTAAGTATCTACATAATAAAATGTTAGATTTAACTTTATTGGTGGTATTAATATTATAACGCACGCGATATTTATGAAAATCAGAATAGTTCATACGCTATGCGCTGATTGGTTATAGGGTGTACGTATTAAGACATCTATAGTGTCTGTATTGAGGACTTATATGACATCTAGGTATATTCTTATAACTTAATTAATATTTTATAACAAATATAGAAATTATATATATAATTTTAGAATGCTTTATTTTTTAATAATATAGTGTTATATTTTATATCGATACATTTGTATATTCTTGAGAAGGTTTTAAGTTGAAATTTGTTTTCATAAATTTAAAAACGTAATAAAAAAAGTAGTTTATTGGATATATCAGCAATATTTTGAATAATTACAAAATAAAAATACGTTTTTAGACTAATAATATAATTATGAATATTTTATTTATAAAACATTTTTTTGTAGGATTTATGGTTTTTGAGATACCGAGAGTATCCGTATTCAGGCACTGTCCGTATTCGGTACTTTCACCTACGTAAGAGTAGTGCAATATACGCGAGAAGTTCATTACTGGAAGTATATTAATCTTAATGGTAAACCAATTGATAGTATGATTTATAACGTGATATGCCATGCTATTAAACTATATTTCTCTTCTATCATGCGATTTTATCGTATAGCGAACATATATAATCGATTATAAAGTAATACTATATAAATATATAATATAGTATATTAAGATATTAAGATATCTGCATTAGAATACATGCGAGATATTTGCGTTAGAGTGCGAGTGCAGGCGATATGTGTACAATAAATAGACACGTACGTGGTACGTATGGAACACGTGGGACACTCGTAGCTTATTATGATATATCACTATAGTGTGCACACTTGTGTAGTACACACGTGTACTATATTATAACGCGTATAACATCATTAATGTATACTATAAATAAAACACACGCGCGCGAAACTTGATGTATGAGGATTCGAATATATTCGATTATTAGCATAATCGGTTCTGTGGGGTTTCAAAGACTGGACATACCAACACGTATACTGTACGTCGCACAGTCGTACTAGATACACGCACACTGTACGACGTACAGTGAACGTGTATTTTAACAGCGTCGTTTTATCGAAATACACACATATTCACTTATATATATATATATATATATATATATATATATATATATATTATAAATGCTTGTATGGAATAGGTCATACAAGCACTCGTATAAATGTTCTTGAAATGCTTGAGCTGTAATATATAAATACGTACGTCGTACGTGTGCGTGTATTCGAACGAGCGACATTATTAAAAACCACGGCGGTCGTAAATCACTCTCTTACAAAACCCGCTCACCACGCACTTTAGTGTGTGCTATGTAGGTCAAGTGACGTCACGTGTCGTAAGGGCGATCGCTCGAAAGCAATCGCTCGAAAGTAATCGCTCGAAAGTAATCGCTCGAAAGTAAAAACTAACGAGGAGGAACAATACAGGAATAGTAATACACGTATCACAGACAATAGATCACGCGATATCGTTATTGTTATCGATATAATCGCCTAATAAATAAACGTGACGCGCGCACTGATATGATCGATAACATGGCGTATCACGTGACTCATCGTGTTGTGTAGAACTTATGCACGTAAGGCGCGTAAGGTATATAACTTCACTAGTCACGTGGGCGTTAGCGGAACCGCTATTTCACTCCTGTCAATACATATATATAGTATACATTCATTCTGTAACACAATAATTGAATTGTAAAACACGAGTAAACCTATGTAATGCATGTGTTAACAACTAGTTATACACTAGTGTAAAACTTGAACCATGATTGGGTTGTTGACTCATGTTATACCAATAAGTATAAGAGGTTTACTAATGAGATGTACAAATAAGCTGTTACCGATGTATCGTGACACATTAACAAATGTCTCTCAGCGATTTACATAACACGTTCCTAAAGTTAAGTACCCTGTTCCATTACCATTACCTTAATCGCTATGATAATGATCGTAAGTTAACACTCGCAACCCGTGCTCATTTAAGGGGTTTTCAACTACAACTTGTTTGCAATAATTTCCGGAAAGAGTATCTGACTCCATTACGTTTCCACTACCGTTTTTACTGCAAGATTATCTGGCATCAGATATGATAGTATATCAATGAACAAATCAAATGCGTTGTAGTTTTAAAATTAATATTAAAATTAGTATTATTTCTATTGAAATAATCAAGATTAAATAAATTCCTCAACGTTTATGTATCCCAAACCATTTCTGTAACTTGTATTATCTGTGAGAGGATAATATTTGCTAATGGTTGGGAATGATATTCGAAATGTTTACAAAAATGTAAGGCGAGTAGCAGTTTTTAAATAAATCTTATGATATGCGGTTACACTTCACCGCACACACAATATATAGTGGAGAGTATCCGAATACGGACAGTGCCCGAATACGGAAACTCTCGGTATCTCAGAAACCATAAATCCTACACAACAAATTGTAATGAATAAAATATTCATAATTATATAAATAGTCTAAGAAAGTATTTTTTATTTTTTAATTATTCAAAATATTGCTGATATATCCAATAAATTGATTTATTTATTCGTTTTTAAATTTATGAAAATAATTTCAACTTAAAACCTTCTCAAGAATATAAAAAATGTATCGATATAAAATATAACAATATATTATTAAAAAATAGAGCATTCTAAAATTATATTTATAACTTCTATATTTTTTATCAAATATTCATTAAGTTATAAGCATATATCTAGAGGTCATATAAGTTCCTAATACGGACACTCTATATGTCTTAATACGGACACCATATAACCAATCAGCGCGCAGCGTATGAACTATTCTGATTTTCATAAAAATCGTTTGCGTTATAATATTAATACCACTAATAAAGTTCAATCTAATTTTTTTTATTATTTAGATACTTAAATTGTATTATTAATTAAAAAATAATAATAAATTATTAACTAATTAAATTAGAATAAATTATTCATAAAATTAATTATAAATAATATAATTGCAATTTGTCTGATTGATACATCAATACTATATAGTTTATATAGTGGTATATAAGGTGTCCGTATTATAACACATGGTATCCATATTCGGACATGGGTACCGAATACGGACACCCCCGTTATCTATGTAATTAAAAGATTAAATAATATTTTATAATCACAATAATATCTATAATCATATAATATTAATATATTGTAATTTTTGAATAAAAATAATGAGTCATAAAATGTTAAGACCATTTATTGTTAAAGTGTCCGTATTAGGTTTCTTTCGCCTACTTGTATACCTGTATCCTTGTATGAGAATGTGCTGTTTTATATTGATTCTATTATAATAAAATCACTGAAAAGCTATTTTATTTATATTATATAAGTTCTATTTTATTTTTAAAGTAATGATCAAAAATGTGTAAAAAGGAGGGTGGTAAATATATACATAGTCTAGATAGATTATGCCTGTTTGATCTATTTATATAACTTATTAAGCCCGGGCTTTAACTCATTTAATGTATATTTTTTAATGAAATTAATGGTATATATATACAAATATATATATTTAATGTATATGTATTTATATGACATGATATATTTAGTATTGCATTCATATAAAATATTAGATTATATATATATATATACTCGATTATACTCGAAATTATTATAAAGTATACGAATTCATTCCGCGTATACGCGGAATGAATTCGTATACTTTATAATATACTCTATAATCAAGTATGATTAATCCGTTATTCTTAGAGTATTAGTTAAATCTATATAACTTTAAATATTATGTTACGTTATGTGATTCATTATCGATATAAGATATATATTATCATATCTCGACTATTACCATTATACTATTACTACTACTATTATTATTATTATGTTATACTAAGGGTATCCTTAGTATAAGCTAAACATAGCTTCTGGGTATCCATCCGATTATTATAGCCAATATTCGGTAAAAATAAATTCATTCATTCATTCATTCATTCAAATAACGGTAAGTATAACTATAGATAACATTGCATATATTATTATATTTAAAACGAAAGTATGTATCACTATTCGTGAAATTATGTTTACGATTTATTTACAAACTTTTAGCCGCGCTCTACTGACTTAATGTATACAGTTCGAATACATCACAATTCTGTCATTCTCTAGAGAATGCAAGCTCGCATTCATGTATTATTATGATAAGTGTAATAATATATATTATTGTTTAGATTATTACAATTTTTAATATAATTTAAAACTATGACAATCACTATACGAAATATATAATATCTTTAATTTAGAGAAGGTTTTACTAGAAACTGTTGGCTGAAAACAGAACACATTATATTTTCTATATTAAGGTGGTATGCAATCAAGTCTTGTCCGAAATCTACTTTCCGTAAATATTTGTAGTGGGATAATACATTTATGGATAGTCTAATATATTATATATTTGGTTTATAGGTTACATATATATAGTTTAAACATATGTTAAGATAGGTCAGATATATTATGAGTCAGGTTATCCGTTATTACGACAATTTGGAGGTGTACATCACGTGGTATTACAATACTGGTCACGTGTTGTTCACGGCCATGGTTGAGTGCGCGCTAGTTTAGAACGTTAAGATACGATACATAACGTTCTACACTATATATATATATATATATATATATATATATATATATATATTATAAATGCTTGTATGGAATAGGTCATACAAGCACTCGTATAAATGTTCTTGAAATGCTTGAGCTGTAATATATAAATACGTACGTCGTACGTGTGCGTGTATTCGAACGAGCGACATTATTAAAAACCACGGCGGTCGTAAATCACTCTCTTACAAAACCCGCTCACCACGCACTTTAGTGTGTGCTATGTAGGTCAAGTGACGTCACGTGTCGTAAGGGCGATCGCTCGAAAGCAATCGCTCGAAAGTAATCGCTCGAAAGTAATCGCTCGAAAGTAAAAACTAACGAGGAGGAACAATACAGGAATAGTAATACACGTATCACAGACAATAGATCACGCGATATCGTTATTGTTATCGATATAATCGCCTAATAAATAAACGTGACGCGCGCACTGATATGATCGATAACATGGCGTATCACGTGACTCATCGTGTTGTGTAGAACTTATGCACGTAAGGCGCGTAAGGTATCTAACTTCACTAGTCACGTGGGCGTTAGCGGAACCGCTATTTCACTCCTGTCAATACATATATATAGTATACATTCATTCTGTAACACAATAATTGAATTGTAAAACACGAGTAAACCTATGTAATGCATGTGTTAACAACTAGTTATACACTAGTGTAAAACTTGAACCATGATTGGGTTGTTGACTCATGTTATACCAATAAGTATAAGAGGTTTACTAATGAGATGTACAAATAAGCTGTTACCGATGTATCGTGACACATTAACAAATGTCTCTCAGCGATTTACATAACACGTTCCTAAAGTTAAGTACCCTGTTCCATTACCATTACCTTAATCGCTATGATAATGATCGTAAGTTAACACTCGCAACCCGTGCTCATTTAAGGGGTTTTCAACTACAACTTGTTTGCAATAATTTCCGGAAAGAGTATCTGACTCCATTACGTTTCCACTACCGTTTTTACTGCAAGATTATCTGGCATCAGATATGATAGTATATCAATGAACAAATCAAATGCGTTGTAGTTTTAAAATTAATATTAAAATTAGTATTATTTCTATTGAAATAATCAAGATTAAATAAATTCCTCAACGTTTATGTATCCCAAACCATTTCTGTAACTTGTATTATCTGTGAGAGGATAATATTTGCTAATGGTTGGGAATGATATTCGAAATGTTTACAAAAATGTAAGGCGAGTAGCAGTTTTTAAATAAATCTTATGATATGCGGTTACACTTCACCGCACACACAATATATAGTGGAGAGTATCCGAATACGGACAGTGCCCGAATACGGAAACTCTCGGTATCTCAGAAACCATAAATCCTACACAACAAATTGTAATGAATAAAATATTCATAATTATATAAATAGTCTAAGAAAGTATTTTTTATTTTTTAATTATTCAAAATATTGCTGATATATCCAATAAATTGATTTATTTATTCGTTTTTAAATTTATGAAAATAATTTCAACTTAAAACCTTCTCAAGAATATAAAAAATGTATCGATATAAAATATAACAATATATTATTAAAAAATAGAGCATTCTAAAATTATATTTATAACTTCTATATTTTTTATCAAATATTCATTAAGTTATAAGCATATATCTAGAGGTCATATAAGTTCCTAATACGGACACTCTATATGTCTTAATACGGACACCATATAACCAATCAGCGCGCAGCGTATGAACTATTCTGATTTTCATAAAAATCGTTTGCGTTATAATATTAATACCACTAATAAAGTTCAATCTAATTTTTTTTATTATTTAGATACTTAAATTGTATTATTAATTAAAAAATAATAATAAATTATTAACTAATTAAATTAGAATAAATTATTCATAAAATTAATTATAAATAATATAATTGCAATTTGTCTGATTGATACATCAATACTATATAGTTTATATAGTGGTATATAAGGTGTCCGTATTATAACACATGGTATCCATATTCGGACATGGGTACCGAATACGGACACCCCCGTTATCTATGTAATTAAAAGATTAAATAATATTTTATAATCACAATAATATCTATAATCATATAATATTAATATATTGTAATTTTTGAATAAAAATAATGAGTCATAAAATGTTAAGACCATTTATTGTTAAAGTGTCCGTATTAGGTTTCTTTCGCCTACTTGTATACCTGTATCCTTGTATGAGAATGTGCTGTTTTATATTGATTCTATTATAATAAAATCACTGAAAAGCTATTTTATTTATATTATATAAGTTCTATTTTATTTTTAAAGTAATGATCAAAAATGTGTAAAAAGGAGGGTGGTAAATATATACATAGTCTAGATAGATTATGCCTGTTTGATCTATTTATATAACTTATTAAGCCCGGGCTTTAACTCATTTAATGTATATTTTTTAATGAAATTAATGGTATATATATACAAATATATATATTTAATGTATATGTATTTATATGACATGATATATTTAGTATTGCATTCATATAAAATATTAGATTATATATATATATATACTCGATTATACTCGAAATTATTATATCCGCGTATACGCGGAATGAATTCGTATACTTTATAATATACTCTATAATCAAGTATGATTAATCCGTTATTCTTAGAGTATTAGTTAAATCTATATAACTTTAAATATTATGTTACGTTATGTGATTCATTATCGATATAAGATATATATTATCATATCTCGACTATTACCATTATACTATTACTACTACTATTATTATTATTATGTTATACTAAGGGTATCCTTAGTATAAGCTAAACATAGCTTCTGGGTATCCATCCGATTATTATAGCCAATATTCGGTAAAAATAAATTCATTCATTCATTCATTCATTCAAATAACGGTAAGTATAACTATAGATAACATTGCATATATTATTATATTTAAAACGAAAGTATGTATCACTATTCGTGAAATTATGTTTACGATTTATTTACAAACTTTTAGCCGCGCTCTACTGACTTAATGTATACAGTTCGAATACATCACAATTCTGTCATTCTCTAGAGAATGCAAGCTCGCATTCATGTATTATTATGATAAGTGTAATAATATATATTATTGTTTAGATTATTACAATTTTTAATATAATTTAAAACTATGACAATCACTATACGAAATATATAATATCTTTAATTTAGAGAAGGTTTTACTAGAAACTGTTGGCTGAAAACAGAACACATTATATTTTCTATATTAAGGTGGTATGCAATCAAGTCTTGTCCGAAATCTACTTTCCGTAAATATTTGTAGTGGGATAATACATTTATGGATAGTCTAATATATTATATATTTGGTTTATAGGTTACATATATATAGTTTAAACATATGTTAAGATAGGTCAGATATATTATGAGTCAGGTTATCCGTTATTACGACAATTTGGAGGTGTACATCACGTGGTATTACAATACTGGTCACGTGTTGTTCACGGCCATGGTTGAGTGCGCGCTAGTTTAGAACGTTAAGATACGATACATAACGTTCTACACTATATATATATATATATATATATATATATATATATTATAAATATATTTTGATTATCATAATTTATCGTTTATCTATTTTATTTACTATAGAATGTATAGTATAGTATATGTATTACGAATATATTATAGTACATTATATTACCAATATACCTTATATACTATATAACGTATGCTATAGTACGTGTATAGCATACATACTATATCGTGTATACTTAACGTAATCACATCATACTATAACACAGGAACCCGTGGACTGTGAGAATGAACTTGACATCGCCCGCCTAGTGACCTCTATTGACAGTGATAAACTCGTCGATAGGTGGCTACACTCATTACTAGTATACTATAGAAATATATATATATATATTGAATCTTATTTATTACATTATTTATGATGATATATTAAAAAATGTTCGAGTTTGAACTATAGTTCATATATAATTTGTATTAATTATTAAATAATTTATTTATATATGATTTATATAATTATGTATTACATACATAGGTGCACATGTGTTTATTATGATAGATGTGTACAAGTAATTATTGTAGCTCGCGTATGACCTTGTATAACCTTGTTACCATTATACGTGGATATATGTTCAATGTGGTATATAGTTATATAGTTATAACTATATATTTCGCATTTTATATATATATATATATTATATATATATATATATATATATATATATATATATATATATATATATATATATATGTGTGTGTGACGGGGTGTTTAAATCTTATTAATACGATGTAAATATTTTAAATCGTATAATAAAATGCTATAAAGGTTGTCCATGTTTAAATGTGTATAGACATAGATCGGACGGTTATCGCTGGCATGTTCTATATTAACAATAAAAATAATAGCATTTAAAAATAATATAACAATGAGCAAGTATAATTAAATGTAAACATATGTACAGTCACAGGTCTAACGTGTTGCATCAATCTCAAGATTCTAATAACAACAGCGGTAAACCTAACAGGGGTCAGCATTGTATCGGTCAGGCTTGTATTCATTTGCTCCTAGCATTGGGTTAGTACTATATATACATCCATATATATATATATATATATATATATATATATATATATATATATTATATATATATAACTGCCTGTGTGGCTCAGTGGCTAAGGCGTCATACATACAAACAGTAAAACACAAGTTCGAGCCTCGTCCTGACCATTAATTAATTTTATAAAATGGGTCTTAAAATATTATTTAGAAGTGATCTTATATAATTTTATATAAATAAATTATCGGCTCTCGTTAAAACCATGGATGCCTTAACATGAGAGCGGCTTCGAAGGGAAATTAGAGCCATATATAGTTATAATTGAATACTTCATCTAAGTTCCTGGATGGGATGAAAGGACTCCACCAAATAAAAATAACAATAACAACAATATCATACTTATATATATATATATATACTACATTGTATAATATAAATGTAATCAGTTTGAATACCCGTATAAGAGTAATGCCGCTAAACACGCCAACATTACGTACACGCAGGTGTACCTATCGAGGGAACCAGGGTGGTGGCGGTATCGAGAGGACACGGGCTCAGCCCCAGTCGCCCCCTGGTGGATGAATTGGTGTCGCGACACGGAGCTTCAGTTAATATGTGTAGTATAGCATCACCCAGACTACAGAACGAGGTTAGTACTAGCATTGCTAATAGATAACGATACGATAACGATATATATATATATATATATATATATATATATATATATATATATATATATATATATATGTATATATATATATATAAATTTGAAGTTTAATTATTTGTTAATAAGTTCGAAGTTAAATTATTTATAAATTATATTTAGAAATGTTCAATGTTCGAACATCATAAATATTTAAGTTCTATGCATATTTTCTAACAATTCGAGATCATATAGAATATTATAGAATCATATAGAATCATATAGCATCATATAGCTATAGTATATGAATATAAGTATATAGCCTAGGCTATAGTATATGAATACGTTATCGCCCCATCTCTAGAACCAGGCTAACTTATATAAGCTATAGATGTATAGATAGGCTTGACTACGTATCTGTTATTTACACGTGGACAGTAGACCGGATATAGCCTATAGCACGTGACTATATATAATCAATAAATGGAAATTTCCATTAATGCATTTACTACCTATAGTTATCCTAGTAATTTTTTGTTTTTTTGGTCCGTGTTATTTTTGAAATTTAAACGGTAGAAATTTAAATTATAAGTTAATATATAATATAGAAATTAATCTTCAATTAGATCGACATACACCTAATATCTCTGACTTATTACATCGTTGTACATGTTACCTGTTACCTAATTGGTTTAGGGACTTCCATCAACTTATTTATGGAAGTTTTCGGACGTGCTTCGAGTGTAATGTATTTATTGTGAAAAAAGGAATACAATATTATTTTTTTTAAATCTTGCCAATAATATTAATTTACACATATATTATTTGTATGAATATAGAAACAATAAAATATTTTAATTTTTCTTTACTTTAATATATTGATATATTTAGTACTAGTGTAAATTAACTATCACTTATTATTTTAATATTATATTTAATTAATATTATGAAAATATAATTAATAAATAAAGTTACTATTTTAAAACCATAAATTATTTAAGCTTCTATGGTTTTTTTAAATAATCATAATTTCATTTATGTATCAACTTAAACAACAATTATAATCATAATTATATTTATAATACAGATAATACCATTTGAAATAATGTTATAATGATTATTCATTATTGAACATTGAATTTGAATTGTATTTTATATTCAAATTATTATTATTAAATTCATGTTTTAAATATAACCGATGTACAATTATATAATATATTGTACTATATAAGTTATCATAAGTTAAATACGAGCCGCTCACCGCTAATACAAATAGAATTATAAGAATATCAATAATAAAATTTTCTTCAGAATATAGAGTATAAAGAACGTTTATACAAAAACGTGTATTATAGTTAGAAAATGTCCGTGTATTATAGTGAGAAAATGACCATGTATATTAGTGAGAAAATTTCCAGTAATACATTGGTTCTATCGTAGTCATATGCATGTGTAATACACGGAAATTTTGTCAGTGTAACACACGAATTTTCTTACACAGAAATGTACTGAGATAGGCTAGTTAACCGTAAAGATGTGCAACTCTTGTCATCGTTATTCATTATTAGTTACCACTAGTGAACAATTGTCATTATTAATGATATCGCTATTATTAATAATATCGATATCACTATTATAGTTAGATAGGTTTTTATTTTAACAAATATGCAATGTGCAACTATATAATAAATTACCGTGAAATAATAACAAAGAATGATAAGTATTACTTATACTTAAGTTATATAAATAATAGAAATGCACATATTTATGAATACTTAATGTAAATATAAACGAATGTACATTCGTTTATATTTACATTAAGTATTCATAAATATGTGTACGTGTATGTACAAACACGTGTATGTAAAAAGGTCGCGCAAACGAAAAAGATTAACGAGTACGTAATAAGTAATACAATATTATATAGTAATAGTATTATATAGTAATACAATATACCATGTCAATTGTCATTGTTAACATTAAATCTTTAATTACATATAATACAAATATTACAGTTATACAATGATATACTATTATAATACAACTTTACATTGTAAGCGGACTACGGTGCCTTATTGCTAATATATTGTTATCCAAATATATATATATAGAAATAATTATATAATTATAATTATAATTATATAATTACAAATCATATGATAATACAAGTTTACGCTGTGATCGACTGATGGTTATCCGACTTTGTATAGATATAATCATTAGCCGCTTGTCGTGTTACCAGCATGCGTGTGTGTGTGTGGTTGCAGAGTGCGGTTGATACGACGCAGTATATAGAGGCCTACTTGTACGTAAACAAGTAGGCTTCAGAGATATGTAATCAATGTAACCCAAGCTAAACTCTGATTATATAATATGTTGTATATTAATTTACTATCATTATATAATAACATCGATTATTTTATACTTTTCAACTATATTTTTTTATTAATATATTAATATAGGTTACTTCAATATATGTCCTACTATAGTATGACATATTTGTTTATATAAACTCAATAGTTAATAATAATTTGTTTTATAATAAATGTAATTAATTATGTGGTATATTCATGAGTGTGTATTTCGTGTGTATATCGTAAGATAATATATTGTTATCTTGATGTGAATAACAGTAATTCAATATTTCTATTATTAGATTTTAAACTATTTATCGTTCATATATGTCTATAGACTAGTATACTTATAGTAAATAGTTAATATTTTCATTTCGAAATAGAGAATAATGGTTATTTATCATGATATAAGTTTTCGTCAACTTTTCTTAATTAATATTAGAGCAAACTGCAGTATTAAAATTGTATTACAACGTATTATAGGTTTAGCAGATTATGATAATATACCTATAGTTGATGAACATTATATTAAATATAATATATATTATATAATATATATATAGTATATATTATTTTCTATAATGTATATTTATATAGTTAATATAAATAACTAATTAATAAATTTAAATATATATTTCTATATAGAAATGTAATGATATGTGATCATTAGCGACAGAAGTACAGTAAAACCTCTCTATAAGAAACCTCTTTATAAGAAAAAACTCTTTATAAGAAAATTGTTCACACATTTGGTTGGAATTCAACCTTTTCCACATTAAAAAACCTCTTTATAAGAAAATATTATTAGAAAAATATAAGAAAAACCTCTGTATAAGAAACTTATTGTATACAAAATAATTATATATAAATAGAAATATTGTATATTGATAAAAATTATAGAAATATCATATATAATAATTAATTTCTATAATTTGTATCTTTAAAATTATATTATATTACATAAATAGCTAGAAATGAATTAAAATTAATTAATAAGTGTTATTGTATATCCATAAATTTATTAAAATTTATTAAAATTAATTAATAAATGTTATTTTTATCCTTGAATTTATTAAAATTAATTAATAAATGTTATTGTATATCCATAAATGTATTCAAATTAATTAATAAATGTTATTATATCCTTAAATGTATTGATCTGGGTATTGATGATTCAATTTATTATATTATACAATTAATTGTTAAATAATAGAGTATTATAATATTCATTATATTATATTCATCAATGATGATTCATAATTTATAATTTCTAATGTAAATCTAATAAAATGTCATTATGTATTAACATTTCTAAGCGCAAACAATACAGTATACATTTAAAACAGTATACAAAATAAATATACTATATATATAACCTATAGGTTATATAATGCATTTTCAATTATAAATTAATTCTTAAAATCATTGGAAAAGTAAAAACCTCTATATAAGAAAACCTCTCTATAAGAAAAAAAGTACTGAAAAAAAATAGTTTCTTATATAGAGGTTTTACTGTATATTATTTACCGTTTATCTAATAACGTAGATAGCTATGTTTATTAATTATTATAAGGTTAAATCTAAACGCCGCTAATATTACCAAACAGAGAATTGAGTATTTTAACAGAAGGCTTAAGTATTATTATATAATAATATCAGATTCAGTTGATGACCGAGATCAAAACGATCATCGTATACTACTGAACATAAATATACTTATATTTGCAAATATATGCTATTCTGTGGTCAAAGTGATACTAGACGTTTCTATTTAATAGTATATATATATGTCCTATATATATATATATATAATGGACAAATACTTGTTGATTAATAATACCTGCCGCACTGATATCTAAAATGGAGTGTATATGTAGGAATGTCATATAGCTTTTCCAATGAAATAGTCTAGGGTGGCATTGACAACGGCTTTAATGATACCTCGCAGTTATAGCACTATCGTTACGGTACATATACGTATGTATTATAGCCCCGGTTAAAGTCGCTATATCGCCCACTGTTCACAGGTTAAGAATGCCGCTATCGTTGTGATAGACGCCTCTCTGGAAGGGAAATTTAACGCTGATTGGTTGAATTCTAAATCAACGGTTATTGATTTCGGCGAAAATTCAGTTAAAGGTTATTATTATATTAAGTTAATATATAAGTAATTAATTACGTTAACGGTTATTTAATATAATTATATTTACTTTTAAAAGTATCGATGACTAATTTGAATAAGTTGTACATATATATATATATATATATATATATATATACACGTATATCAGGTAAACGACTAGATAATCATTGCGATTACCTTGGTCATGACTACATTCTGATATTATTATTATTATTATATACACGTATATACGTACCAATACGATAGCAAGGACATATACTGCGTGTACGCAACATTACGCAATGCACGTGATGACCACTACCTGGCCACTACCTTATTAGGACATGAAGGTAGCGGCCATTATCTGCGGGTCGGTCGGTCAAGCGATTTAGTGGTGGCGATAATGCTGAGAAATGTGCTGTCCTGCGCAATGCGGCATTCCACCATTACCGTTATTATATTTATTCATAATAATAATAATTATAATAATAATACCCATTGTATTGGAGGGTATGCCCTTATTTCAGGTTATCATGTATACCGTTATATCACAATTCACACGGTACTGATTAGTTTGCGAAGTAACCCTATACACCCTCATACACACACAAATACACACAAATACACACTCATACATATATATATATATATATATATATATATATATATATATATATAATAATCAAGTTTAGGCATTAACCTGGATGAACGAAAAAGCAGAGATTATCAAGTTTTTCACCTAATGTGATTGTGGGGGGAAAAATCAGATTAAAAATTAAAATAATATTAAATAAAATATTAGATTATAAAATTTCTATCCAGGATATCCCTAAAAAAATAGTCATACACAAAATTTACCTCGAATACTTTATACCATTTCTAATGAAAGTCGATATAGGTGTATCAACTTAGAGGATTATGGGTTTCTATATCCAATTCCTTAAGGAACTTACTTTCGCTAAGAGTAAGAGCACTGGCAATAACTGCCTCCTCACAACAATTGCATCCTCATCCCCAACATGAACCACTACCGGTCACATAAAGAATTAATACAAAGTACTCGTGAATATCTTATATTAAATATTTAAAATTAAAATTAAATAAAAGACTTCCCGAATAGAAAATAATACTGAAAATAAAATTAAAATAAAATTTAATATATATAGGTAAGTAAGGTATGTAAAATATGTATAATTTAAAACAAAATAAAAAAATAATATTGTCAAAAACCCCACAATCATTCTCATCATGAATTAAATATATATAAGTGTATAGTATTTTACCTAAAAAATATAAACCAATAAAACACTAAAATTAAAAATTATATAACAAATTAAAAATATAAAAAAACTATATAAATAAAAGCTATAAAACTATCAAATAAAATATATAAAAAAATACTTATAATATAAGGTAGCCAATAAATTATTTAATATATCACATAATAATATAATTCAAAATAGGAAATCTAAAATAAGACGATATTATAAATGATTTAAAAATTGTTTTATAATTATTCAATTTAGTAATGTTTCTTATTTTTTGTGGTAATATGTTCCACAGTATTGTACTAGTATTCGATAAACAAAATGATTTTCGGTCAGTTCGTATTTTATTCTATGAAACAGATGTCCATTATAAGATTTAGATTAATATAATAATTGTAAATTCTTAGGTAAAACATTATTCCTAGCTCGAAACATAAATGTTATAATATTCAATTTTACAATATCAAATTTAAGAGAATTATAAATAGTATAGAAATATGTATACATAGAATGATTATTACTAATATATATATATATATATTGAATATAACGAAGTATAATTATAATTGATATAATTATAAATAATATTATTAATAATTATCAATAAAGATAAAATCAATTAAAATGTATTCATTATATTACTATATATAATGAATATTATGTTAGATTATTATACTTTTTCACATCAGTATATATATACTATAGTATACCGTTTTACAGTATAATCCATAATGTATACATTATTGAACTCATATATGTATATATATATTTGTATGTGTACGCTATAGGTATCTTTGGGCTAAGTTTTAGTATTGTAACGTAATACGTTAACATTCAACGTCATATATATGACCTATATAGGACTCTTATGAAATCAACAAATGATCTTATACTTAACATATATTAATTACTATTGATCTCGAAATGTCATTATTGTGGTATGACTCATTGACTACATGACGCATTAGTATGACTCACTGACCTCGCATTATTACACAGGACTGGGACTTTAAACCTCTACGTGTGAATTTTAAACGTCCCGTGCCCAGGTTATTTATACTTGCAACCAGTACCGAGATTCAGTGATAGCAACCCGAACCTAGTTCAGTGATAGCAACCCGTACCGAGGTTCAGTGATAGCAACCCGTACCGATGTTGAGTGATGGCAATCCGTACCGATGTTGAGTGATAGCAACCCGTACCGAGGTTCAGTGATAGCAACCCGTACTGAGGGTCAGTGATAGCAACCAGAACCGGTGTTGAGGGATAGCAACCCGAACCGGTTCATGTTATAACTAATGTATATGTAACAACATGCAACACGTACATTGTACGTCGTACAATGTAGCATATAGTACATACACGTAGATGAAATACAGAATAATAACTTTAAACCATAGACATCAAGGGGTGAAGCCTTATATGTATTAATATATAACGTCTTTGCTTTAAACCTATACGTGTACAATTTACACTGTACATTATAATGCACTGCATTTAACTCAACATGTATACTTCACTACCTACATACACTATACTTAATATAACACATCATTTAAATAACCTTCATCCAGCGATATAGAAATATCCACGAGTCAGACTCCGAAGAACATCTCTATCTTGGCTGAAGAAGTCGGCATTTTGAATTCTGAATTAGATTTGTACGGGAGTAAAAAAGCTAAAGTTATTCATTTTTAATATTATTCTATAAAATAAAATATATAGTTTTATATATATACACACACACATCTATATATCAATAATATGTTATATATTTTTATTATGTTAAATACATTACAAACTTATATACATATACGTATAACAAATAAAGCATGATATCACATACGTGTAGGTTTCTTTAAAGATTCTAGACAGATTGAAAAATCGTGAAAATGGAAAATATATTTTAGTAGCTGGGTTAGTTATGTAATTATATTTATACACATTTAAAAGCATTATATATATATATATATATGTATGTTAATACTTTATCGTTATCAGATTCGTAATAAATTAATGGTTTGTCATAATTATAAATAAATGTAGTTATTCTATTAAATAAAATGTATAATTCAATAATTTATTTTAAATGTATATAAACATATATGTTTACATGGTACACTAAAGTAACACATTATATTAAAATAAATAACGTATACCATAAATTATATTAAACACGATTCATACTTATATAATACATCATACATTTATATACATATATATATAACAATTATAATATTATAATTATATAATATAATTACAATAATATAATTATGGATTACATACAATTACAACGTATATAATCAAATTATATACGATAATAATTTATAATTATTATAGTACATATCTCCAAGGGAAAGTCTCAAATTACAAACCCCTTAATGACTATTTTTAATAACTTATTTAATTTTCAATTTATTTATTTAAAATGTTGTGATTAGGATAATATTATGACAATAAATAATTTGTCTCTTTGAAATTTTTAATATAATTGTATTGACAAGAACAAACTATGGTCAAACTGATTGTAAACATGTGAGCAATGCCGACCCCCTAAATTACGTGTGTTAGAAATAATTATAATATTATAATATCCAATCAAAATAGTAGATATACATAAATATAATTAATTACAATATGCACGCAATTTATTTATTATTGAATTTATGTTTTACTATTAATATTAAATTTATATTTAAACTTTATATTTATTATATTATAATAGTGTAAATTATTATTTAATATTTATTTATTAAATCAATATAAATAAAATCGACTGAAATCATGAATCCTTATAACTATAGTTATATATATATATATATATATATATATATATATATATATATATATATATATCAATGATATATCAATGATACATATACAACTTATGACAACTTTTAAAGTAAACATGGTTCTATTTTGATTGGGTATTATAAATCATATGGGATTGGTATTAAGGTTATTTATAGGGTCGATAATATGAAAATGATATGGGTTGCTATAATTAAAATATCATGGTTAAATACTACTTAAAATTAAATTATATTTATAATCGTTATAAACATTTACTTAATCTACATTTATATGCATAAAATTACATTTTATCTTAATTAATAATGTATTAACAATGATTTTAAAAAGTTATTATTAAAATATTTAAAAAGTAAAACAAGAATATTACATTTTATCAAATAAGAATTTTAAGATTAAATATTTTAAACAAAATAATAATTATTCAAATTTAACATTAAATTACTAATAGTTTGTGTATATATGATTTGTTGAAATCTCTTATAGTTACTAATATACGATGGGGGTCGGTATTTTGAGGGGGTCCATAATTGTAGAATTTCCCCTAGAGATGTATATTAGTTTACTACTCAAAATACTTAGCACTAGTACATACAATAGTGTTAAATATACAAATTGTTAGATACAACTGATCCCGTCACCTGGCGTCAGTTTTATAAACTATAACAAACCCTATAGGGTATATCGTAGATATATCGTAATTTTCTCAATCTAAATTTACATCTATTATTCATTACCTATAGGTAATGAATAAGCTATAAGCTATAATAGCTATAGCTCTATATCGCTACCCCATGTGACCCGTCTAATACCTAATATATATATATATATATATATATATATATATATATATATGTAATAATGAGTGGTCGAAATAGGTGTTAGCAATATTACACCACTCAAAATGAGAGATAACCGTTGTATTTAAATTTCTCTTTATTAATCAATCAAAACAAAAACCATACACTAATGCTGTTAAACATATATACAACATTACAATATAGAATATTACAATATGTAACTTTGTACAAACCTCCACGTACTAAGGTATAATCTAAAATGAAATAATATTATTAAATCTAATATAATTCAGATTATATTATTGCTACGCGACAGTTCATTGGTCCAACCAATTCTATTTAAATAAACTAAATAACATTAAATAAAAAAACAAAAAATCAATATATACGAAATCAACATTTATACTTTTATAATTATTCCATAACATAAAACAAAAATATAACTAACTAAAAATATATAATAAACTAAATAACATTAAATAAACAAATACAAAAATCAATATATACGAAATCAACATTTATAATTATTACATAATACACAACAACAAAATAACTAATTAAAAATATATAATATAAACTTAAAAATAATTCGTATCCAATCCTGTATCCAAGTCGGGTATCCAGCAGCTAAATATGTACCTATACAGGTTACAGAGCTTAAACGTAGTACGTATACGTATATATATATATATATGTGTATTACAAAACATGTTAACAGTTTACAAAGTAGTCTACACATTAAACGGTGTTATTGGATGTACCTAATTGTGTTTGTTTACATATTATTTACAAATATTAACATATATATTTTTTACATTCTATTTATTGGATAAATCACATTTCTTAACACAATATTAATACCTAAGCCCGTAGTATAACATTATTTAGGTAACCATGGTTAACATTGCAATGTCCACGTCCAAGCACTAAAATCCAATGTTTCCAATCCTATAGGATTATAGTCGATAGATAAGTACATTTAGGGTTTCGTATACCCTATCACATTACATTCATTCCTTAGCTCCGTGTTGATACTTAACACCATCGCATAATCATAGCTAACCCTTTCATAGCCCCATTATCACTAATACATAAGCCCCGTTAGCCCTACAACCACGCCCACTATCTTAGAATGACTCCGACCCCATTCGGAGAGGGCAAGAGCACCACCACCATAGGGATATCGCAAGCACTGGGGGCGCACTGCAAGAGGAACACGTTCTCGTGCGTAAGACAACCCAGTCAGGGACCCACGTTTAGTATCAAGGGTAAGTGTCAACATCACGTGTCAACGTCACGTGTGACACTGGTCACGTGTAGGGGCGCTGCAACAGGGGGGACGGGGGGGGGGGATATGTCCCCCCCACTTCCAAATCTAGGGGGACCTCCTATGTATTGGTCCCCACCACTTTTACCACATAATTTATTTATATCGGTTGATCCCCCCTACATACACACCATCGTTCCAGCGGCCCTAGTCACGTGCCACAGGTCACGTGAATCGGTGTTACGTAATATCATATACATATCATATTATGCAATAGTATAACTTACGCAATATCGTATTGTTATCTCATTACGTTTACAATAGGATTAAAGTAGGAGAGACTATGGTCTCTATAGAGGTATATATATAGAGGTAACCTTATAAGGTATATTTTAACAAGTCGCGCCTAACGAAATAACGTTGTGTGTTGAATAATTAATATTTATAATGAATGAATGAATGAATGAATGCATGAATGAATGAATGTTTATTTAAACAACAAAATTAAAAAGTATACTGTATACAGTAAACTACAATAAAGTACAGTACATATAATATATTGTAGTATATAATTAAAATGATATTAAATATATATTTAACACTAATAATTATAATTTAAATATTTATATTTAATGCTTGTATAAATTATAAAATCTAGTATTATTTATATAGGTGGAGCTGCCGGTGGTGGTTATTCACAAGTTATTCCAATGGACGAGTTTAACCTTCACTTAACCGGTGACATTCACGCTATTTCTGCCGCCAACAACCTGATAGCGGCGGCCATTGATTCTAGAAGGTTCTTTTCTTCAATTCAAATGAAAACTAATTTATAATGAATAATATTATCTATATAATGTTTTTTTTATATTCTATAAATATTTTAATATATAATATTGGATGTAATATTTATCTTATTTTTTAATATAAAATTACAATTGTGAGTTTATATTTAATTTAATATTCTATATAATAAGATATAATTAAAACTTAATATCATAGTAATAATATATATATATATATATATATATATATATATATATATTGTATAATGATATCGTGATATATGTTTTAATTATTTAATTAATTATTATCCGAAATTATTGAAGTTCTTTATATTTATTTGTTGTTGCATAAATCATTATATATTTATGCAATTGCAATATCTAATAAGTTATATATATATATATATATATATATATATATCATATCATATATAGTTATATATATATACGTAATAAGTTAAATTAATATGAAATACTTCATACATATATCATACATATTTATTATATAATCAATATATTTTCTAATTAATTAAATAAAAATACACATACACACCCAAACACAATTACAAACATATACACATACACATACACGAACAATGTTCGTCGAGCATAATTCGCATATATATATATATATATATTACACGCTCATTTATGATACAAAGATATCGTGTAAACTTATTATGTCTTGTGAAATCTATTAAGTGACACATTACCACTTAAAGTCATTACGCGTATTAGCATAATTATCATTAAATGACTGCGTATGACTGACACATACACGCACTCACACCTCTATACAATAGATTTCACGAGAACTCGCAGAGTGACGAAGCTCTCTTCCGTCGTCTCACTAACGAACTTAAGATGTTCTCTCCGATACAGATGAAGAGGCTGCAGGTTCTAGAACATTGTTAACCGCGCGATTAGAACGTACACAAGAACTTATATATTTATTTAATTTTCACGCACATAATACAAGCCTACGTAGATTTAAATATTTACGTACCATATGATACATATATATGTATAGTATTCCATGTGGATATGTTTGTGAATATTTAAGAAATGATGCCTGTATGATTTATCTGTATTATATGTCATACACTTTCCCCTGTATGCATATTCCTTTAATTATACATATAACGAACTATAGATAACTCCTCGGTATAAAGATGATATAGATTATGATAGTATACTATAGTATACTATAAACTACTTATTTCGTAATTTATTACATTTTCTCGACTATTTTGATTTTGTATATCGTTCATTTATAGAAATCATTGCGAATATATAACGAATGTATAATGTTCTATAGAACATCGTATACGATGTGTGGTAATAAGGGGTATATAAATAGTATTTTTATCTTAGGTTATTATATAAGTTATCATTATTTCTACTTGGTATATGTATTACTCGGATCAATTGGCAAAGTCTGCACACACACAAGTTGTAGGAGGCGAGTTCGAGCCCCGTCCGTACCATTAACATATGTCTTAGACTATTAATTAGAAGTGATCTTATATAATTGTGTATAAATAAATGATCGGCTCTCGTTAAAACCATAGATGCCTTAACATGAGAGCGGCTTCGAAGGGACATTAGAGCCATATATGGTTATAAGTGAAAACTTCATCTAAGTTCTGGATAGGATGAAAGGACTCCACCAAAATACAATAGCAAATTATAATGTATATGTAAGGGTAAACCCATATATACACCATCTTCATTTTTATCTTCCTCATCAACACTATCTACTTTTATCACATGATAATGATATATATATATATATATATATATATTATAATAATCATAGAAGTTTTGTCATTAAAATCGTATGATAAATATGCCTACCCGACATATCTACCCGTCACATCAACCCGATACATCTACCCGACATATCTACCCTGCATAATATGTATTACATATCTACCCTACACCTCTACCCGACACAGAAACTCGGCATCACTAAACAACAACCGGAACTACTGACCACAGAGGAGAGACGACGATTCTCTAGACTGGATATCGATGTCAACACTATCACGTGGCAGAGAGGTCAGAGTTCATGCTATATATAGATGTATTGGATATATATGCTATACCTAGCAAGCACTGCATACATCCTCGGAACAGAATTACTGCATACATTATATATATATATATATATATATATATGTTTCATAAATAACTTAAATGTACAAAAGATACATTCGATATGAAATGTTGATGTTCTCATCATGTCCTTGAGGATATTCTGAGGCTGTCAGTGTGTTCTTGTTAGAGTCTATAACGATATATATATCGTTATATAGTGTATAGATATAATGATATAATGTATATATGTATAGTTTATATAGTTATACACAGTATATTATGATCAGTTAATATACGCGCATACACGTAGAAAATATATAAAAGTATATATATAGTGTTATCCAATTTTATTTACAATACTCGAGTTTTGAACGATGAAGTATGTTAATGATTGCACCCGTATAATATCGAATACTAACAAAGATGTACCAAACTTAATATATCATAATAATAAATACGGATGTATGCTTGGCTATGATCATAATGAATAGAACATCTTACGTAATCCTCTCTAAGCGTTATGTAATACGCCATCATTACGTAATATCACATAACCGCCACCCACAGTTGTGGACCTGAATGATAGGTTCTTACGTAAGATAACAATAGGCGAAGGCGAACTGGAGAAAGGGATGACCAGACAGGTTTCGAGCGCGTGCGTACGTGCTTGCGTTAGCGTATAGGTATATCTAAACGTATGTGTGGTGTGTTCATTATGTGTTCGTAGTATTGTAGTATATACATATGTATATTATTTAAATACACACACACATTTCATACACCAAATATTACTCTAATACTACACACATTACCGTATTTTCGTTAGAATATATTTATTATATATATACAATTATTTATAATACATATAAGTCTATGACTTCTAGCGGGGTGTGTATGCTCTACTTGTATTCAGATGTGTCTCACATAAATAAATATTATTATAATTGTAATATTATTATATATAATATACTGATGTATGATATACTGATAAGTATAATGATGTATGATATGTCAGTGTCAGTACGACATAGCGGTGGCCAGTGAGATAATGGCGGTGCTGGCGTTGACCTCTGGTATGGAGGACATGAAACATAGGCTAGGTCAAATGGTGTTCGCTAACGATACAAACGGAAACCCGCTAAACTGCGACGACTTGGTATGTACACTATATTATTAGTAGTCTATTTATAGTATTCGTAGTCTATTTATAGTATTAGTAGTCAATTTATAGTATTATTAGTCTATTTATAGAACGAGTATTATGTAATACGCAGTGTTTGCGTGTGCGATATGATTATAAATAGTATTATAAAGTCTATTTTTTTAAAATTAATAACTAATACGTATATAGTGTTATATTTATATATATATATTTGTAATATTATATTTAGATAACTGATAGATAACAACTATTATGCAGAGATGTTATCTCGTATCATGTTATCAATTGGTATCATAAATTCATTATCCCACGCGCATGTGTTAAGCACAGCATACACATATGCTTAATATAGTATACATGTATTACGTATCACACCTATCAACGCTGAATACTGGTGTGTTAACTCGGCAATATATATATATATATATATATATATATTTATATATATATACGCGCATACTGTACGACAGTATACGTCTAAATACTATAGTATATGTGCAGTATATATACTTAGTTAATAGTTAATATATTAACTATAAATTCGTATGCGAAGTAGCATAGTGAATACGTATTAACCTATACGTCACACGCGCGTTCACACAGTGCATTACTGGTGCGCTTATAGTGCTTATGAAGGATGCTATCAGACCTACGCTTATGCAGACTCTCGAGGTTAGTAAATGTATACGTGTGTGCGTGTGTGTGCGTGTGTTAATAATTAATAATAAAATACACATTTCATATAATAATATTATATTTTATAAATGTATCTACTTTGTTTTTATGTTTATTTATATCTAATTTTGTTGGGAAACAATTATGTCTTAATTCTAAATTTGTAGCTCTGGATACATTTATAGTAATCCTATTTATTCCCACCCCTCAACACTAAAATGCGCGAAATTCGTTCAGTGCGACCTTTCCTTAATAGCGTCCTTGAGGATTATCTAATAACGATGACCTTGTATGATATTATTATGATATTGCCATACAATGTGCTTATTTCACATTATTACTTATGATGATGATGACGTGGTGAAGTGTAGCTGTGTATACACAGATGTAGCGGCACTACAACCAGTATACTATAGTACTAGTATACTAGTAATATAGTATACTAGTATACTAGTGTACTATAGTATTGGTTAGCCTCTTGGTTGTGCGTCGCACAGTGTGCGAGAAGAACAGAATTATAAAATATAAATAATTATTTTTAGAATAACTAGTTAATAATTATTCACGTAAAACAAGTTCCTATTATCGCGTAACCATCAGCCTATCGTGTAAGTAACGCCCCTTTATGGGCGTAACCGGCTGCATTACGTAACTCTCGTGACGTCACCACCAGGGAACACCGGTGTTGGTGCACACCGGACCTTTCGCTAATATCGCTCACGGCAGCTCCTCAATTATCGCTGATCAAATAGCCCTCAAACTTGTCGGCAAACATGGATTTGTAGGTTAGCTCTATCTATACGTGTATGTATTATATATATATATATATATATATATATATATATATAAATCAGATTTAGTATTTCATGTTGTAAAGCATGAAATAATGGAGAAGTTAATAAACAAATAAATTTGTTTTTGCCAAGACTTCCCCAATCATCATATTCTAGATAAGTTAGATTCTCATGAGTAAAAAATGTAAATATAAATAATTAAAATGTAAAGAATAAAAAAATATGTATCAATAAGTCAAGTTTAAAAATAAATATGTAAAGTTATATAAAAAATCACAGAAACGAGTTGAGTTCTGAATACCAAACTATAAATGAAATGAAATAACTAACCAAACAAAAATACAACATAACAACTAAAATTAAAAAACTGAAAGATATAATAAATAGTAAAAAAAAAAAAAAAAGTACCCGTAAAAAAAAGAAAAAAATTAGATAATTATTGATTACAATCAATTGTTTAATAAATTTTCATATTTTGATAAAAGATGTTTTTTTAATATTTTTTTAAAGTTTTTTATATACATTTTTGTAAATAATAAATTATTTAAACATAAATTATTCCATGATTTAGGGCCTTTAAATGATAATGAATTATGATGACGGCTTGATTTTATATAAGGTAATTTAAAATTATGAAAAGTATTTTTGTATATATTATTATATGTAGGAAATAATAATGAAATTCTGCTTGGGCATTTCTTTAAATGTACATTATGCATGAATAAAATATTTTTATAAATTATTAAATCTTTAAATTTTAATATATTAGAACTTAAAAATAAATTGTTAGTATTAGTCAAAATAAAAATATTATTGACAATTTTAAAGATGTTTTTATATTATTAAATATTGTTTTACTGAATTATTAAATATTGTGTTTACTAAATATTATTTTTATTGTATTATATATATAATATATATATAATACATCATAATAAATAAAATAAAATTCATATCAATAATAAAAAAAACTATCTATTAATAGTTTTTAATACTATAGTATTAAATATATTTAATAATCGAAAGAATAGATTTATATATATATATATATATATATGTATTTATAGTGCCATATTATGACATTGATTAAAGAAGTAAGTTATTAGTATCGCATGTGTATCTGTAAGTAAACATTAGCATCTTCATCACCATGGTTATCACCGTAGTGACGGAGGCTGGCTTCGGAGCTGATATCGGCATGGAGAAGTTCTTCAACATAAAGTGTAGGGCTAGCGGCTTGATACCGGACGCTGTGGTGTTGGTGTCGTCGGTTAGTTCAAAGGTCACCCGGCAATAGTAACGAGCGCGTCTCGTGTTGCTATGGATACTGCTCTAGCGTGGTAGCGGTACCGGTACGACGGTCAGCTATAAGTACCCAGTACGTAAATTAATCAGTGACAGTGGTTAGATTATAGTTTGATCATCATCATGATTTGTGATTAACTGATCACAATACGATTACAATCACATTACAATCATTGATAAGCAACTATGCTTTGATTACGAACTACACTTCTAAATCGTTGATTTTAATACGATTGTAATCAATGATTGTTAACTGATCACTAACATTGATTCACGATCAGTTGGTAATCATTGATTGTAATACGATTGTAATCGAATCAAAATCTGTGATCGTAATCAATACTTAGCATCATGATTGTAATCTGATTACTTGTTGGATTGTAATCTGATTACGATCTTTGATTACTTTACTTACTAGGTATACTGCTACCGGCGGACGCTGTGGTGTTGGTATCGACGGTCAGTGTACCGTAACGCTTAACGATGACCGCCGAATACGACATCCCCTTGCAACGAGTGTACACGCATAACGCCCCTGGTAACTAACACACACAGGTTAGAGCGCTAAAGATGCACGGAGGAGGTCCAGAGGTTAGCCCCGGTAAACCCCTACACTCATCCTACAAGATGGAGGTTAGTACATAGGCTGTAGAGATACGGTTGCCTTATATCTCTAGTGTCGTACCTGTACAGACGTACTTATATTTACTAGTAATATGCATAATTAAGATACATATGAATGAGTAGTTTATATATATATATATATATATATTAAATATTAAACTTGTACATATTAATTTATGATAAATATACATATTAGTTCCCTAATTCGAGTGAATAATACATATTACATGACCTTTAGGATCTTGACCTCGTGCGTAAGGGATTTGTTAACCTCGAGAAACACATCGAGAGCGCCAATCTGTTCGGAGTTAATGTGTTCGTCACAGTCAACAAGTTTACGTTAGTTTGTTCGTCACGTTACGTATGACTTACTATACAAGTGGATACTATCCACTGGATAGGTATACGTTATCATTATATATATGGTGATTAGAAAAAAATAAATTAAAAAAATAAAGAATAAAGTAACAAAATATCAAGAACAAATTAACAATAAAAAAAATAATAAGAAACAAATAACTGTAAAAATATAATAGGCAATAATGTATTAATGACATTTAATTAAATTTAATTGAATTGATCATATTTATTGAGTTTTTATTTTTTTTAAATTAG
Organism: Osedax fenrisi; assembly: GCA_964019155.1. NCBI lineage: Eukaryota > Metazoa > Annelida > Polychaeta > Sabellida > Siboglinidae > Osedax > Osedax fenrisi. The sequence goes on from OZ025239.1 coordinate 101,924,771, forward strand.
AATTAGTTTTGATATCTATATATTTCATGTTATCGTTATTTTATTTATTTTTTTAACTCAGGCTTTACATGTATACAAATATTGTATCTATAGTATATCAATACTTTTTAACTTGTAAATCATATCATATAGATTGTTTTTCCACCATTTTTTTCCCATTATATTTTTTTATTAGATTCATATATATATATATAATAATACTAATAATAATAAGTTATTAGAAGTTATTTGTGCTATGTTCAACATAATATTTATTCTCAATCAATGCATACATTCAATAGAATGTTAATCAGTGCATACACTAGCCCGCTTACCTGACCACTACCCCCACTACCTGGCAGTACGGACACCGCCGCAGAACTGGAACTAGTGGTCAAGCTGGCAACTCGGGCCGGAGCCGACTACGCATGCGTGTCAGACCACTGGTCAAGTGGTGGTCAAGGAGCTCAACAGATAGCCGCTGCACTGGTCAACCAGACCAACAACAAGTGCTTCAAACTTCTCTACGAACTAGAGGTAGGCTACGACGCCAGCGGCGCTTTGTATATATAGGTAGGTCGTTATGTATACATATATGTTATATATGTATGTATATATATAACTACCTTTATGCGGTATATCTATAGGTGCATTGCAATAAAGAGAGACGATATAATACACATTATACATAGTTGACATTTACGTACGCCGTACGTTTACAAAATACAAAACATACCTAGTCACTAATATCAATTATGTAAGTTAATATATAAAGTACAACTCTTAATTGTTGTTTATTCTATAGTATATTCACGTGGGTATACTTATCTATATCTAATAATAAAACAGTCATGCTACGTGGTCAGTCTTCTGAGTTAGAAACTAAATCGTTATTTTTCTCCCCAAGTTACCTCAAGTTTACCCTCAAGTTTATCAGAACTTCAGTAATTATTTTTTCAACTTAGAATTGATTTTCTAGCGAAAAATTGCAGTATAATATACACGATTCTAAGCATGTTCGAGAATTCCATTTTATATGTCATTCGTATAGTTTTACATATCAGGTTACAATAAATAAACATATCTCTCTCTATCTATCTTTTTCTCTCTCCCCCACTCTCTCTCTCTACCTCTCTCTACCTCTCCTTATCGCTCATCTCTCTCTCACACATTCTCTATAAATCTCCCTCAACCACCCTACCCCATCTCTCTACATATATCTCCCTACCACTACACCCTCCTCTACGTCTCACTCTCTCTCTCTCTACATCGCTATCACACCTCTCATACCCCTACCCCAGATGCCGATGGTAGAGAAGATGGAGGTGATAGCTAGACAGATATACGGGGCGGACGGCGTAGAGCTAAGCGACACGGCTAAGGAACAGGTGCAACGTTACGTCCGCCAGGGGTTCGGAAACCTGCCAATCTGTATGGCTAAGACACACCTTTCGCTGTCACATGTCCCCGAACTTAAAGGTCAGCGCTCGCTGTGGCGATTAGTGCTTTGTAAACCTTTAAAACCTTAGGTAAACGGTTAGCCTGTGATTGTATCGAGTGAAATAAGGGTTAATCACTTAAACCCTTTCGCGAACACACCGAGTGAAATAAAAGAAAATTAATGATTTTAAATAAGATAATAATAACATTCAATTACGTAATAATATACACCCTAATTAAATAATAAAATATATTTGATCTATATATCGTTAATATAGATATCTATAGTTATATGTAGGGGCGTCGGAAGGGGGGGCGGGGGGTATCGGACCCCCCCATTCAAAAATATGGGGGGGGCGAAGTATGTTTGCCCCCCCCCCATGAAATATGTATTAATAAATTTTATATATATTAAATGTAGTATATTGTCTTTGTTAATACAATTTTTTTTCTAAAGAATGTTACCAAACATATGGGGGGGGGGCTAAGTAGCCATTACATTTTGATACACAATGTGGAGCTCATCGCATAAACTTAATAGCATAATAATTAGATAATAATATAAATATAAGAAAAGCCTTGAGAGTGGTTTATGATTTGGGATTATTATATGAACAAACTATCAAATTACGGATTGTATATAATACTAATAATAACAAAGCAAATACATTGAAACCATTATGCCCAATAAGATGGACTGGAAAATCATGTATTAAAAACACATTAGATCAATATAGTGGTATAAATGATGCACTGAAATAATATAAAAAATTAGATTATATTACCAATGACCACAAATATATTGCAAATGTATTATTAAAAAATATGAATAAGTCAAATATTTGTTATATGTTTATTTCAAGTTTGATATTTGAAAGCTTGGATATGAAGGTGAAAGCTTTCATGATACCAACAAATACTATTGAAGGTAACATTTATAAAAATATACTTGAAAGCATATATTATTATAATTATATATAATCATAATAATACTCAATAATAAATAAACCTAAAGGATTATATAATAGTAAAGATGATTCTAATTAAATGGAATAATGATAGACATAATTTGCACAGATTTATTGAAGATATAGAAACAAAAGTATTTTATATTTTATATATACAAGTTTTTATATTGATTCAAGGTTAATATCCTACTTTTATAAAAAATATTATATAAAATACAAAATAGCTTATAATAAATGTTTATTATAAAATATTATAATAATTTATTTTTATTTTAAATATATCTAATTTAATTTTCTAATTATATCTAATTCAGAGAATAATAATAAGAAATATAATATAAATTATTATAAATATTTATGAGATGAATAGTAATATAAATTCGAAAGACATACATATTATCTAGATAACATAATACAAAATTATTAATGTTATGTTAATATAATAATGTGATTAGATATGATCAATTAATATGTTAATATACTTTATCATTAATATTTACAGAATAAAATATACTGAGTTGTTCGATTCCATAATGATGAAAATTAAAACCAAATGTTATACCAAGGAAACTTCATTTATAGATTCTTATAAATTAAAGGAATCATTATTACAAATAATATAATTCATGAAAAAAAAGGTTGTTTTTTTAGATAAATCTTATTAATCCTATTAATTTTCTACACTAAACATTAATAAAAAATGTATGAAGAATTAACGATTGAAAGATCGAATTTACATATGTTCAAATCAATTAATAAGTTCAATACATCTGACGAGGATAAACATATATATGATGGAAAAATCTCCTAAAATTCAAAAAATATTTTCCGGTATAATATATTTGATCACACTTTTATTGGTTTGCCCTCAAGTTCTGTGTCATGTTAGGGTGGATTTAGTAAGCTACGAATAATAAAGACGTTGTTACGGTCTACTATGCTAGATAGTAGATTAAATGAATTAGTATTGGCAAATATCAATCAAAAAATTGAGATGGATATATTTATAAATAAAAATCTATATTTATATAATAATAAATTATTTAATGTTTATTATATATTTTCTAATATATTCCTACTTAAGTATTGTTATAAAAATTAAATATTATTAATTGCATATTAAAGGGTTAACATAGACTAAAGAGGTATACGATATTAATAAGATATAATTAGTAATTATATTAGTAATACATAATAGGATATAGAATATAAAATATAAATAAATAGCCCCCCCCCATACAAAATATCGTTCCGACGCCCCTAGTTATATGTATTATCTATTTCGTATACTTTATATCTAAATTGACTATACGTATCTAAATATATTTAGATACGTATATATTCGTATATAGTCAATTTAGATATAAAGTATATGAAATAGATAGTAAGTATAACACGTGATTGATGAGCGATATTAAAGTATGACCGTATTACAGGACGACCGCGGGGTTTCATACTTCCGATTAGAGAGGTGCGGGTTAGCGTCGGAGCCGGTTTCATCTTCCCGTTCTCCGGCAAGGTTACCAGCCTCCGTAGTAAGCTTACATCTCTTACACCAAGTGGCTAACATTGCAGTAATAAACCATAGTGTATACATACGTTTATACTTTATATTCTTTCTATATTGTAAAAAGAAACACCCTATAAATTATGATGTTTTCCTTGCCTGTATATTTAATTAGTTAACTTAATTATTAAATTAACTTATAAGTTATGGCTTAATAGCATAACTTATTTGTATAGAGAACGACTACTACATGTATACATACTATATAACGAATGTAATATTTACATTTTAGAGGTTTATAATATAGTCCGTAACGTTAATCATATAGGTTAGGTATGTAAACCATGTGTCTCTGAAAGATATTCATTTACCTGTATGTCATTACAATAATGTATTTAATATATAGATATATATATATATATATATATATATATATATATACATATATACATACATAGGTATATATAACTTAATTTAGTTGCATTGATTTCAAAGAGGTATTATGACAATAGATAGTAAGGCATGTAATATATGAAATGATATAATAAAACGGAACATAACAAATAACTAACAATACAAATAATAATAACAAAATATATAGTATATATTATAATGAAATAATAAATTTAAACTTGACTACACGGTAAAATGACTAGTAATTAATTGCATAACAACCACCACTCCTCTTCCTCCTCCCACCTTTTAATCCTACTCATCCTTTTCTCCTCATCCTCGGCAACGGGTTATACATTAACTATGTTATATCAGCCGCACACTTGACACTCAGATATCCACGATGCCAGGACTACCTACGCGACCTTGCTTCTTCGATATCGACCTTGACACGGATACCGGGGTCATCAAAGGACTGTTTTAGGCGTCTCAGTATCTCGATGTAACGCATATACACTCATATGTATATAACTTATATGACTTATATCCATTAATATATAATATATATATATATATATCTGATATTTAACCAATTAGTTTAAACATATTAATATTAACACAGTTATATGATATTATATATTATAAAAAAGTTGTATGTTGATTTATATGTATTTAAGTATTCATACCTATATATATATATATATATATGTTATATTATTATTTATTAAACGTATAGTATTAATAAAATAAAAAAAATAAAAATTGAAAGTTTATTGATAAATTTATATTAAAGAATATATATTGTGGAACATATAAAGTTGAATAAGTTGCAGATGAAAACGTTTGTAGCACATGGACTTAAAACAAGTAAATATTAATATAAAAGTAAAATAAATAATATAAACTGTTTACAGTTATCGTGAAATATAAAACAGAAAATCCACAAAATAATTCTAATGGAACATATAATACATAAAATATATAGTTTGATTCTAAAAGCACAGAAATAAGCACCGGAAGTACAATTAGATCACAGTTACACACATATTGATCACATATTCAGGTAGGATACACGAGCCATGAAAACAAATAAAACAAATCGTATTTATACTATATAGATTATTATATAAATCATAACTAGTAACTCAATAGGTGAAGTATTATATTATAAAATTAAATTTTGAAAATATTCTCTAGAATGTATCTATTTTTTAAATAAATCATGATGATTATAACACAACTGGTGGCTGGTCTAGGGTACATCATGTCAGGTAATATAGTATTTAGTATTACAATAAAAATTACATTTATCGATATAGTTTATTGATAGTATAACATATTCACATATATTTGTATATATATATATATATATCTTTATAATGTGGAGTTTAACTGACTTACTTTAACTTACGCTTAACTGAGTAATTAAACTTACAAACATAATTGACAACATTCAGAATAATGGCTGGTATCTCAGAATCTGGATCTGTTTACATGGTAAATTGGAAATTTCATACATACATTTCATACATACTTATAATATAAATATTGAACAAATACATATAAGAGATAAAGTAATAGATAATTATCTATTCACTATTATAACTATTATCTACTAACTATTAATAGTTAATAATTGATAGGCAACAGTTGATAGTTAATAGTTAATATACATCATTATATATAATTAGTAGCCATTTAATCTTATCTTATATTTGATAACATTTAAATAGAAATATATGTATTATTATAACATTATTAATAATATATTATATTTAATATATTGTAATACGCTCACGAGGACAATCTTGCAAGACCTTTGTGACAAATTGAAATACAACGACAATCATAATATTAAACGGTCTATATAATATCATTAATTATCATAATATTAAACGTTGTATGCACAATTATTAATTAATTATAAGTATTATATGGTCTCTTCTTTAATTTCATAAACACTATAGTGTATATACATTATTGCTATCAATTTCTTTGAAGTGATCACGTGAGCGACATACTCGCATACGACACCGTACACATAAGTGTATTCAGCAACATAATATTATTTTAATAATACTAATATTATTATGATTATGACTTCTACTTTATTATGTAGCGTAACGCCTTAATTACAATGTATGTCATAGGTGAAATATAGCAAAGGTACTGTATCATATTATTGTGCAATTCGTGAACTATCCTCTAGAATACACTAGAACAACTGCACTCGTATGTCTGTCTGTCTCGTAGCGATCGTACGTACACTCTTAGAACCGGCTCGTACTTCACAATTGAAAAGCCCTAGTCAATTCGTAAAGGAAATTGCACGTGTATTAATATGGCATTAATAAAAATGAGCTTAAATGGATAGCATAATTCAGTAGTTTAAGAAGATTATGTGATCAAACAAATACATGAAATATAATATGTAATATCTTTGGAATTTAACACACAAAAATTAAACTATTGAATATGATAGGATTAATACATAAATTATAATTAATATAAAATCAATAATATACTTAAGATACAAACAAAATAAAAATAAATATGCCACAATTTGGATTCCATTGACAAATTCAAAAAAAAATTATATTATTAAATTATTAATCATCATTTTATTTTAAATTATTAAATTAATAAATAATAAAAAGAAGGTTACATATATTGCTATTATATGTATATATATACCATATAATTATTATTCTTTTAAACAAATTCTAAATAAAAAAACAACTTAAATCATATTTTTTCAAATATTTCTAGGAATTTGCACACACAAAAATCCAGGATACTTTTTCGATACTTTTTCATGCGTTTCATATTTAATATTTATATTTTTATTTATATTTAACTTATTATATTTTGTTTTATTATTTTGCGAAACGTTATTTATATAGTTATAACTCTAGTATGCCTATAACTGTAACTTTGTATAATTACGACATGTATGGTTAGTATATTTTATTATTAATACTGGGAAATATTATAAACAATTATTTTTTAATAAAATATAAATATACCAAATAGTAGGAGAAAATAACTATACTTCGCGGGTTGTTATATCTCAATATCTATTGATTCTACAGAAAAACTATACATATGAAAATTATGGTGAATTAAAACATATTAAGATACTTTTAATTTTAATAAATCAATGATCAATAACTTTTGCATCATTGATTTATTTATAGGGTGGTCGAATTTAATATTTGTTTGTACCCAGCAAACAGTAAGAGCAGCATAATAGCAGCATAACAGCAAATGCTAGAGCCTCAAATGTTTACATTGTGCTATTATCCTGCTATTAAATGTCTATTATGCTGCTATTATGCTGATCTTACTGTTTGCTGGGTAGGTTTGGCTGGCGACTCTGTAACTCACAAGAAAAAGACTGTAGCAAAAGTGACGTCCGCTTATCATGCAGGGCGTGCCGCATTACAATACAATGGTATATAATAATAACATGCATAAATATCATAAATGTATTGTATTTATTCAAACAAAATATTGATGAAAACCCTATAATGCTGTATCTAAGTGATTTTTTTGATTTTATGTTTTTCAAATTACTACTATTTTTTTCCAATTGCTTCAATAATTATACAAACTTCTGAATATATATATATATATATATATATATATGATATTACTGATAATTAGAATGTAATAATTTAATTTATAAATATACTAATTATAAATATTATAAATAAATATGGGAAAAAACAAAAAAAAAATTACAAAAATAAAATATTGGCGGTAACCGATACGTTATATGAGTTATATGTTTAGATATAGTATACGTTTTATAGATACGATATTTATCAAAATATAGGTAAAAAAAAGTAGAGGCACCTACTAATCATGATTATATGAATTTATTTAAAAGTAGTAGTCATTTTAGTGATCCTAGTTTTCCCTATACTTTACATGTAAACTCGGTAAGATTACCCCGGCCCTGATGAAAGAATGATAATTAACAAATAATTAAAGAATATTTATTATATCTTAATATTGAATAGCGTAGTTTTATATTTTGTCTAATTATATATTGCATTTTAGAATAACGGTTCGAATAATTAGTGTATCGCCACATATCGGACGTGTTTGGAAAACAGCGGAGTTTGGGAATTCACCGAAAAATGGCATCTGTTACTTTTTAATTAATAAAATATTATAATATAAAATTTGATTTTATTTATAAATGAAGATGTGTACATCTTCTCTATAACCTCCGATTGATAGCTGATTAGGTATAACATATAAAGTTATTTGATATGCATCTGGGAGAAACAATAGGTATAAATTAAAGATTACCTATATAAAGTGAGATCTCACACATTTAAGATTACCTATATAAAGTGAAATCTCACATATTTAAGATTATCTTTAGAAGACAAGTTAATTGTAATTAAATCTACTTGATGAAATTCATACAAACATTATTGTTAGTTTTGAATAGAGAAAATCGCTTACAATAAATAGAGGAAAGTAACCGAATACGGACACTCTCTGTATCTCAGAAACCATAAATCCTACAAAAAAATGTTTAATGAATTACATATTCATAATTATATAAATAGTCTATATAAGTATTTTGTTATTTTTTAATTATTCAAAAGAGTGCTGATATCTCCAATAAACTGATTTTTTTATTACGTTTTTAAATTTATGAAAAAAAAATTCAACTTAAAACCCCCTCAAGAATATCGATACAAATGTATCGATAACACATAACAATATATTATTAAAATCTAAAGCATTCTAAAATGATATATATAATTTCTATATTTGATATAAATTATTAATTAAGTTATAATCATATATCTATAGGTCATATAAATCCCCAATACGGACACCCTATAACTAATCAGTGCGCAGCGTGTGAAATATTCATATTTTCATAAAATCGCGTGCGTTATAATATTAAAACCACCAATGAAGCTAAATCTAAAAATGTTATTATTTAGATACTTAACTTATATTATTAATTTAAAATATAATAAAAATTAATAAATTAATTACTAATTAAATTATATTCAATTATTTATAAAATTAATTATAAATAATGTAATTGTAATTTATCTGAATGTTTCATCAATAATATATAGTTTATCTTGTGTTATATACGATGTCCGTATTAAAACACAGAGTGTCCGTATTCGGACATGGGAACCGAATACGGACATGGGTACCGAATACGGACAGTGTCCATCGGACATCCCCGTTATCTGTGGAATTAAAAGATTATATAAATTGTTATAATCACAATCATATCTATAATCATATAATATAAATATATTGTAATTTTTGAATACAAATATTGAGTCATAAAATGTTAAGACCATTTATTGTTAAAGTGTCCGTATTGGATTACTTTCCCCTAAGTAATTATAATTATTTAATATATTATCTTTAATTACTTAATGTTTAATATAGTATAATATATATATATATGCTATATACCTATATAAACTAAGCAATAAAACAGTCATAGATATTTAGGATTATTTAATAGGACTGGTATTTTTAGTTTACATTTTTGATTGGATATTTATTGTGGAGAGTTAAAATAGAGTAGATTTAATTATGTTTAAATATTAATACACATTATTTTATTTAGAACATAGGCCTATATTCTATATCGACAATAATATTATCGAAAAACAGTTTCCAAATCAAACTGAATTTATAAATAATTAATTGTTTATTATTCATTAAATAGAAACCAAAATTTAAAATACGAACGAATATCATTCTAAAATAAATAAAACTAAAACATTTAAAATCATCGATATTAACGCATCACACATTTCGTTATCTACGTATAAACTTACACAATCACGTGTTCAATACCTACGTAACCATGGACGCCGATAAACGCGAACCATACTACGTGTACTACGCCCACAAGGAAGAAGAAACGCCCACCGCCACAATCGCCGCCGCCGCCTCTTCGCCGCCAGATCACGCCCATCCGGAGGTCACGCCTACCGTAGTCGTAACCGTAGATACGCCCCCCGCTGACGCCGTCGCCACGACGAGGTTGATGATACCACAAGCGTTGATGTCGCTGGAGCCGACGATGTGCAGTAGTCAGGTAGGCGACTACTACAAGCGTATGGTGGACGACAGCATTAACGATACCGTTGCCGCCTTGCGGGAGAAACGACGCGATATCGGCTCGTCCAACAACCTTCACAAATGTTAGTTAACCTTCACAAATGTTAGTTAACCTTCACAAATGTTAGTCATAACTATGTATTGTAGTCATAACTATTCTATATATATATATATATATATATATATATAGGATAGATTATTAATTATAATATATATAGGATAGACTATTAATTATAATATATATAGGATAGACTATTAATTATATATTATATATATATATATATATATATATATATATATATATATATATGATAGATTATTAATTATATTATATATATATATATATAATTATATTATATATATATATATATATATATATATATATATATGTGTGATATACTATTAATTATGTTATATATATGTAACAAAGTTGAGTTCGTGTATACTTTATTAAGACAAAGACCTGTTGAATATAACAATGATAATCTAATATAATAATAATAATAATAATAACAGTACATACCCGATGACATGCAGAATGATGAATGCGGCTATATTACCGATTGGCATTAATTCTATAGCACAATAACAAAATATAATTTGCAGACGATAAAAATATAAAATAACATAAAAACGAACATTGATATTGCTAAGGCTATGCAATTAACATAGAGCGTGACACTAAAATCTAGTTTTAAGTTTTTATGTAGATATATCTGTGTACCTTATGTAATGCATTTACATGTACATTACATTAATCGATATATCAACAACTGACTTTATAACATACACCCCCTCCGTTATGAAGTGGTCTCACACTCACAATTTAATTATGTCACCCGAGGTTTTTTACGCGATTACTTCGACGCAGAGATGGACCCGGCACTGGGCTATCTATCGTCGACAAAGGCACACTTACGCTTGTAAGGTTATCGCGACGCAATCTGGTCGCTTTCAATATCTCTGCCCTATTTACAATCCTAGCCTTTGTTATAGGCATTACCGTACACGTTTGTGGGGAAGGCCGGTCGATGACAATTAGAGGATGTGATGAGTATTTATCCTGAATCTTGTTTCGACCCAATGGGTGACTACGGATAAATACTTCATCACCCACTTTCACGTCATCAAAAGATTTAGGAGTTTTGGTCGCATGTTTATTACGCCTCTCTCTTTCAGCCTGGTGCCATACTCGATTTAGTGAGGTCAATTCTTCCTTCTTCGGGTTACAAAGCACGCTGTCAATAGGTATGATTGGTTCTCGCCCGAAGAAGAGGAAAAATGGAGACTCCCCTGTCGAAGCATGCACCCCACAATTATATGCGTACACGAGATTGTCAATATACCGGGGCCACTCAGATTTCTTTTCTTGCGATATTGTACATAACAATCCATGCAGGGTACGATTAAAACGCTCAGTCTGACCGTTACCTTGGGGGTGGTATGCGGTAGTTCTACTTTTCTCTACGCCATGTTCCTCACATAAATCACGAATGACCTCTGATTCAAAGTTACGTCCTTGATCAGAGTGTATCCGAGATGGTATTCCATACTGGAACCAATATTGGCGTAGAGCTCTAGCGACAGTCGTAGATTTTTGGTTCTTCGTTGGTATGGCTACAGAGTATTTCGTGAAAATATCCGTTAATACTAGGATATTTTCTATACCATTGATACTTTTTTCCACTGTAGTGAAATCTATAGCAAGGATTTCTAAAGGACGCTCTGCTTGGATCGAGCCCATTTTAGGTTTAATGGTCAACGCACTAGAAATTGCACAACGACGGCAGGATTTACAATACTCCTTCACATCGTTCCACACGCCTATCCAGAATACTCGATCTAAAACGAAGTTTGTGATACGATCAATACCTTGATGACCTAAATCATCGTGCACCGCCGATAAAACTAGTTCGCGAAGTTCTGGACTAGCTAACATCTGCAACTTTATACTTCCCCTCCTTACCACTTCCCTATACAATATATTATCTATAACTATAAACATATTCCAATGCCGAAGTAAAGTACGTAATTCGGATATTTCACCTGACGTATTAGTGGGTTTTTCACCACCTTTTACCCACTCTCGTAACTTAACGAGTACGGGGTCTCTACTCTGCATATCAACCATTTTATCTACTACATTATCATCTACTCTATGCATTCGCTTGTCCGGAACTCTAATTATAGCTACGTTTGAACAATGAATCGGGTTAAGTCTATTGGGTATAAGCGAAGATGTACGATGAATAGAGGAGATATGAACCCGTCTACTTAATGCATCCGCATTTTTATTTTCCCTACCAGGTCTATATTTAATGTCAATATCGAACTGTTCTAACTGAGCAATCCATCTCATTTCCATTGTTGCATTACGGCAAGTTTGGTAGTGTGCTAAAGGATTATTATCAGTAAATACTAGACATTTCGAACCTAACAAATATGGCCTAAATTTATCAGTTATAGCCCATTTTAAAGCTAGTAATTCTAATTTCATCGCGCTGTAATTAATGTCATTTCTCTCACCCCCTCTAAGTCCCCGGCTAGCGTATGCTATAACTCTCTCTTTACCGTCTACTTTCTGGGATAGGACAGCACCCAATCCTTGTAGGGAGGCATCCGTCTCTACAATGAAAGGAAGGCTGAAATCTGGGTATCCTAGAATAGGTGCACTGACCAGCCTTTCTTTCAATGCATTAAATGACTCCTCACACGTGGTATTCCACTCAAAATTAGTAGTACACTCATACAATGGCTTAGCTAATGCTGCAAATTTCGGAATGAATCGTCTATAATACGAAGCTAATCCTAGAAAAGAGCGTATATCTGTAGAATTGGCAGGTATTGGCCACGAGAAAACTGCTGAAGTCTTATCGGGGTCCGTAGCTACCCCTTCTCCCGATACTACGTGTCCTAAGTATTTTACTTCACGTTGTAAGAGTGAACACTTTGATGGTTTTAATTTCAAACCATATTCCTGTAGCTTATGGAATAATAAAGATAGGCGATCATACATTATTTGAAAAGTTGGCGCAAATACTAAAATATCATCCAAATATAGGATAAGGGTTTCGAGATTTTCGCTACCTAGACAAGATTGCATCAGACGGGAAAATGTTGCTGGTGCATTTACCAAACCCATTGGCATCCTAGTATATTCATACAGACCATGAGAGCCTGCACTAAAAGCAGTCTTCTCCATGTCCTCTTCCGCTATGGCACACTGTAAAAACCCATGTGCCAAATCGAAAGTGGAGAATAGAGAAGCCCCTTTTAGTGCGTCCAATGCCTCATCAATTCGAGGGAGCGGGTAAGCATCTCTAATGGTTCTGGCATTTAGACCTCTATAATCGCAACATACTCGAATAGCACCCGATTTTTTTTTCACTAAAACTAATGGCGCACTATATGGAGAACAACTTGGTTTAATAATACCAGCCTCAATATGAGCATTCAAGTATGCTTTTACTTCCGGCCACTGGTTAGGTGGGATCCGCCTGTAGGGTAACCTAACAGGGCGATCATCGTGTAGTTTAATCTTATGTTTAATCTTACTACAAAACCCGACATCGTGTTCCCCCTCGCTAAATACACCTTGATATTCAGTTATTAATTTAACTAACGCCTCATATTCCTGTGGCTTTACTGGCCCAATTGTTAGATTGTCCAGAATATATTTAAGTTTTGGTGAAGCGAACTTAGCTTTATTCGACTCAATAGTCGATACAAAAGCAGTCCACTTCCCCACCTGGCTTCCTCCTCGTAGATAAATATCTTGGTTAGAGAAATTATTGAATTCTACTGGTACCATTCCATTTCTCGCATGCACCAATGAACTTGTCAAAGTCACATCTTTTGGTGCTAGAGAAGTGTCAGATTCGATGTAAACCGAACCAACATTCTCCTGGATACAACAGTCGTATATTTTACGACTATATGCTGGCAGTAATAACTGCTTATCAGAAGCAAGGTGTAATACTCCATCATAACTACCTCTATATATACGTAGTAGAGGATTCCATACGCTATCTTTCGGTATATCGTTTTCCCCATATAAAGTAGCCAAGGTACGGAATAGGTTGCTACCCAGAATAATATTAGCTACTGTATTATTACGTAACACAAGAAATCCTATGCGGTCAATACAAATATCGAATACTTTAAATTCTAGTTCTACATATCCTACAAATGGGATATTGCTCCCATCTGCAGAAGAAAGATCTAATCTTTCAGATATATCGTTAATTATTATATCAGACATATATTTCCGCAGAAACTCTCGACTGATACACGACACTTCCGCGCCAGTATCAAGTAGAGCTCTAGTACTAATTCCATTTAAATAAATATTCGCAAAGGGACTACTTTCAGATAACGAGCTGATTTTAGCTTCATTCAATCGGCTCGCTGTGACTGAAGAAGCAAATCGTTTCCCGATCTACTATGCTTGGGTAGAGGACACGTGTTAGCATAATGATTTTTGTTTCCACAATTATAACACGCTCCTTTTATACGCATACGCGCTTGGCTATTATATACAGTATCTTTAGTATGGTTAAAGGGTGAGGCGACAGGTGTTTGATTAGTATTATATCTATTTGTAGTACGTGCTCGTGGTATAGGTAATACAGATAAGGGTTGCGAAATAATACCAGCGTTATATCTAGGCGCAGGTATCGGTATATACGAGTCAACGGATATCGAATCAGGGACCCCAATATCAGATACTCTATTAAGAATACACTTAGATCGAGAAGCTGGGATTGGAGTATCTGTATTTCTGGGATGAATGGTATACACTATTTCTTGTGGCTTTGCCGTAAAGCTTAGAAAAGGTTTATTAGCATGGGATGATTGCGTTACACGCTGCTTTTCTAGTTTCATAGCCATATTACGCAAATCCCAGAAACTATTCTTAGGATTTAGCTGGTATATTCGGTATATTTCTATAGCGATATCGTTATCTCGGAGAGCTTTGCATAGTCCTTCAATGAGAATAAATTCTCTTTGATCACTTTTATAATGCAATCCGGACTCCGATTCACAGTTTTTAAACATCATCCATAGGCTACTGGCTAAATCGTATATTGACTCCCCATCAAATTGAATTCGATTATAAAATAATCGCCATGATGGTTCGTCATCTAATGAATAAGTCTCTAATATCGCGTTAAGTATGACCTCTGATTCAGTAGATGCACTGAATTCGCGGATTTCTATTTCTAGTCTTACCTACAATATGATTTAATAAAATACTACTGTGATTGCATAATGGATAATCTGCCATAAACTTACGCGCCTCATTCGTCCATCTCTTAATCAATATATATGACTTAAACTCTCCCTTAAATTCGGTTAATTGCATAGCCTTTCGCCGAATACCACACGTATAACGAATATATAGTAGATAAATACTACACACAAATAATAAAACGTTTATAAAAATAACACTATAAATAGAGCTAACATTCTGGAATAGATCTAGTAGAGTGGCCACACCGAATTCCTCCTGAAACTGCATACCGCCGGGTCTTTGTGTAGGATAGAGTATCCTGTTCGCAGCGCCAATTGTAACAAAGTTGAGTTCGTGTATACTTTATTAAGACAAAGACCTGTTGAATATAACAATGATAATCTAATATAATAATAATAATAATAATAACAGTACATACCCGATGACATGCAGAATGATGAATGCGGCTATATTACCGATTGGCATTAATTCTATAGCACAATAACAAAATATAATTTGCAGACGATAAAAATATAAAATAACATAAAAACGAACATTGATATTGCTAAGGCTATGCAATTAACATAGAGCGTGACACTAAAATCTAGTTTTAAGTTTTTATGTAGATATATCTGTGTACCTTATGTAATGCATTTACATGTACATTACATTAATCGATATATCAACAACTGACTTTATAACATATATATATATATATATTTATATATATATATATATATATATATATATATATATATATATATAACAAAACCTGACTACAGGTGATAAGGCTGTTACATCCAGACTCGGGATACTACGCAACATATGCTATACAGTCATCACGGTGATCATATGCGTAAGTTGTTATTGACGATACACTTTATTACATAATAGTAATGTAATAATGATTAGTAATAGTATTAACTGTGTTGTAATATATTATGTATATAACATTAAAGTGTTATTACATTACTTATGCAATATATCGTATTATATTTGGTATTCGATATTTATGTTTACGTGTATATACCAATATAGGGAAAAGTCCCATATTACCGACCTCATCCTAATACCTACCCCATATCGTTTCTCAGTAACTATAAGAGATATCAAAAAATTATATATACATGAACTATTAGTAATTTAATGGTAAATATTAATAAGTATTTAGTTTACAAAAATATTCAATCCTACATTTGTTATTTGATAAAATGTACTATTCTGGTTTTACTTTTTAAATATTTGAATAATAACTTTTTTAAATCATTTTAAATACTTTATTAATTAAAAGTAAACGTAATAATTTGCATAATATTGTAGATAAATTAAATGTTTATAAATATTATTAAAATATTATAATGTGCATAAGTATTAACCAATATATCTTAATTATAGTTACCCATATTATTTTCCTATTACCGACCCACTAAATTACCCTAATACCGACCCCCTAAATTACCCTAATACCGACCCCCTAAATTACCCTAATACCGACTCCCAGTGATTTATAATATCCAATCAAAATAGCTCATGTTTGTACTTTAAAATATTTATAATTTGTTTTTGTGTCATTTTAACCTGTCAATAGTATATTTTAACAGCGTCAATAATACTATACAATGATTCTTTAGTTATATTCATATTCAGTTAATTGCAAATTTAATATAGAAATATAAAGTTCAATTATTAATTTATTATGAATATTAAAACTTAAATTCAATGATATATAAATTGCGTGCATTTTTTAATTCATTATATCTATTTATGTCTGCTATTTTGATTGGATATTATAATATTACAATTATTTCTGCCATGAGTATTTAGTGGTCGGTAATAGGAGAAGGGGTCGGTATTAAGCACATGTAACCCCTGTTTATTCCAGTAAATATAATTATATTAAAAATGTAAAATAGCAACATTATTTATTATCATAATATTATCCTCCTTACAAATAGTTATTTAGAGGTCGGTAATATGATGGGGTCGGTAATAAGGCACTTTCCCCCTACTAGGTATACCTAGTAAAGTATATTTTTATCAAATAATTGAAAATATTCATTTCAATCCATTATCAATTAAAAGTATCTATTTAATTACTATATGTATTCTAACATTGATATATATATATATAATAATAATTGTCATATACAACTAATTTATGATTAATTAGGTACATAAGTATATACCTATAATTCATTGTTAATATTATATTATAATTATTATTATAATAGACTATATTTGTTAGTTTATGTTATCAATAATAATCACAGTAATAAAATAAACTAATTAGTTTATTGACATTACATAACTCAAACACTACCATACACATATTCGTCTTTATTATTGATTATTAATTATTCCATTATTTCACAGATATCTGTAGTGATATTATTTACTATATCTTCCCAAGGTAAAATAGCATATATGCGTATATATATATATATATATATATATATATATATACACATGTATGCGCACGTGTGTGTATATGTGTGGAAATGATATGTATTTATTTAAACAGGACACACCTCGTGTACATATGTAGATATACCTATAGATGTATACTATATATAGTTTATATATTATCATCATAATAACTCTATATTTACTGTTATTACTGGATTTATTATTGATTTATTGTATATAATATATACACATATATATATATATATATATATATATATATATATATATATATATATATATATGTATATATAGATTATTATATTGGACATTAGAGCCATATATGGTTATAAGTGAAAAACTTCATCTAAGTTCCAAGATGGGATGAAAGGACTCCACTAAATAAAAATAACAAAACAAATAACAATATATATATATATATATATATATATATATCCACTATACATCGTACACACACGCATACAACACGTCCCCACAGACATACACACGCATACAATACATCCCCACAGACACACACACGCATACAACACGTCCCCACAGACACACACACGCATACAATACATCCCCACAGACACACACACGCATACAATACATCCCCACAGACATACACACAGTGGTGTGCAAGAGTATTGCCGGCAAGTGTGAGGTGTCGTGTGCAGCGTACGAAGTAGACGTAGACGGTTGTCAGGTGTGCGCGTGTAAATCTACCGGCATACAACACGAAAACGTCGATTTCCGTTAGTATCATTAAGAATGGCATAGCTATTATAATACGTACATTGTACGGTGTACAATCACGATTATATACACGTTGTGTTAAAATGCCTTATATATATTATTTTTAAATACTCCTAATTCGAATATACTATTTATTAACATTAATATTAATTCATAATATAAGTATATATAAATGGTAAGTGTTCGATAAACTTCTACAATTACTCATGTGTAAAAATCAGACATTTATGTTTCGAACTATAGGCTAACCCCCTCATTGATTTACATTTTATAGAAAATAAGTCTGTGTACTTGTGTACTTGTGTGTATTCTATAAAACTACGAAATTATAAAAGTTATCATGAAAATATAAAATATGTAAATATAAAAACTATATATTATTAATAATAATATTTAAAATTTTTATTAAATAATGATTATATTATCTAAAATATAAAATTAAATTTATTTATTCTACCATGACCTATATATATATATATATATATGTATATATATATATTTATGATACTGGTTATGAAAATGAATTTTTCAAAATAAATTTTAAAACTAACTTTATCAATTAATATTAATATTATATATATATATATATATAATAATAATAATATTTATTTATTGAATCATACATATAATAATAGCGTATACAAATAGACCCTTCAAGAAGTTATAGACTTGTAAATGTTATAAATAACTGTGAGGGGCCCGGACAATACAAAACAAATAGTAACATTTTTGTTCTTATGTTTTGATTTATCATTTATTAAGTTCTTGATAAACACAATATCAAGAACTACCTGGAGTCGAACTCGGGACCTCTGGCTTACTAGCTTTTGGTTGTCCCAGTGAGCCATAGAGCCCAGATATATATATATATATATTTAAATATATAATAATTCGTCCCACTACCGACCGCTGGAAGTACTATTCCATATACGTTTATACCACGTGACGTACATTCTCCTCGAATGTCAACATCCGGTTACTACCGATACGTCTAAGTATATAATCGCACAGGTTCTGCGTCTTCATTATTAAATAACTCACTTTTATATTACAAATTTAACAACATTTAATTCTATTATATATAAGTATATATATATATTGGTAGGGGATTAAAGTATATCTGAGATAAAATGAAAGTATACTTTCATTTCTCAGGTACTTTTTAATTCCCTACCAATATTACTATATCTATTGAATCATTACACACTCTACTAGATGAATTGTAAGTCAGTTGATATCGTATTCAGACTATACTAGTAGTATTATATTAAGTAGGTCATATACGTGTATATTAAGCCTGTGAGGCGCATACTAAACCATCGTAATTTAAATTAAACTTGTTTTTGTGTTTACTATTTCTACACATTATATTTCATTATTATAATACTCGATATCGCGTGTTTCCCCCTACCGGGCGATCGGACAGCGAGCGTGGTTACCATGGTTACACCAGCACCACGATGACGTCATCGTACCCTTACACACAGCGGGAGGCTGCCGTATACCGGACGGGTGCGATCTGTATTGTAAAGCGTTCCTGACTGACGACAAGGGTTGCAAGGTATGCAAGTGTAAGCAGCAGCAAACTACACCATACCCCAACACCGGGTACGTATATATATATATATATATATATATATATATATATATATACATATATATACATACATACATAGATTTATAGTAATTTGTGCGATAGAATATAATGACTTCGCTACATAACTCGTGTAAACTCGCGTCACTCGACACCTCGCTAACACAACTTCTGTTACAGTGTGCCCTAGGTTGAAGCTGAGGAACTCCCTGTAAGTAATGGTCTAAGCAAGTGGATAACGGCTGTCCCGCGTGTGAATGCAATAAGAAGGGCTATTGGATAACGAACACGCTAATGATTTATAATAAATGTATATAGACATATAAAGTATATATCTATCTTAATGTATATCTACGTAAACTAAAAAAACTAGGCATATATCTTAATGAATATATATATATATATATATATATATTTATATTTAAATTAACTGAAAAGTATCTAGATTTATGAATACTTATTTAAAGTAAAAAATAAAAATATATATTGCATACATATTTAAACTAAAAAACAGAATATCTATCTTAATAAATGTATTTAACTAAACACAGAGTATCTATATTTATGAACATATATTTAAACTAACAAAAAGTATTTAGCTTAATGAATATCTATTTAATTTAATGGACTAATGAACTTTTCATAATTACATATTCCTTCTATGTTCAAAAGATCTGATAGTATCTGTAGGTCTTCCTCATATTGCTCTTCTGACCCTATTAACCTAACAGCCTTTACAATATCATCTTATACTATATATCCTTATATTCTTGAGATAATAAATATTTTCTTAATATTTTCTTTCAAGCATGCTATCATTGCCCCAATATTCAAAAAAACCTTACTTGATCACAAATATCGCCTTATTTCACAACTTACGTTTATACGTAAAATCTAGAACGCTTTGTTGCTATATAATTGAATAGATTTATGTCTAAAGAGTTATGTCTAATGATTTATTTCAGAGTACATTTAGACGAGGGTGGTCCACTGAAACTTCTCTATGACAATTACTATGCAAACCATACTCTACAGTATCTCCATTCATCGGCTGCTAATTCGTATTATTACAATTCACATGTGCGTTCGATTCCCTGAGATATTCCATTATTGTATCCAATATAGATGATTGGTCTACGTGGAACCTACATTCAACTTGTTCTTCTCCTATATTTTAAAACGGTCATCATCAGTGAAAACATGACATTTCTCTACTCAGCCTCATCCTCTTCTTCATCGGCCCTTTCCTCTTCTTCATATCCTCGCTAAACACGATATCATCAGTATGATATTACCATATGTCCATTATCACATATACACCGATCACATATACACCGATAACTTTCAACTCTATTGCTTCTTGCCTCATTCACTCATTTGTTGTTGGTAAATTAGATATTTTAAAATAACTCGTATGTTAACATATAAGAGGGGTAGCTCTCAAATTATTAGAAAGCTATTTAAAAGATAGGCAACAGTATGTTAGTTTTATGAATACTACTTCAAATATTAATAATATTGCATGTGGTGTACCACAAGGTTCAGTTTCGGGGCCACTGTTATTTGTATTGTACATCAATGATCTCCCAAACATATATAATTCATTTAAGCCTGTATTATTTGCTGATGACACTAATTTGATTTTTTTCTGATAAATCAATTACTGCTCTAAAAACTAATATACAACGTAACTTAAATAAGCTCTTTGATTGGTTAAATATTAATAAATTGTCCCTTAATGTTAGTAAATCTAGTTTATTACTGTTTAATATTCGAAATAAAAATAATAATGTTAAATTGAATGTCAATATTAATGATATTAAAATCAAACAAGTAACAAATTTAAAATTTGTAGGAATAATAATTGATGACAAATTAGATATGAAATCACAAATTAATTATTTATCTACGAAATTATCTAGAGCTATTGGTATTTTAAATAAAGTGAAATTTAAATTGAATTTGAAATCTTTAGTATTGGTATATAATTCATTTTTTTATTCTCACCTTACATACTGTTGTCATATTTGGGGTAATACATTTTTTTCAAATTTAAATAAAATATGTATATTACAAAAAAGAGCTTTGAAATTATAAATAATGATTCTAATTATTCAACTTTTTATATTATTCATAAGTCATTACAATTTCATGATATCGTAAAAATGAATACCATAAAGTTTATGTTTAGGGCCAGGAATAATTTATTACCTATTAATTTGCAAAAATTATATTCAATTAAATTACATAATACCTATTTATTTCATAGATTAAAATTTAGAACAGATAGAAAATCTTTCTGCTTATCTATAACAGGTCCTAGACTATGGAATAATTTAGATTATTCCATAAGAAAAATTTTAAATTTCAATTTATTTAAAAGAACTTTAAAAAAAATATTTATTGAATAGTTATCATTAAATTTTTAATTGTCCTTTTAATTTATATTTTTAACTTTTAATTTAACTTATAAAAATATTAATATTATTAATTTTTAAATAACTTTATAAAACTATGACTTTAACTATTAGCTGACTCATGACATTATTTTATTTAACTTTTATCCGACTTATAATATAATTTACTTTTAAAATGACTTATTGAAAATTTTAATTGACTAATTTGTTATATTATTATTATTATTATTCTAATTTTTACTTTTATTTTTATTTTTATTTTTAATCTAAGTTTTTAATGTTTATTATAATTCAGTTGTATAGTTTGTTCCTATTTGTTTTATTATAACTTTTTAATATATTTTTATTATAATTTTATTATATGTTTATATATATTTATATATTTTATTATAATGATGATTATATTACGAGGAGTTTTTTAATAATATTATTGTATTTTTATTATTTTATCTAAATCATGTTCTACTATTTATAAAGAATATAAACTTATACATTTTTTACTATTTATAATTGTATTATTTTTAATTATTTTTTTCTTTTATTACATTTATATATTTATATTAAGATGTAGTAGAATAATTATGGAATTTGTTTTTTTTTGTATTTCGTTGACTCTTAATTCATAAATTTGTCATATTTTATATCGGGTAGTATGGATGCATTTTCTGGCTCCAAATGTTACCAGTGTATATACTATTGGCGAAAGTATATTCCCTAATGTTTTGGACTTGATGAACCCACATTCGGAAAGTTGATATATTATGGTGGTTTATGCTTTATGAGTTGATGATTTATTTTAATAATTTAATTTTTCAATCTATTTTTTGTTCTACTATTTCTTGATTTTAATTATATTCCTATAAAATGTTTTCTCCTCGTAATCATAAAAGGGTGAAAGACTTGATAAACTCTGCTTCTTCTTTCACCCAGGCAATTGCCAAATCTGATTTTATTATTATTATTATTATTATATTGAAACTACACAATTCGTACGAAAATTAATAATTCTGCATAAATGGTACATTTGAAAATCGAGAATGAGACTTTATCTATGTTTTAGCACCGAGACTGGTATTGAATCTCCGCTTTCATTAGAGCACCACATACATCATTGCAGTGATGTATATGAACGTATATATTAGAGTGGGAATAGCATCAACCAAATAATCGACTCAGGACAACATTAATTTGGGGGCCCCGTATAAACAAAATGAATATTATACTATCTAGATTCTATAATCTAGACAATCAACAATGGCGTAAGAGTGTCTTACACACAGTAACATGACCATAAAGATCCTACAAATTAGTTATTAGTCAAATTACCCTATTGATATGTTATAATATCATTTCATAGTTCATCATTATGTAAGCCCCAGGGACCTAATACTGTTATGTACGTAGCATGTACATTATCTGTACGTAATACAGACTACGACCTACCGTAACGTATAGGGATACACTCGATGTTCTCCGTCTATCAAACTTCTCAATGTTTATGTTTCCACTTTGTAACAAATACACACAAAATGTAACGTTTTGAATGTGTTCTCTACCAGTATTTCCGGAAAGAATGTCCGGAAATGTTTGCTAGAAAGTGATTTTCTAGCAAGTTGTAGTCGGATACCCCCTTTAAAGTTACTGTATATCCGGCAAGTGTCCGTAAAGTAAAGGGGTATCCCACTACGATTGTAACTTGTTAACATTCTAGCAAACATTTCCGGACATTATTTCCGGTATTACTGGTAGTGTGATGTGACCCCCTAACGCCGACAGGTAGTAAGTTAATGTTTAGCTATTCGATAATGTAATCAAATTATTTTAGATACTGCAGTTGCATGCAGATGCATGCATACCTTACCATGTCGAGCTTGCTCGGAAATTTTTGACTATCTTCCTCCGACCAGCTCTATCTTCCATCGCCTTTTTTATTTCGTTTACATCACAGAGTGTATCATCTACCAGCTGATCGACGTAGGTTCTGAGGGGTCGACCTATTTTTCTTTTACTATGAGTAGGTTGCCACATTATAACATCCGATGCAAGTTCCAATTTAGATCTCCAACAGTGCCCAGAAAAAAGTAATCTTTGCTGTCTTATCGACGTGCAAATGTCCGGTATATTTACGTATATATCTTTATTATTTGGATGATCTTTCCAATATCGATTTAGGATGTCACTCATCATTCGAGTATAATTTCCATTGAGTCTCTTATCAAGCGCTTTTGTTAGAGTCCAGCTAAAAGAACCATATGTTAACACAAACTCAACAGTTGCTCTGAAAAAGTTTCTTTTCATTTTATCAGGTATACCTGACTATAGTCTAGATTTCCATATAGAGATCATCTCATTTAAGGCTTCTCAGCTTTTATATAATATAATATTGATATATTTTTCTGTTGACTGAATTTAGCTTCTAAGATACTTAACATCAGAAACTTCTTTAATGCGTTTATGATTTTGATAACTTCATTTGTTCCTTGATGTAAACTGATGAATTCCGTCTTTCCAGTATTTATAGTCGGCCCAATTTCTTTTACAGTATGTTCAATTTTATGTACTATTATGTATTATTGCTTCGTTGTTTGTATCTGTTATTATAACTAGATCATCCGCATAGTCAACATATGTAATTGTTATTGCTGGATATATGTTGTTCCTTCTCTCGATAAGATAACAATAAATAAGTGCCTAAAATGTGCATTTATAAACGATAAGCGATTACAAATAATAATAAAAATCTGTATTCATTTGTGTACTATTAGTGTATGTCCCACTATATTGGTATTAATATAGCTATAGATGGATGTACAATATACAATAACACGTAGTTGTTATTTTATGTATTTCTAAAGTTATGGTGCTTTTTAGCAAAACAATAATTATAGATAAATTTCATATGTAAATAAATCCCTTATTAAGGCTCTTATTAAAGTACAATTTATAAAGTATATTTATATATATTTTATATTTGACAAATATTAAATAGTAATAGGAATATTTATAGGGATTAATATATATTTTGAAATCTGCTAATACAATTTTATTTTAAGAATTCATATTTTATATGATTATGCTAAAACCATCGATGAATTTAGAGAAATAATGGTTAGCGATATTTGATTATCATATCGAATATAAAATAATATGTAATTATTAAATAAATAAGTAATTCCTCGCATTACATAATAGTGGTTGGAGTATAGCTTGTCAGTATCAGTATACATCTATACTGCAAGATAATGACATCATTTCGCTAAGTTATACGTTGGTTAGATGGGAAGATAAACAAGTGTGCTTAATAATAATAATATTTATTTATTAAAATCACATATATATATATAAATATATATTGAATAAAGGATACAAATGGAACCCTTAATAAGACATAGACGTATACATGTTATACATAACTGTGAGGACAATACAATGCAAATAGTAAACAAAATTATTGGTTTTTCTAAGTTTTTTATAAACACAAGAGACAAATAATTACTGCCTGGAGTCGAATCCGGGACCTCTGGCTTACTATCTTTGCAATCATGGTTGTCCTAATGAGCTATATACTTCAGACATAAATTACATAGTTGAGAAAGTAGTCACCGTATGTAGGATAACAGTTTCTATGATTATTGCTAAATTATAAATTTTAAGATCATTATTTAATAATTACAATATGTGTTGTATTCACAACAGATTAGCCACATGCTTCGTGATATTATCGTGTGAATAATTGTGGAGAGCTCAGTTTACGTAGGATCCTCGGCCCACATTTCTTCATCTATATCCGAAATTGATATGATGATGTGGTGATGATAATTCCAATCCACCGGCTCCCCAGGTTGCGGATAGGGGAACGGCCATTATATATAATGGTTAGCTGCGAATAATCAATTAGCAGTGCCGGAAAAAATACTGGTTTCCCTTTGGCAAGGCATAGTACCAGTTAGCCACCCGCGCAGGGTTACGCAAATGTGTATGGAGTGGCGACCGCACATTTTATCTAGCCATCGAAAGTAAACCATGACAATACAACACAACAATTATCCATCCCGCATCGATCGTCGCGTGGAACAAGGAGCGCGTCCATGAAATTCTATCTCAGGTTGCAGTCGAAAAGTTAATTACTGAGAAATAGAACGAAAAAGAGAAAAGAAAAGAAAAAAAAAATAAGATGAAAACTTTACAACTATTAAATGCAACTAAACGATTTAAAATCGGATCATTAAATACCCAAACACTTCAAAAAGTATAAAAAATCCCAGAATTGATAGCCTCAGCTAACAAAACTGGACAAAATATTATCTGCATTCAAGAGCATAGATTCATACATGAAGATAGTGTCATCAAATAACAGCTTATGATAAATGGAAACTACTAATTCTATCAGCCTGGAAGAATAGTATAAATGCCGCAACTGGTGGAATTGGAATTATCGTCAGCAGCCAAGCTTATAACACAATCGCTAGTGTCGAAATGATATCACCTAGAATTATGATGGTGAACTTTCAAGGAAATCCACAAACGTCTGTGATCTCATGTTACAGTCCAACAAATATTAGTAACGAACAAGAAACTGATATGTTCTATACAAAACTTACATGTTTGTCATGACAGATACCAAAGCATAATGTTATAATCATAGGAGGATACTTAAATGCTCACCTCGGAAAAGACAGTGGATATAAATATGCCTATCATCAAACTTCAAATCGAAATGGCCAAATGCTCAAAGACTATCTTCAGGAAAACAATATGCTATGTCTAAACACTCATTTCCAGAAAAGACATGGTCAGTTATGGACGCACAATTCTCCAAATGATTTTAAATCACAGATTGACTTTATAATAATGAATAAGAAATGGAAGAATAGTGTAAAAAAAACTTCAGAGCTTACAACTCTTTTAATAGCATTGCGTCTGTTCACCGTATAATAACAACAGATATAAAATTGAGTCTTAGAGCTAATACAAAGAAAAAGTAGTAAATGCAAACCATATGACTGGACAATATTAAAACATGATACTGATATTAGAAATGCATTTATTGTAACAGTGAAAAACAGATTATTGAGCCTTCAACATTCTGATGCAGAAACTACGTTATCAGCAAGTACAAGATATTCATATTTTGAAAAGGCATGAAAAGATGCAACTAATAAAGTAATTCAGTTAAAACCCAAATTAAAGAAACGAATACCCTGGGATACCGAAAACATCTGTCAAAAACGTGACATATTGCATAAAGCAGTACAACTGAAATAGCTCTCCTACACAGATGAATATCAATAAGTTTATAAATGCTCATTAGTTAATTCTTATGATTCAGAACAAAAAAATACATAAATAAAAAGATATATGAAATCCAAAAGGCGGCCACAAATAAGAAATCTGCACTAGCCTGGGAAACAATAAATGAAATCAGTGGAAGAAAAAAATCAAATAAATCTAAACTAAAAGTAAACAATGATAATAAACGAATCAAACTTTGGCATAAACATTTCAAAGATTTACTTGGCAAGAATATCCAATCGACATTTCATAGAAAAATTTAGATCATATATTGAATAATCTTGATATATAAATCGGTCATTTCACGAAAGAAGAAGTTATGAAAGCTACACATAATATATCATATGGAAAAGCAATAGGTTTGGACGAAATACCAGCAGAAGTTTGGAAATTAGATGAATTTAAAGAATTTTTGTTATAATCCTGTACTCGTGTTTATTTTTAGGAACCTATAGTAAGTTGGACCAATGGATGTATACTTCCTTTTCCTAAAAAATGAGACCTTACATCACAAAAAACTACAGAGGAATTACTCTAATAGCAATCGCCGCAAAGATATATAACCTGATGTTATTAAACAGGATTAGACCTGAAATTGATCTAATCCTAAGAAAAATCATAATGGCTTCCGAACAAATAGATCAACAACGGGACAAATACTGACTATCAGACAAATTTTAGAAGGAGTCAAATCTAAAAATCTGCCACTAGCTCTACTCTTCATTGACTTTTCAAAAGCTTTTGATACGATAAATCGAAAAAAGATGAAAGAAATACATTTAAAATATGGTATACCAGAAGAGACAGTTTGTGCAATTATGATGCTCTACAAGAATACTCGTTCAATGGTTCGCTCACCAGACGGAGATAATCCTTACTTTGAAATAACAACTGGGGTCTTACATGGTAATACACTTGCGCCGTTCCTCTTTATAATCTCTCTCGATTATATTCTGAAGACGTCATTGAATAATAATCGAGAGCTAGGTGTTAATCTAACAGAGAGAAAATGTAGACGATATCCCACTGAACAAATTACGGATATGGACTATACTGATAATATTGCCGTAACAAGTAATACTCTGAAAGATGCTAATACATTATTACTGAAAATAGAATCATCCGCAAAAGAAATTGGACTTTGCATTAACACTGACAAAACGGAATATATAAATATCAATCAGAATAAAAACATGCAAATGAAAAGTATCTGTGGAAGTGTAATAAATCAAGTAGAGGATTTTAAATATCTAGGAAGATATATCAGATCAACAAAAAGAGATATTAATATAAGGATTTCTAAAGCTTGGGCAGCATTAAATAGTATGAATATAATCTGGAAATCAAAACTATATACTCATCTTAAAAGATATTTTTTTTAGAGCGGCAGTCGAATCAGTGCTTGTTTACGGTTCTGTAACCTGGACTCTAACAGCCTCGTTAGAGAAAAAGACTGATGGAATATACACACGCATGCTCCGAGCCGTAACAAATAAGTCCTGGCGAGATCATCTAACAAATGAGAAATTATATGGCAATATTCCAAAAATTAGTAAATCTATACGCATGCAAAGGCTAAGGTTCGCCGGTCACTGCTGGAGAATCAAAGATGAAGTAGCGAGCGACCTGATACTCTGGCAACCACAGCATGGTAACCGTTCACGTGGACGCCCAGCGAAGACGTACATGGAAACTGCGGGATGATACCGATAACAATAGACGAAATAAAGACAGCGATGAATGATAGAGAAGGATGGAAGAAGTATGTCATGGACTATCGTGTGATAATATTTGTATGTGACGTTGTTGATATTTGCAATAGAGGTGTGAAATTATCTTTCTCTCGTGAAATAGTTGATTCGTAATATGAGGCAGTACATCATGTCACGGTATGTCAAAAAATGGTTCTAATTTATATTCAACTTTTAAGGTGTCTAATAGTTATATGGACCAAAGTGCATATGTGGATACGGTTGAATCTCATATTACAGTATTAACCTATATGTATATATATATATATATATATGTGTGTGTGTATATGTGTGTATACATGGTTCAGTGTTAGAATCATGGCAAGGGTGTACAATAAATAATATATTAAGGTAAATATTAGTATAGTTCACTAAAGTTTACTAAATTGTATGTGTTTTATTACAATAGAAGAAATGTATTGATTTTGGAGAGAATAAATAATAATTTAGTAATATGGGTGTGAAGATGTATATTTGAAGAAATCGGATTTATGATTCATGAAATATATATATATAATGTAAGAAATAATATATCAGAATATGACCAATAATACATGTAAATAGTTTTATTTTAATGAAAAGTATAAAATTACGAATTATATAATAGTACGTATAGTATAAAAATTATAAAAGAATGGATAAAAAGTCGTAAAAAATTATAAAATAAATGTAGTGATATTTAACTAAATATCTATAATAAGTCGATGTCAGCTTGGGAGATCGCTTGGGACCATACCTTTACCTGTATTAATGAATGGCAATAAATGTAGGCGTGGTTTTAAATTGTAGTCACGTGGTGAATATTACACGTGACTAGTACTAACGTCGTCAATGAATCCTCCGAATTTGCCTTCTCCGCACCTGGATCCAATAGTCATATCGGCATTGGTGTTCTTCACATTACCTATAGGTTGCGTAACAATGTGTCAGTGAGGTGGGGTGCGTGTAGTATCACGTGTGATTGTCCGGTGTTATTTAAGCATTATACATCACTGCTGTCACGTGACATTCGTATCACGTGATATTATAATTATTGCGCGTTTAATGTTAGTAAGATAAAATAGTTCATATTAGAGTTCATATTTAAAAAGTTAAAATTGTTTTATTTTGGTGGAGTCTTTTCATCCTATCCATAATTTAGATGCGATTTTAACTTATAAACAAGTGGCTCTAAAGTCCCATCGAAGCCGCTATCGCGTTAAAATATCCACGGTCTTAACAAATTCAGATTCTTATTTTATACATAATTATATATAGGATCACTTCTAATTATTACTTTAAGACCTATTTCATAGGTTCGGCTAAGGATTGAAGCCACGTCCACTATCCATTATTTAATGACGACACAAATTACTGTGATTGACATTAGCCGCGATAACTATATACGAGGTCGCTGATGATTGGTTGGCGCTTACCTGAAGCGGCTACGACTCCTTGAAGTACTTTATCTTTGTAGAACTTCATCGAGCTTCCATCGAAAACCCAGCATGCGTGATGCCATTGGTTCTTGTTCAGCTGTGACGTCAGAGTTGGGATTATGTTAAGCCGTCAACCAATTATCGCTAGATAACTAACTATAATATTCAGTTTAATAACTGCATTATAATCGTTATTATATGCTTTATATAATAGGCCCGCGTTGCATTATAATGATATAGCTTACACGAATAACAATGATCTAATCTAGATATATTTTAATATATATATATACTATGATATACAATGTTACCCGATGTTAGTTATAAGCGGACACCAACCCCTGTAACTGTATCGGTACCCGTGTTTCCGGTGCTAGTTTCAACGGCACCATAAGCGGACATAGTGGTTCCGGTATCGGCTGTCACTCCGATCTCAAAAGATGGCGAGTCCACGCAATCTCCGTTACTAACCATCACGTGACTATCTCCTACAACAACAACAACAACGAGTATACGTCATCGTTGATTACGTCATTCTATTGTTCTTACCGCGATACCGTGACGATTTGTAGTTGAGATTAATCTTAGTTTTTTTAAATTTAGTTCGAAATTAATTATAGATTGAAAATCAATAATGTAACGCGTTATCAATTGATTATATTTCTGTATATTTACAAGGATCCATTATAATAGTATATTATTTAAAATAGATAATAAATATATTCATAAAATTATAAGTAAGTAATTACATAATGTATTACATTATTTATATGTACAACTATATATATATATATATATATATATATATATATATATATATTCATTATTATTATTATAATATCATATCATATTTTCAATTAACTATTATTTGGTAATAAATGTTTATAGTAAACCTAAAAAATGTGTAATATTAGTAGTATATATTTTATAAAATAATATAAAATTAAGCACGCTTAATAATGCTTAATTATATAACTATATTCTAAGAAGTAGTTATAATGCGCACATATACATATACATATACACACTTATTAATAAAGCCTTATATCTACTATGTATTGCACATGCATCGGGTCATAGCCCATTGCGATATGCATACAAACTGGGTCGCAACCCATTGCCTACATGCATATTAACCATCAACTTCAGTGAACTTGTAGTAAAGACAGACGGAAAGAGCTTCGACATAATCACCCGCGAAATAAGAGTTTAAGTAAGGCACCTGCAAGTAACATATCGTATGTATCTATATGTGTATTCGAACGTATACGTATATATAATATTACAAACACATATAAAACGAGAGATTTTTCATGATTTACTCGGATTTCATTGAAAATAAATCGAGCAAATCTCAATAAATCATAAACCTCGGATGAGTCATCTTATAATGTAACGAACCCTAGATCACGTGATGAGTGTGTGTGTACGTCACACACATCTATATAGGTTAGTGGTACACGCGTGTAGTGCATGCACTGTACGCGCGTACGTTAACATCGCTAATAAGACAACAACAACATCACAACTAGTCACGCGTCACCAGAGACTAACGGTTAAAAACGCATCGTTGAATTTAGCGACGGTGCCTCTGACGTCATCGCTGACCAGGGTCACGCTTCCGGTTCCGACTACCGATGACGTGGCGCGGGTACAGGTTACGTCATTGAAGTGCGAGTCCATCGGGAAGTGTAACAACATGTCATCCGAACAATCCGCGGTAGCTGTTCGCGACGGGGGAGGTGTATATGAATATAGGGGGTAGAGGGGGTGGAGAAGGGGGGAGAAAGGGAGAAGTGAGTGACGTCGTAGCCCGGTTACATCACACACAGCGGGTGTGACGTAATAACACTGAAGATGTGTGTGTGCTAGATACAGGACGTATAGTTATAGAGAGAAGCTACGAGCTACAGCAGGTATTAAGGGTGCTCGTGTAGCATGCTATATTATTATATTATTACAGGTCATTGAATATATATATATATATATATATATATATATTTTAGTTCTTTTATCATGGTCATACCTATGTTCTGATATTATTATTAGTATTATATATATATACCTATATACCTATATACCTATATTATGACCGTCAATGACAATTGTGTAATTCATTGGCTAACCTGTTCCGTTGCAAGTGCATTTCTGAGCAATGAACTTAGTACCGGGAGGGCAGGAGAACTCCTCTCCTCCGTTCGTGAACTTTGTGGGCTCGCCTACTACGGGTGATAAAGGACACGGCGCTTTCACTGTGTGCGTGTGTACGTACGTAAGAATGTCATTATCCACGCTATATTCCATATTAAATACGTAGTGAAGTAGCTTTTTACGTAGTTTTTAGATGCTACAGTGTATCATAGGATACTAAGATACTATATTATAGTATATTTATATAGAATTGTGAGTGGTTTTCAACTATTATAGTATTAATTTCTAGTGTTGTTGTTGTTGTTGTTGCTGAACCTGTAGTGGTGATGGCTTGCGTTGACTTCGGGTCAGCGGTATGGTCGCAGGAACCGTCAGAAGGGTACGTGCGAATACAGCCCCTAACAGACTAAACAGTAACGAACCCACATTAGTATCTTAGTTTATGATGAATCATACTTATTAAGTTATATATCATATAAATAATCATACTTTCTACCGACACTATAAATCACTTGTTTTGTTGACTGCATTTGTGTGCAATGTTCACTTGTATCTAAAAGTATTCTCGGTTTCATCCTAGTTTGGCTAATGCTTAGATTATATTACATGTATATATCTAGACTACAACTATATCTATACTACGACTACATCTATACAACGACTACATCTATACTACGACTATAGTAACCTGACTCCAGTATGAATTTCCCGGACAATTCATGTTATAAATGACGTAATCACCGGTGGGCAGCTTAATACACACGTAGTAGCTACGGATGAAGTATGTGTGCGTTAGTGAATCATCATAGCAGCCGTGAATCATCATCGCCTGTCATGTGACCATCATGTGATGTTTACGCGTGTGTATTAACCTGTGACAATTCTGCGTGTCGGGTTGATGTACGAGTCCGACGGTGTGTTCGCATCTTCTACAGTCGACGTCATGTCCTGTGTAGGACGGATCGCCGATATAACACGTGATATTATACGCGTTGATAATAGTGGTGTCACGTGACACGCGCGTAGGTCACGTGATACGCGTCACCGAACACGTGATTACCTGAACTGAAGCACGTGATGTCCGTGATATTGCCGAGTATGTTGTGCAGAGAAGAAAAGCTGGAAATCTTAGCCACGTACTCCGGTCCGGACGATATAGCGAGTATTTCCACGGGGTCGTAGTTAGCGATACCTGCGTAATGGTGAACTCACTTTAAACAGCTACTACCTATGAGTTTAGTCTTTAATTGAGAATTTAATCACGCCAGTTATATAACGTAATTAATGAACATTAATAATTTAATTTTAATTCTAAAATAAATAATCGTATTAAAACTATAATTAACGGTTATATTGATAGTTTAACCTAGTACAATAAGGTTATAGGTTAACCTAGTACAATAAGGTTATATGTCAACCTAATACAATAAGGTTAAAGGTTAACCTAGTACAATAATTGTGATGTCGTCATCTTTAGCAGATGTGGCGCGGGGTATCGTTAATGCAACATCACGGTTTGCTTCTCCGTCAGTGACAAGGATGGCGATTTGTTTGATCGAAGACCTTCTCGTACTGGTCACCATATCGTGCATAGCCTATATAATGTACATAACTATACACACTATTCACGTATAAACTCACATATAATATATATATATATTGTTTTTAATTTTAGAATCATTCATAAATTATAAATTGTATCGCTGACATATTATTTTAAATATTATCTTCTTCTCGTAAAAAATCACTTTAGAATAAGATATAAGAAATAGCGATATTACATTGATATCGAGAGCGTGCATTGACCGGGCAATATCGGTGCGCTTGCGTAATCGGTAACTACGACGGCACACGCACACTATAGTGCGCACTGATGTTTGACCTTCACTCGTGATCACGTGACTAGTAATAACCAATAGACCGCTAGCTGTGTTAGTCGACGAAGACATGTAGTCTAGTCTCCAGATGTGCTCGATCATCATCTGTTTGTTTCCGTACGTGGTCAGATCGAAGCTCACTACCGCCGTGTAACTGTATACCACGAATCCGATCCTGGTACTCTCGTAAGCTGAAGGTCGAGTGTATCGGGTAAATGGGGGCGTGGCAGGAGGCGTGACAGGGGGCGGTGACGTACGCGCGGCAGTCACAACATCCATTGTAATAGTGATAATAGTGATGATACTGAACGATTATTATTCATATACTATTGTTCAATTTTACTATATTATACTATAGTATATTATTATGTATTACTATGTTTTTGTATTTATTAATTATTCAAAGTATGAACTTTTCGTTTTTATATAAATATATTATTTAAATATATCCATATTATAATCATATATATAGTAAATATCTTATAGTATATAACTATTATATTAATATAATGATAACTGTTTATAATGCCAGCGTTACTATTGACTTTATACTCACATATACAAATGTGTACAGTTAACTACAGCTAACTTGGACTAGACCGACGAAAATGTCTGAGATATCGATGTATTCTTACATATATTTACATACTAACAAAAACAAACTAGCACTCGTAAAAGTCCGAGTTAGCGGGATTCTCGATTAGCGAGCTTCACTCTATATGTACGCGCGTGTGTGCGTGCGTGTGTAGTGATGTAGTACTAACAAATCTGCATGGATTGAATGTAATCGATAACGAACTGCTTCTGTATCCACCAGTTCTTGTTTCCGATACTACCGGACGAGTCGAGCACGAACGTGAAGTCGCTGGGGCAGTACCTTTCTGTGTACGGTATACCCGTTATACTATAGTGCTCACCTCTATACTATAACGGTATACTAGTGCTGACCTGTATACTATAACCGTGTACTAGTGGCTCGCACTACTAATACGGGTTACACATACGTCACGATATCATACATATTTAGTCAATATTATTTATACAAGGAAATATACGCTTATTTTGATATCATTATATTTATATATATATATATTGATATATATGTTATTATTAATTATTAGATTTAATAATTAACTTTATTATAATAATTCCCATGATTAGATTAAATCATGATCTAAATAAATAATCTCTATTAAAAATTATAATATTTATATAATAATAATATAATAACATATTATAAATAATTATTACGAAATATCATATAGGATTTAATATATTAGTGAATATAAATGTATAATCACATGTTCTCATGCAAGTAAAGAGAATCATAAAATAGACGTTTTAATAATTCTATTTGATATATGTTCTCTAATTTAAGTTAGCCCGTCAAGTCACGTGTTCTACATTAACTTTACTAACCAATCAGAACACAGCATATCACGCACACACACTACACGTATAGTAACCGTAGTGCGCCACACATGCAGCACACTACTAATACGTCACTGCCACTCAGGTACGAACCTACTCCGCATACGTGTGTGTTACAGTCAATCATCTGCAGGTATTTGGCGTCAGTTCCGTATGACCTGGTCCTGGTACCCCCGCCACAACTCGCAGAACATTCCGTCCAATCGCTGTACGTACCTGTACGGGTGTGTGGTTTATTGCAATGGCCGACCAGTGCGGTATCGAACGCGCTACGGACGTTACGATGGTGGCCACGTATGGACGCGTGTCACGAATTGCACACGTATAGAGAATAATATAATCTAGTGTGTGTGTATTTGTTATTACTATGGTTACCTCTAGGCATATATATATATATATATGTGTGTGTGTGTGTGTGTGTGTGTGTGTGTGTGTGTGTGTGTGTATATTTGAATAATATTAGAAGAGTTATTAAAGTAATAATTATTTGAAATTATTATAATCGTGAATATTTATTTTAATATTGTGCTTATATGAAATGTAATGTGAAAAGCGTGTAGATATTAAACAGAGCGGAAGTCAGAACGCTAAGTAAAATATCACTGCTGAGTTTATTCGCTGCTAATTACTAACTGGTGCAGGAAATTTTTCCGCAAGAATTAGTAAGCAAGTCACATTGAACGGGTCCGGATCCAGTGTCGCAGAACTTTGTCCTAGTTTGATAACCTCCTCCACCACATGTTACAGTACATTCTGTCCAATCTCCCCACGTGACCACAACTATAGACACACGTGATTACATAATATGTTATACGATATACGTAATCGCAATATGAGTCTAGATATTACGGGGTGCATAGATAATACCATTACGTCAAATTATTAATAATTATAATTGTAATAAAGATTAGTATTACTATAGTAATAATTTAAATACAATAATATTAATTTTTAATTATGTTAATATGTAATACTAAATAATATTACTATTATATATAGTTATTATTTATAATCAATACAATCTTAATGTATATATATATATATGTGTGTGGACAAACCATTGTCTGGAACCAAGCCCGAACTGACGCACGTCACTGTTAATATATTAAATTACAATTAAATATGAATATAACTGTATTGACAATGAATGTGTATGCGATATAGCACATTACTAACCGAGAAACAGTGTGATTGAAAGTTTTCCTGCCACCATTTTAACACTACAATTGTTCATCATCGATTATTTATTTATATATATATATATTCATGTTTTATATTATAATTATTTATAAAGTTAAATTCACGAGTGATTAACTTATTAAAATATATTTATAATATGATTTAATTATTCTATGCAATTATTTAAAGAATAACATTAAATAAATGAACGATACGAATTGAGAATTAAATAACTATATAAATGACTATATAAATGATACAATATGACAATGAGAGATATTCAGATGCATGCATGTGCTAACCTGTCTAGTAAGTGATTCTAACATATCAACTTATGAGTATTTATAGAAATCTAAAATATCACGTGATGCCATGTGCAATGAAGCGTGGAACATTTATTATTGTACTCGCGCATAGCTTCCTTTAATTAGATACATAATACTATAGGTTTTATATTATATAAAATATATCTTTTGAATGATCAACTTGATCGACGCGCTTGTTTCATTCTTTACAATATATAATTATATATTCATAGTATTCTTAGAAACGTAGATCTGCAGATGTATTATTAATAGAATACACTATTATTGATTGTTTGTATACGTATTAATGATTTTAATCTATATGTAAAGCACTGCAGAGATAGAGTTCAATAACCTCAAATTGAGTTATTAATGTGATACTTTTGTATTCATATATATATATAGTTGTACATATAAATAATGTAATACATTATGTAATTACTTACTTATAATTTTATGAATATATTTATTATCTATTTTAAATAATATACTATTATAATGGATCCTTGTAAATATACAGAAATATAATCAATTGATAACGCGTTACATTATTGATTTTCAATCTATAATTAATTTCGAACTAAATTTAAAAAAAATAAGATTAATCTCCACTACAAATCGTCACGGTATCGCTTAAACAATAGAATGACGTAATCAACGATGACGCATACTTTGTTGTTGTAGGAGATAGTCACGTGATGGTCAGTAACGGAGACTGCGTGGACTCGCCATCTTTTGAGATCGGAGTGACAGCCGATACCGGAACCACTATGTCCGCTTATGGTGCCGTTGAAACTAGCACCGGAAACACGGGTACCGATACAGTTACAGGGGTTGGTGTCCGCTTATAACTGGCTTCAATCTGTCAAAAGGTTTCAATTCGAAAAAGGCTTCAATCCTTAGCCGAACCTATGAAATAGGTCTTAAAGTAATAATTAGAAGTGATCCTATATATAATTATGTATAAAATAAGAATCTGAATTTGTTAAGACCGTGGATATTTTAACGCGATAGCGGCTTCGATGGGACTTTAGAGCCACTTGTTTATAAGTTAAAATCGCATCTAAATTATGGATAGGATGAAAAGACTCCACCAAAATAAAACAATTTTAACTTTTTAAATATGAACTCTAATATGAACTATTTTATCTTACTAACATTAAACGCGCAATAATTAGAATATCACGTGATACGAATGTCACGTGACAGCAGTGATGTATAATGCTTACATAACACCGGACAATCACACGTGATACTACACGCACCCCACCTCACTGACACATTGTTACGCAACCTATAGGTAATGTGAAGAACACCAATGCCGATATGACTATTGGATCCAGGTGCGGAGAAGGCAAATTCGGAGGATTCATTGACGACGTTAGTACTAGTCACGTGTAATATTCACCACGTGACTACAATTTAAAACCACGCCTACATTTATTGCCATTCATTAATACAGGTAAAGGTATGGTCCCAAGCGATCTCCCAAGCTGACATCGACTTATTATAGATATTTAGTTAAATATCACTACATTTATTTTATAATTTTTTACGACTTTTTATCCATTCTTTTATAATTTTTATACTATACGTACTATTATATAATTCGTAATTTTATACTTTTCATTAAAATAAAACTATTTACATGTATTATTGGTCATATTCTGATATATTATTTCTTACATTATATATATATATTTCATGAATCATAAATCCGATTTCTTCAAATATACATCTTCACACCCATATTACTAAATTATTATTTATTCTCTCCAAAATCAATACATTTCTTCTATTGTAATAAAACACATACAATTTAGTAAACTTTAGTGAACTATACTAATATTTACCTTAATATATTATTTATTGTACACCCTTGCCATGATTCTAACACTGAACCATGTATACACACATATACACACACACATATATATATATATATATATATACATATAGGTTAATACTGTAATATGAGATTCAACCGTATCCACATATGCACTTTGGTCCATATAACTATTAGACACCTTAAAAGTTGAATATAAATTAGAACCATTTTTTGACATACCGTGACATGATGTACTGCCTCATATTACGAATCAACTATTTCACGAGAGAAAGATAATTTCACACCTCTATTGCAAATATCAACAACGTCACATACAAATATTATCACACGATAGTCCATGACATACTTCTTCCATCCTTCTCTATCATTCATCGCTGTCTTTATTTCGTCTATTGTTATCGGTATCATCCCGCAGTTTCCATGTACGTCTTCGCTGGGCGTCCACGTGAACGGTTACCATGCTGTGGTTGCCAGAGTATCAGGTCGCTCGCTACTTCATCTTTGATTCTCCAGCAGTGACCGGCGAACCTTAGCCTTTGCATGCGTATAGATTTACTAATTTTTGGAATATTGCCATATAATTTCTCATTTGTTAGATGATCTCTCCAGGACTTATTTGTTACGGCTCGGAGCATGCGTGTGTATATTCCATCAGTCTTTTTCTCTAACGAGGCTGTTAGAGTCCAGGTTACAGAACCGTAAACAAGCACTGATTCGACTGCCGCTCTAAAAAAAATATCTTTTAAGATGAGTATATAGTTTTGATTTCCAGATTATATTCATACTATTTAATGCTGCCCAAGCTTTAGAAATCCTTATATTAATATCTCTTTTTGTTGATCTGATATATCTTCCTAGATATTTAAAATCCTCTACTTGATTTATTACACTTCCACAGATACTTTTCATTTGCATGTTTTTATTCTGATTGATATTTATATATTCCGTTTTGTCAGTGTTAATGCAAAGTCCAATTTCTTTTGCGGATGATTCTATTTTCAGTAATAATGTATTAGCATCTTTCAGAGTATTACTTGTTACGGCAATATTATCAGCATAGTCCATATCGGTAATTTTTTCAGTGGGATATCGTCTACATTTTCTCTCTGTTAGAGTAAC
Source organism: Osedax fenrisi (assembly GCA_964019155.1). Classification (NCBI taxonomy): domain Eukaryota; kingdom Metazoa; phylum Annelida; class Polychaeta; order Sabellida; family Siboglinidae; genus Osedax; species Osedax fenrisi. The sequence continues at coordinate 101,965,962 of OZ025239.1, forward strand.
ACCTAGCTCTCGATTATTATTCAATGACGTCTTCAGAATATAATCGAGAGAGATTATAAAGAGGAACGGCGCAAGTGTATTACCATGTAAGACCCCAGTTGTTATTTCAAAGTAAGGATTATCTCCATCTGGTGAGCGAACCATTGAACGAGTATTCTTGTAGAGCATCATAATTGCACAAACTGTCTCTTCTGGTATACCATATTTTAAATGTATTTCTTTCATCTTTTTTCGATTTATCGTATCAAAAGCTTTTGAAAAGTCAATGAAGAGTAGAGCTAGTGGCAGATTTTTAGATTTGACTCCTTCTAAAATTTGTCTGATAGTCAGTATTTGTCCCGTTGTTGATCTATTTGTTCGGAAGCCATTATGATTTTTCTTAGGATTAGATCAATTTCAGGTATAATCCTGTTTAATAACATCAGGTTATATATCTTTGCGGCGATTGCTATTAGAGTAATTCCTCTGTAGTTTGTTGTGATGTAAGGTCTCATTTTTTAGGAAAAGGAAGTATACATCCATTGGTCCAACTTACTATAGGTTCCTAAAAATAAACACGAGTACAGGATTATAACAAAAATTCTTTAAATTCATCTAATTTCCAAACTTCTGCTGGTATTTCGTCCAAACCTATTGCTTTTCCATATGATATATTATGTGTAGCTTTCATAACTTCTTCTTTCGTGAAATGACCGATTTATATATCAAGATTATTCAATATATGATCTAAATTTTTCTATGAAATGTCGATTGGATATTCTTGCCAAGTAAATCTTTGAAATGTTTATGCCAAAGTTTGATTCGTTTATTATCATTGTTTACTTTTAGTTTAGATTTATTTGATTTTTTTCTTCCACTGATTTCATTTATTGTTTCCCAGGCTAGTGCAGATTTCTTATTTGTGGCCGCCTTTTGGATTTCATATATCTTTTTATTTATGTATTTTTTTGTTCTGAATCATAAGAATTAACTAATGAGCATTTATAAACTTATTGATATTCATCTGTGTAGGAGAGCTATTTCAGTTGTACTGCTTTATGCAATATGTCACGTTTTTGACAGATGTTTTCGGTCTCCCAGGGTATTCGTTTCTTTAATTTGGGTTTTAACTGAATTACTTTATTAGTTGCATCTTTTCATGCCTTTTCAAAATATGAATATCTTGTACTTGCTGATAACGTAGTTTCTGCATCAGAATGTTGAAGGCTCAATAATCTGTTTTTCACTGTTACAATAAATGCATTTCTAATATCAGTATCATGTTTTAATCTTGTCCAGTCATATGGTTTGCATTTACTACTTTTTCTTTGTATTAGCTCTAAGACTCAATTTTATATCTGTTGTTATTATACGGTGAACAGACGCAATGCTATTAAAAGAGTTGTAAGCTCTGAAGTTTTTTTTACACTATTCTTCCATTTCTTATTCATTATTATAAAGTCAATCTGTGATTTAAAATCATTTGGAGAATTGTGCGTCCATAACTGACCATGTCTTTTCTGGAAATGAGTGTTTAGACATAGCATATTGTTTTCCTGAAGATAGTCTTTGAGCATTTGGCCATTTCGATTTGAAGTTTGATGATAGGCATATTTATATCCACTGTCTTTTCCGAGGTGAGCATTTAAGTATCCTCCTATGATTATAACATTATGCTTTGGTATCTGTCATGACAAACATGTAAGTTTTGTATAGAATATATCAGTTTCTTGTTCGTTACTAATATTTGTTGGACTGTAACATGAGATCACAGACGTTTGTGGATTTCCTTGAAAGTTCACCATCATAATTCTAGGTGATATCATTTCGACACTAGCGATTGTGTTATAAGCTTGGCTGCTGACGATAATTCCAATTCCACCAGTTGCGGCATTTATACTATTCTTCCAGGCTGATAGAATTAGTAGTTTCCATTTATCATAAGCTGTTATTTGATGACACTATCTTCATGTATGAATCTATGCTCTTGAATGCAGATAATATTTTGTCCAGTTTTGTTAGCTGAGGCTATCAATTCTGGGATTTTTTATACTTTTTGAAGTGTTTGGGTATTTAATGATCCGATTTTAAATCGTTTAGTTGCATTTAATAGTTGTAAAGTTTTCATCTTATTTTTTTTTTCTTTTCTTTTCTCTTTTTCGTTCTATTTCTCAGTAATTAACTTTTCGACTGCAACCTGAGATAGAATTTCATGGACGCGCTCCTTGTTCCACGCGACGATCGATGCGGGATGGATAATTGTTGTGTTGTATTGTCATGGTTTACTTTCGATGGCTAGATAAAATGTGCGGTCGCCACTCCATACACATTTGCGTAACCCTGCGCGGGTGGCTAACTGGTACTATGCCTTGCCAAAGGGCAACCAGTATTTTTTCCGGCACTGCTAATTGATTATTCGCAGCTAACCATTATATATAATGGCCGTTCCCCTATCCGCAACCTGGGGAGCCGGTGGATTGGAATTATCATCACCACATCATCATATCAATTTCGGATATAGATGAAGAAATGTGGGCCGAGGATCCTACGTAAACTGAGCTCTCCACAATTATTCACACGATAATATCACGAAGCATGTGGCTAATCTGTTGTGAATACAACACATATTGTAATTATTAAATAATGATCTTAAAATTTATAATTTAGCAATAATCATAGAAACTGTTATCCTACATACGGCGACTACTTTCTCAACTATGTAATTTATGTCTGAAGTATATAGCTCATTAGGACAACCATGATTGCAAAGATAGTAAGCCAGAGGTCCCGGATTCGACTCCAGGCAGTAATTATTTGTCTCTTGTGTTTATAAAAAACTTAGAAAAACCAAGAATTTTGTTTACTATTTGCATTGTATTGTCCTCACAGTTATGTATAACATGTATACGTCTATGTCTTATTAAGGGTTCCATTTGTATCCTTTATTCAATATATATTTATATATATATATATGTGATTTTAATAAATAAATATTATTATTATTAAGCACACTTGTTTATCTTCCCATCTAACCAACGTATAACTTAGCGAAATGATGTCATTATCTTGCAGTATAGATGTATACTGATACTGACAAGCTATACTCCAACCACTATTATGTAATGCGAGGAATTACTTATTTATTTAATAATTACATATTATTTTATATTCGATATGATAATCAAATATCGCTAACCATTATTTCTCTAAATTCATCGATGGTTTTAGCATAATCATATAAAATATGAATTCTTAAAATAAAATTGTATTAGCAGATTTCAAAATATATATTAATCCCTGAAAATATTCCTATTACTATTTAATATTTGTCAAATATAAAATATATATAAATATACTTTATAAATTGTACTTTAATAAGAGCCTTAATAAGGGATTTATTTACATATGAAATTTATCTATAATTATTGTTTTGCTAAAAAGCACCATAACTTTAGAAATACATAAAATAACAACTACGTGTTATTGTATATTGTACATTCATCTATAGCTATATTAATACCAATATAGTGGGACATACACTAATAGTACACAAATGAATACAGATTTTTATTATTATTTGTAATCGCTTATCGTTTATAAATGCACATTTTAGGCACTTATTTATTGTTATCTTATCGAGAGAAGGAACAACATATATCCAGCAATAACAATTACATATGTTGACTATGCGGATGATCTAGTTATAATAACAGATACAAACAACGAAGCAATAATACATAATAGTACATAAAATTGAACATACTGTAAAAGAAATTGGGCCGACTATAAATACTGGAAAGACGGAATTCATCAGTTTACATCAAGGAACAAATGAAGTTATCAAAATCATAAACGCATTAAATAAGTTTCTGATGTTAAGTATCTTAGAAGCTAAATTCAGTCAACAGAAAAATATATCAATATTATATTATATAAAAGCTGAGAAGCCTTAAATGAGATGATCTCTATATGGAAATCTAGACTATAGTCAGGTATACCTGATAAAATGAAAAGAAACTTTTTCAGAGCAACTGTTGAGTTTGTGTTAACATATGGTTCTTTTAGCTGGACTCTAACAAAAGCGCTTGATAAGAGACTCAATGGAAATTATACTCGAATGATGAGTGACATCCTAAATCGATATTGGAAAGATCATCCAAATAATAAAGATATATACGTAAATATACCGGACATTTGCACGTCGATAAGACAGCAAAGATTACTTTTTTCTGGGCACTGTTGGAGATCTAAATTGGAACTTGCATCGGATGTTATAATGTGGCAACCTACTCATAGTAAAAGAAAAATAGGTCGACCCCTCAGAACCTACGTCGATCAGCTGGTAGATGATACACTCTGTGATGTAAACGAAATAAAAAAGGCGATGGAAGATAGAGCTGGTCGGAGGAAGATAGTCAAAAATTTCCGAGCAAGCTCGACATGGTAAGGTATGCATGCATCTGCATGCAACTGCATTATCTAAAATAATTTGATTACATTATCGAATAGCTAAACATTAACTTACTACATGTCGGTGTTAGGGGGTCACATCACACTACCAGTAATACCGGAAATAATGTCCGGAAATGTTTGCTAGAATGTTAACAAGTTACAATCGTAGTGGGATACCCCTTTACTTTACGGACACTTGCCGGATATACAGTAACTTTAAAGGGGGTATCCGACTACAACTTGCTAGAAAATCACTTTCTAGCAAACATTTCCGGACATTCTTTCCGGAAATACTGGTAGAGAACACATTCAAAACGTTACATTTTGTGTGTATTTGTTACAAAGTGGAAACATAAACATTGAGAAGTTTGATAGACGGAGAACATCGAGTGTATCCCTATACGTTACGGTAGGTCGTAGTCTGTATTACGTACAGATAATGTACATGCTACGTACATAACAGTATTAGGTCCCTGGGGCTTACATAATGATGAACTATGAAATGATATTATAACATATCAATAGGGTAATTTGACTAATAACTAATTTGTAGGATCTTTATGGTCATGTTACTGTGTGTAAGACACTCTTACGCCATTGTTGATTGTCTAGATTATAGAATCTAGATAGTATAATATTCATTTTGTTTATACGGGGCCCCCAAATTAATGTTGTCCCGAGTCGATTATTTGGTTGATGCTATTCCCACTCTAATATATACGTTCATATACATCACTGCAATAATGTATGTGGTGCTCTAATGAAAGCGGAGATTCAATACCAGTCTCGGTGCTAAAACATAGATAAAGTCTCATTCTCGATTTTCAAATGTACCATTTATGCAGAATTATTAATTTTCGTACGAATTGTGTAGTTTCAATATAATAATAATAATAATAATAAAATCAGATTTGGCAATTGCCTGGGTGAAGGAAGAAGCAGAGCTTATCAAGTCTTTCACCCTTTTATGATTACGAGGAGAAAACATTTTATAGGAATATAATTAAAATCAAGAAATAGTAGAACAAAAAATAGAGTGAAAAATTAAATTATTAAAATAAATCATCAACTCATAAAGCATAAACCACCATAATATATCAACTTTCCGAATGTGGGTTCATCAAGTCCAAAACATTAGTGAATATACTTTCGCCAATAGTATATACACTGGTAACATTTGGAGCCAGAAAATGCATCCATACTACCCGATATAAAATATGACAAATTTATGAATTAAGAGTCAACGAAATACAAAAAAAAACAAATTCCATAATTATTCTACTACATCTTAATATAAATATATAAATGTAATAAAAGAAAAAAATAATTAAAAATAATACAATTATAAATAGTAAAAAATGTATAAGTTTATATTCTTTATAAATAGTAGAACATGATTTAGATAAAATAATAAAAATACAATAATATTATTAAAAAACTCCTCGTAATCTAATCATCATTATAATAAAATATATAAATATATATAAACATATAATAAAATTATAATAAAAATATATTAAAAAGTTATAATAAAACAAATAGGAACAAACTATACAACTGAATTATAATAAACATTAAAAACTTAGATTAAAAATAAAAATAAAAATAAAAGTAAAAATTAGAATAATAATAATAATAATATAACAAATTAGTCAATTAAAATTTTCAATAAGTCATTTTAAAAGTAAATTATATTATAAGTCGGATAAAAGTTAAATAAAATGATGTCATGAGTCAGCTAATAGTTAAAGTCATAGTTTTATAAAGTTATTTAAAAATTAATAATATTAATATTTTTATAAGTTAAATTAAAAGTTAAAATATAAATTAAAAGGACAATTAAAAATTTAATGATAACTATTCAATAAATATTTTTTTTAAAGTTCTTTTAAATAAATTGAAATTTAAAATTTTTCTTATGGAATAATCTAAATTATTCCATAGTCTAGGAACTGTTATAGATAAGCAGAAAGATTTTCTATCTGTTCTAAATTTTAATCTATGAAATAAATAGGTATTATGTAATTTAATTGAATATAATTTTTGCAAATTAATAGGTAATAAATTATTCCTGGCCCTAAACATAAACTTTATGGTATTCATTTTTACGATATCATGAAATTGTAATGACTTATGAATAATATAAAAAGTTGAATAATTAGAATCATTATTTATAATTTCAAAGCTCTTTTTTGTAATATACATATTTTATTTAAATTTGAAAAAAATGTATTACCCCAAATATGACAACAGTATGTAAGGTGAGAATAAAAAAATGAATTATATACCAATACTAAAGATTTCAAATTCAATTTAAATTTCACTTTATTTAAAATACCAATAGCTCTAGATAATTTCGTAGATAAATAATTAATTTGTGATTTCATATCTAATTTGTCATCAATTATTATTCCTACAAATTTTAAATTTGTTACTTGTTTGATTTTAATATCATTAATATTGACATTCAATTTAACATTATTATTTTTATTTCGAATATTAAACAGTAATAAACTAGATTTACTAACATTAAGGGACAATTTATTAATATTTAACCAATCAAAGAGCTTATTTAAGTTACGTTGTATATTAGTTTTTAGAGCAGTAATTGATTTATCAGAAAAAAATCAAATTAGTGTCATCAGCAAATAATACAGGCTTAAATGAATTATATATGTTTGGGAGATCATTGATGTACAATACAAATAACAGTGGCCCCGAAACTGAACCTTGTGGTACACCACATGCAATATTATTAATATTTGAAGTAGTATTCATAAAACTAACATACTGTTGCCTATCTTTTAAATAGCTTTCTAATAATTTGAGAGCTACCCCTCTTATATGTTACCATACGAGTTATTTTAAAATATCTAATTTACCAACAACAAATGAGTGAATGAGGCAAGAAGCAATAGAGTTGAAAGTTATCGGTGTATATGTGATCGGTGTATATGTGATAATGGACATATGGTAATATCATACTGATGATATCGTGTTTAGCGAGGATATGAAGAAGAGGAAAGGGCCGATGAAGAAGAGGATGAGGCTGAGTAGAGAAATGTCATGTTTTCACTGATGATGACCGTTTTAAAATATAGGAGAAGAACAAGTTGAATGTAGGTTCCACGTAGACCAATCATCTATATTGGATACAATAATGGAATATCTCAGGGAATCGAACGCACATGTGAATTGTAATAATACGAATTAGCAACCGATGAATGGAGATACTGTAGAGTATGGTTTGCATAGTAATTGATATAGAGAAGTTTCAGTGGACCACCCTCGTCTAAATGTACTCTGAAATAAATCATTAGACATAACTCTTTAGACATAAATCTATTCAATTATATAGCAACAAAGCGTTCTAGATTTTACGTATAAACGTAAGTTGTGAAATAAGGCGATATTTGTGATCAAGTAAGGTTTTTTTGAATATTGGGGCAATGATAGCATGCTTGAAAGAAAATATTAAGAAAATATTTATTATCTCAAGAATATAAGGATATATAGTATAAGATGATATTGTAAAGGCTGTTAGGTTAATAGGGTCAGAAGAGCAATATGAGGAAAACCTACAGATACTATCAGATCTTTTGAACATAGAAGGAATATGTAATTATGAAAAGTTCATTAGTCCATTAAATTAAATAGATATTCATTAAGCTAAATACTTTTTGTTAGTTTAAATATATGTTCATAAATATAGATACTCTGTTTTTAGTTAAATACATTTATTAAGATAGATATTCTGTTTTTTAGTTTAAATATGTATGCAATATATATTTTTATTTTTTACTTTAAATAAGTATTCATAAATCTAGATACTTTTCAGTTAATTTAAATATAAATATATATATATATATATATATATATATATATTCATTAAGATATATGCCTAGTTTTTTTAGTTTACGTAGATATTCATTAAGATAGATATATACTTTATATGTCTATATACATTTATTATAAATCATTAGCGTGTTCGTTATCCAATAGCCCTTCTTATTGCATTCACACGCGGGACAGCCGTTATCCACTTGCTTAGACCATTACTTACAGGGAGTTCCTCAGCTTCAACCTAGGGCACACTGTAACAGAAGTTGTGTTAGCGAGGTGTCGAGTGACGCGAGTTTACACGAGTTATGTAGCGAAGTCATTATATTCTATCGCATAAATTACTATAAATCTATGTATGTATGTATATATATGTATATATATATATATATATATATATATATATATATATACGTACCCGGTGTTGGGGTATGGTGTAGTTTGCTGCTGCTTACACTTGCATACCTTGCAACCCTTGTCGTCAGTCAGGAACGCTTTACAATACAGATCGCACCCGTCCGGTATACGGCAGCCTCCCGCTGTGTGTAAGGGTACGATGACGTCATCGTGGTGCTGGTGTAACCATGGTAACCACGCTCGCTGTCCGATCGCCCGGTAGGGGGAAACACGCGATATCGAGTATTATAATAATGAAATATAATGTGTAGAAATAGTAAACACAAAAACAAGTTTAATTTAAATTACGATGGTTTAGTATGCGCCTCACACGCTTAATATACACGTATATGACCTACTTAATATAATACTACTAGTATAGTCTGAATACGATATCAACTGACTTACAATTCATCTAGTAGAGTGTGTAATGATTCAATAGATATAGTAATATTGGTAGGGAATTAAAAAGTACCTGAGAAATGAAAGTATACTTTCATTTTATCTCAGATATACTTTAATCCCCTACCAATATATATATATACTTATATATAATAGAATTAAATGTTGTTAAATTTGTAATATAAAAGTGAGTTATTTAATAATGAAGACGCAGAACCTGTGCGATTATATACTTAGACGTATCGGTAGTAACCGGATGTTGACATTCGAGGAGAATGTACGTCACGTGGTATAAACGTATATGGAATAGTACTTCCAGCGGTCGGTAGTGGGACGAATTATTATATATTTAAATATATATATATATATATCTGGGCTCTATGGCTCACTGGGACAACCAAAAACTAGTAAGCCAGAGGTCCCGAGTTCGACTCCAGGTAGTTCTTGATATTGTGTTTATCAATAACTTAATAAATGATAAATCAAAACATAAGAACAAAAATGTTACTATTTGTTTTGTATTGTCCGGGCCCCTCACAGTTATTTATAACATTTACAAGTCTATAACTTCTTGAAGGGTCTATTTGTATACGCTATTATTATATGTATGATTCAATAAATAAATATTATTATTATTATATATATATATATATAATATTAATATTAATTGATAAAGTTAGTTTTAAGATTTATTTTGAAAAATTCATTTTCATAACCAGTATCATAAATATATATATATACATATATATATATATATATATAGGTCATGGTAGAATAAATAAATTTAATTTTATATTTTAGATAATATAATCATTATTTAATAAAAATTTTAAATATTATTATTAATAATATATAGTTTTTATATTTACATATTTTATATTTTCATGATAACTTTTATAATTTCGTAGTTTTATAGAATACACACAAGTACACAAGTACACAGACTTATTTTCTATAAAATGTAAATCAATGAGGGGGTTAGCCTATAGTTCGAAACATAAATGTCTGATTTTTACACATGAGTAATTGTAGAAGTTTATCGAACACTTACCATTTATATATACTTATATTATGAATTAATATTAATGTTAATAAATAGTATATTCGAATTAGGAGTATTTAAAAATAATATATATAAGGCATTTTAACACAACGTGTATATAATCGTGATTGTACACCGTACAATGTACGTATTATAATAGCTATGCCATTCTTAATGATACTAACGGAAATCGACGTTTTCGTGTTGTATGCCGCATCCAACAAATGTAGGATTGAATATTTTTGTAAACTAAATACTTATTAATATTTACCATTAAATTACTAATAGTTCATGTATATATAATTTTTTGATATCTCTTATAGTTACTGAGAAACGATATGGGGTAGGTATTAGGATGAGGTCGGTAATATGGGACTTTTCCCTATATTGGTATATACACGTAAACATAAATATCGAATACCAAATATAATACGATATATTGCATAAGTAATGTAATAACACTTTAATGTTATATACATAATATATTACAACACAGTTAATACTATTACTAATCATTATTACATTACTATTATGTAATAAAGTGTATCGTCAATAACAACTTACGCATATGATCACCGTGATGACTGTATAGCATATGTTGCGTAGTATCCCGAGTCTGGATGTAACAGCCTTATCACCTGTAGTCAGGTTTTGTTATAGATATATATATATATAACATAATTAATAATCTATCCTATATATAACATAATTAATAGTATATATATAATATAATTAATAGTCTATCCTATATATAATATAATTAATAATATATCATATATATATATTGAATAGTTATGACTACAATACATAGTTATGACTAACATTTGTGAAGGTTGTTGGACGAGCCGATATCGCCATCTACCCATACATGGACGAAGATCTCGAGGACGCCCGCCAAAACCTTCGTAGATTAGCTAATGGAAGACACAAGCTGCAACCACGAAGAGCTACCAAACGCAATGATGAATCGAGAGGAATGGAGAGTACGTGTCAATCAATGCCGAGCAAGCTTGACCTGGTAAGGTAAGGTAATATTACATGTATTGTACACTGTTATAAGTAATGGTTCTTTGAACGAACTTTGTAGTCCAAAGAACCACATGATTTTGGCACGGGGCTCTTTGGAATCATAAAATCAAGAGAACCTTAACTACGAAATAAATATATGATAAATGGGTTCTTTTCAATGATCGAAATCTAAATAACCCTATTATTTTATATAAGGTTCTTTGGATTTGTAAACTTAAAAGAACACTTTGATATTACTAATGATAATGCTAATAGTATGTTAATACGTAATGTGTAATATATGTACATATCTTTTTAGAATTAAAATGTTATATTGAAATACTATTTAACATAATTCCCCTTCTCCACCTAATCTCGAATTCTCCAGTTAGCTTCCTACATATGCGGACAACATCCAACTTTATGTAAAATATACAGAAAATTAAAATTGTGCACCTGACATCCTTCCTCTACTATTACTACCATTCATAACTGGCTCACAATAAACTCTCTCATCTTTAATCCAGTTAAAACCGAGGTTTAAATTACCAACTAGTACCACTACACGATCCACCAATACGTTTCTACTTCAACATCCTCCTAACCATAAGTTACATTCAACTAACACTCGCGCCTGGGCAATACCCGTCCCATACTCCTGGAACACTCTCCCTATAGGGTATGTATACGTCCATCCATACTACACCATCAACTCTAAAATTCAAGAAACTACTGAAAACCTTTTATTTAATCTGAAAAATTAACATCAAATATATATAGACGGCCGATTGCTTTATAAGCACAGTTCGTAGTCCGAAAACTGAACAATGTATGTGAATGTATGTACCAATACTTTTGTTTAATATGTACTTAAATCAGATTATTTATTATAAAGTTATTATTATTAGTAATTGTTGAAATTGTTAGTTACCCACGTGAGCCATTACCTATATACACGTGTTATTAAAAGCGTATGGGTTATAATTAGTGAAGATATGTCCCTTATAATAATATAACTATACGCGTATACCCTCGTATGTATGTATCGATACAACATACATTGGAATACATTCACCTTGGTATGTTATATGCATATATGTTTGTATATATTAAAATATACATACATTATAATAATTAATTATTACGGTGTTAAATATATAGTGTGTACTATTTAGCAAATACATGTTGTTTCCACATCCGGTATCAACACGAATACCGAGGATAGTGAACACTATTCAGCCTTCGTCTGCTTACAAGTGTAATCTATACTACTTAATCTCATTAATTCACGTGACTATTCCAGTCTCGCCACGCCTACTTAATAAACGCGCGAATATTCGACACTGGCCACGCCTCCTTAACGCCACGCCCCCTTTACGTCACGCTCCTCCTCCTCTCGTCACGTGATGTCCGATAGCCTGGCGACCGATATTCTAATCACAATGGTGTTGACCTTTAACCTTACGCGTCCTAATGTAAGACATGCATGTGTTATCACTGATAACTTATCAGGTTGTCCACTATCTGTGTTACGATTAGTCTGCAGATCTGTCTCGAGGTGTATTGTGCTTAACTCATTTGTATACACGTCTGTCTACCCTATTAAGGGTTGTATGTATTGATTATAAAGTATTATAACAGGGATTATTTAATTTATTTAGTAAGCATATGTTAAAGTATTTTGTATGAATATATATATATATATATATATATATATATATATATATAATTTATTATATAATAATAATATATATTTTATAAAATGATATTTCAGTTTATTTATAATTTTATAATTTTCACTTCGAAGTTAACGATTAATGATAAATTGTTACTTATTTGTAGTCTAATATAAATTCACTATAATACATAATTACTTAATCTGGATATAACTTTTATATAATATATAAACAAAATCATTTACTACGTTTCATACTGGGTACTATATTCCAGTAGAACATTCCAGTAGGTGACTATGGCAGTGTCCAGCGCATGTGCTGCAGGTGTTGGGTTGTGTTTATCACTAGAGTGTAATACGCTATAATGTATACATTAATAAATAATCAATTAAACAATGTATAGACTAAGCTCTATAGAAAATACTTATTTGTATTATGCTGAACCCTCGCTATATTCTAGAACATATGTATGTTGCATATGTGTACAAGTCTATGACTTCTTAAGGGAAGGCACTACGTTCGCGGGCTTACAAAATAGATACGAAAATGACTAGTTTTAAAAACACTCCAACTTGAAATATTTTAAATATTTTTACATAATTTTGTTTACATCATTCTATAATATGATTGTCTATTTTTTTATTATATACATTTGTTTTATAATAGGAGTAATTCAAAAAAAAAAACAAAAAATGAATAAGAAAAACAGAAATAAAATTGTTATTATTAGATTATATTATTTTTGAGACAATTGTATTATGCATTTGAATGTTTTCTAAATATACTGAAAATTATAGCAATTTGTATAGAATAGAAAAAAAGTTCCGGACTTTTTAGTAAAGCAACATTCATAAAATCAATATTCTGAGAAAACAGCTATCAAAGTTTAGTGAAATATTGTCATACAATTATAAGAATCGTACACTTTAAACATAATACAAATTATAAACATCATTTATACTCATAAATATGGCGAATTTAAGTATAATCTTTTCATGAAATGATAGATAAATAATTATATATCTTGTTTTCAATATAATATTTTTTTTTTTAAATACAATTTTGAACGTAGTGCTTCCCCTTAAGGAGTCCATTTTTATCCTCTTTTTATATTAAATAATACCATGATAGTTATATCATGATTCAATAAATGAATATAGTTATAATAATATAATAGGTTTTATATATTCTATTCGATTAACCACCAACATATCACCTCCACTATTTATTTATAAATTATTGGAATATATTATGATGTTAATTTATAATAATGAGTCTTCCTATATTCTATATTCTACCTATAATGATACACACACATACACGCACAAATATATATATATACTGAAACTTATATTTAATTAAAATACATTTGTATTCTTATTAATTATGTACACTACAATTTATTAAATGGTTAAACGAGAGCAGATCATTGTCTATACACAATTATATAAGATAACTTCTAAATATTATTTTAATTATCCGTACAACGTCTGCCGGGGTCGTACGTCGTATGGGAAAACACACACATATATATATATATATATATATATAGTTGGAAATGTGATTTGGCTTATCTTAAAAATAAATTATTAAAAATGTTGTGGATCATAAAAAATGTTTCATTCTTTGTAAATACATCTGCCACGATCAAACTATACTATTCTTTATTTTATCCACATTTAATTTACTGTATAGAAATATGGGGTCATGGTTATTTATCAAACTTAAATAGCATATATTTAATTAAAAAAAAGATATTAAAAATAATTTTTAATAAACCAAATGATATTTCAACTGTTTCTTTATTTAAGGAAAATAAAATATTATCTTTATCTGATATTTGTAAGTATAATACTTGCATTTACATGTATAAAATATTCAATAAATTGTGCCATCCTATTATTTTAATCATTTTACATTGACATCAAAAAAAGATTTAATACCAGGAGTAACTGTGATTTTATTCAACCTTATCTTAAATATAATTATATTAATAATACCTTAATTACATTCGGACCAAGACTTTGGAATGATTTAAGTATAGATATAAGAAATTCAAATTCTTTATCATTATTCTGTAAAAATATTAAAATAATTTTATATAATACTTAGTCTATTTTAATGCATTTATTTTTAGTTTAAATTTTTATTTAATATATTTGACTTATGATAATATTTTTTTATAATTTATTTAAATTTTGATTTTATTTATTTGACACTATAAAAATACTGACATTATATTAAATTTTGACATTTTGACACTGACTTTTTAAAAATTATTATATATGATTTTAAGATTGTATTATCTTCTATTTTATTTTTACATTTTTTGACATTAAATAAATTACTTTGGGTTATATATTTTTCTGTATGAACATCGAATATTGTTTAACCTATATTTATTTAATATATTCTCTTATTTCTTCTCTTCTCTTTTTTTTTTTCTTCTCTTTTTTTTCTCTTGTTTCTTTTACTTTTAACTGTTGGATATCTCATATTTAGTTCCACTATGTTATATTTTAATTTAGATTATTTAATACTTGATGTATTTATTAGCTTATAATTTTATACTTTTATCATTTATTTATATTATTACATGATTACATTATTATATGATGATTACATTTAGTTACAAGATAAGTTTCATTATATTTTATTAAATATTTTATTTTATTATATATTTTATTTATTTTTATCATATATATGTAAATAGGAAGTCATAAGGTTAAATACCTCGAAAATCTTCTGAACATTTTATTTGTTCTTTTATTGTTTTTTTTTCTCTCTTGCAATGATTGCAATAATAAAATATATCTTATCTTATCTTATAATATTATAAAATTATTATTTATTTATAACTATTATCTATAATGAAACTTATCATGTTAATAAAGGGATAATTGCCTCGATAAGCAACACTGCTTCTACAATTACCTTGGCATTGCCTAAATCTGATAATAATAATAAATATATATATATATATATATATATATATATTATTGTTATACTGTTATATTTTATTTTCATATTTTCAGTGTTTTAAAACCTGTTATGTAATATGAAACCGAACAAAAGATCAGTTTAAAGATTTTGTTTCTTATATTGTAGATTTACCATAACACAATTTGTGAAACCACATTTTTTTAACAATAAGAAGGAATACTTTACAACCAGTTTACTATATAATCTATTTCCTTTAATATACAATGTATTTCCTTTAATATAAGTACAAATAATAATATATAAAATGTATTAAATACTAATTTGTACTAATCATCGTTATTTTAATCGTTATTCCTGCGATATATTAGTATCTACGATTGGCGGGTCAGCTAAATAAACATTTCCGTTGTTCAATATATTATTAGTTTTAATACAATATAATATAATATTATATCCATATATAGATAGATAGATAAATGATTTATTTGTACATACATATAAAAAAGGATAACAAAGTATATATATGTGTATATATATAGTATAAGATTATACAGTATATACTATACACTATTACTTATACGTTATATATATATATATATATATATATATATATATATAAATAATAATAATTATAAATAAATTTAATAAGTTATAAAATATATGTATCATAAATATGTAGAAAATGTATACAAAACATGTAAAATGAATACAAAAGTATCACATTAATAACTCAATTTGAGGTTATTGAACTATATCTCTTAATACGTATTCAAACAATCAATAATAGTGTATTCTATTAATAATACATCTGCAGATCTACGTTTCTAAGAATACTATGAATATATAATTATATATTGTAAAGAATGAAACAAGCGCGTCGATCAAGTTGATCATTCAAAAGATATATTTTATATAATATAAAACCTATAGTATTATGTATCTAATTAAAGGAAGCTATGCGCGAGTACAATAATAAATGTTCCACGCTTCATTGCACATGGCATCACGTGATATTTTAGATTACTATAAATACTCATAAGTTGATATGTTAGAATCACTTACTAGACAGGTTAGCACATGCATGCATCTGAATATCTCTCATTGTCATATTGTATCATTTATATAGTCATTTATATAGTTATTTAATTCTCAATTCGTATCGTTCATTTATTTAATGTTATTCTTTAAATAATTGCATAGAATAATTAAATCATATTATAAATATATTTTAATAAGTTAATCACTCGTGAATTTAACTTTATAAATAATTATAATATAAAACATGAATATATATATATATAAATAAATAATCGATGATGAACAATTGTAGTGTTAAAATGGTGGCAGGAAAACTTTCAATCACACTGTTTCTCGGTTAGTAATGTGCTATATCGCATACACATTCATTGTCAATACAGTTATATTCATATTTAATTGTAATTTAATATATTAACAGTGACGTGCGTCAGTTCGGGCTTGGTTCCAGACAATGGTTTGTCCACACACATATATATATATATACATTAAGATTGTATTGATTATAAATAATAACTATATATAATAGTAATATTATTTAGTATTACATATTAACATAATTAAAAATTAATATTATTGTATTTAAATTATTACTATAGTAATACTAATCTTTATTACAATTATAATTATTAATAATTTGACGTAATGGTATTATCTATGCACCCCGTAATATCTAGACTCATATTGCGATTACGTATATCGTATAACATATTATGTAATCACGTGTGTCTATAGTTGTGGTCACGTGGGGAGATTGGACAGAATGTACTGTAACATGTGGTGGAGGAGGTTATCAAACTAGGACAAAGTTCTGCGACACTGGATCCGGACCCGTTCAATGTGACTTGCTTACTAATTCTTGCGGAAAAATTCCCTGCACCAGTTAGTAATTAGCAGCGAATAAACTCAGCAGTGATATTTTACTTAGCGTTCTGACTTCCGCTCTATTTAATATCTACACGCTTTTCACATTACATTTCATATAAGCACAATATTAAAATAAATATTCACGATTATAATAATTTCAAATAATTATTACTTTAATAACTCTTCTAATATTATTCAAATATACACACACACACACACACACACACACACACACACACACACATATATATATATATATATGCCTAGAGGTAACCATAGTAATAACAAATACACACACACTAGATTATATTATTCTCTATACGTGTGCAATTCGTGACACGCGTCCATACGTGGCCACCATCGTAACGTCCGTAGCGCGTTCGATACCGCACTGGTCGGCCATTGCAATAAACCACACACCCGTACAGGTACGTACAGCGATTGGACGGAATGTTCTGCGAGTTGTGGCGGGGGTACCAGGACCAGGTCATACGGAACTGACGCCAAATACCTGCAGATGATTGACTGTAACACACACGTATGCGGAGTAGGTTCGTACCTGAGTGGCAGTGACGTATTAATAGTGTGCTGCATGTGCGGCGCACTACGGTTACTATACGTGTAGTGTGTGTGCGTGATATGCTGTGTTCTGATTGGTTAGTAAAGTTAATGTAGAACACGTGACTTGACGGGCTAACTTAAATTAGAGAACATATATCAAATAGAATTATTAAAACGTCTATTTTATGATTCTCTTTACTTGCATGAGAACATGTGATTATACATTTATATTCACTAATATATTAAATCCTATATGATATTTCGTAATAATTATTTATAATATGTTATTATATTATTATTATATAAATATTATAATTTTTAATAGAGATTATTTATTTAGATCATGATTTAATCTAATCATGGGAATTATTATAATAAAGTTAATTATTAAATCTAATAATTAATAATAATAATTAAATATATCAATATATATATATATATATATATATACATATATATAAATATAATGATATCAAAATAAGCGTTATTTCCTTGTATAAATAATATTGACTAAATATGTATGATATCGTGACGTATGTGTAACCCGTATTAGTAGTGCGAGCCACTAGTACACGGTTATAGTATACAGGTCAGCACTAGTATACCGTTATAGTATAGAGGTGAGCACTATAGTATAACGGGTATACCGTACACAGAAAGGTACTGCCCCAGCGACTTCACGTTCGTGCTCGACTCGTCCGGTAGTATCGGAAACAAGAACTGGTGGATACAGAAGCAGTTCGTTATCGATTACATTCAATCCATGCAGATTTGTTAGTACTACATCACTACACACGCACGCACACACGCGCGTACATATAGAGTGAAGCTCGCTAATCGAGAATCCCGCTAACTCGGACTTTTACGAGTGCTAGTTTGTTTTTGTTAGTATGTAAATATATGTAAGAATACATCGATATCTCAGACATTTTCGTCGGTCTAGTCCAAGTTAGCTGTAGTTAACTGTACACATTTGTATATGTGAGTATAAAGTCAATAGTAACGCTGGCATTATAAACAGTTATCATTATATTAATATAATAGTTATATACTATAAGATATTTACTATATATATGATTATAATATGGATATATTTAAATAATATATTTATATAAAAACGAAAAGTTCATACTTTGAATAATTAATAAATACAAAAACATAGTAATACATAATAATATACTATAGTATAATATAGTAAAATTGAACAATAGTATATGAATAATAATCGTTCAGTATCATCACTATTATCACTATTACAATGGATGTTGTGACTGCCGCGCGTACGTCACCGCCCCCTGTCACGCCTCCTGCCACGCCCCCATTTACCCGATACACTCGACCTTCAGCTTACGAGAGTACCAGGATCGGATTCGTGGTATACAGTTACACGGCGGTAGTGAGCTTCGATCTGACCACGTACGGAAACAAACAGATGATGATCGAGCACATCTGGAGACTAGACTACATGTCTTCTTCGACTAACACAGCTAGCGGTCTATTGGTTATTACTAGTCAAGTGATCACGAGTGAAGGTCAAACATCGCGCACTATAGTGTGTGCATGCAGTGTTCGCCGTGAACCGATTACGCAAGCGCACCGATATTGCCCGGTCAATGCACGCTCTCGATATCAATGTAATATCGCTATTTCTTATATCTTATTCTAAAGTGATTTTTTACGAGAAGAAGATAATATTTAAAATAATATGTCAGCGATACAATTTATAATTTATGAATGATTCTAAAATTAAAAACAATATATATATATATTATATGTGAGTTTATACGTGAATAGTGTGTATAGTTATGTACATTATATAGGCTATGCACGATATGGTGACCAGTACGAGAAGGTCTTCGATCAAACAAATCGCCATCCTTGTCACTGACGGAGAAGCAAACCGTGATGTTGCATTAACGATACCCCGCGCCACATCTGCTAAAGATGACGACATCACAATTATTGTACTAGGTTAACCTTTAACCTTATTGTATTAGGTTGACATATAACCTTATTGTACTAGGTTAACCTATAACCTTATTGTACTAGGTTAAACTATCAATATAACCGTTAATTATAGTTTTAATACGATTATTTATTTTAGAATTAAAATTAAATTATTAATGTTCATTAATTACGTTATATAACTGGCGTGATTAAATTCTCAATTAAAGACTAAACTCATAGGTAGTAGCTGTTTAAAGTGAGTTCACCATTACGCAGGTATCGCTAACTACGACCCCGTGGAAATACTCGCTATATCGTCCGGACCGGAGTACGTGGCTAAGATTTCCAGCTTTTCTTCTCTGCACAACATACTCGGCAATATCACGGACATCACGTGCTTCAGTTCAGGTAATCACGTGTTCGGTGACGCGTATCACGTGACCTACGCGCGTGTCACGTGACACCACTATTATCAACGCGTATAATATCACGTGTTATATCGGCGATCCGTCCTACACAGGACATGACGTCGACTGTAGAAGATGCGAACACACCGTCGGACTCGTACATCAACCCGACACGCAGAATTGTCACAGGTTAATACACACGCGTAAACATCACATGATGGTCACATGACAGGCGATGATGATTCACGGCTGCTATGATGATTCACTAACGCACACATACTTCATCCGTAGCTACTACGTGTGTATTAAGCTGCCCACCGGTGATTACGTCATTTATAACATGAATTGTCCGGGAAATTCATACTGGAGTCAGGTTACTATAGTCGTAGTATAGATGTAGTCGTTGTATAGATGTAGTCGTAGTATAGATATAGTTGTAGTCTAGATATATACATGTAATATAATCTAAGCATTAGCCAAACTAGGATGAAACCGAGAATACTTTTAGATACAAGTGAACATTGCACACAAATGCAGTCAACAAAACAAGTTATTTATAGTGTCGGTAGAAAGTATGATTATTTATATGATATATAACTTAATAAGTATGATTCATCATAAACTAAGATACTAATGTGGGTTCGTTACTGTTTAGTCTGTTAGGGGCTGTATTCGCACGTACCCTTCTGACGGTTCCTGCGACCATACCGCTGACCCGAAGTCAACGCAAGCCATCACCACTACAGGTTCAGCAACAACAACAACAACAACACTAGAAATTAATACTATAATAGTTGAAAACCACTCACAATTCTATATAAATATACTATAATATAGTATCTTAGTATCCTATGATACACTGTAGCATCTAAAAACTACGTAAAAAGCTACTTCACTACGTATTTAATATGGAATATAGCGTGGATAATTACATTCTTACGTACGTACACACGCACACAGTGAAAGCGCCGTGTCCTTTATCACCCGTAGTAGGCGAGCCCACAAAGTTCACGAACGGAGGAGAGGAGTTCTCCTGCCCTCCCGGTACTAAGTTCATTGCTCAGAAATGCACTTGCAACGGAACAGGTTAGCCAATGAATTACACAATTGTCATTGACGGTCATAATATAGGTATATAGGTATATAGGTATATATATAATACTAATAATAATATCAGAACATAGGTATGACCATGATAAAAGAACTAAAATATATATATATATATATATATATATATATATATATATATATTCAATGACCTGTAATAATATAATAATATAGCATGCTACACGAGCACCCTTAATACCTGCTGTAGCTCGTAGCTTCTCTCTATAACTATACGTCCTGTATCTAGCACACACACATCTTCAGTGTTATTACGTCACACCCGCTGTGTGTGATGTAACCGGGCTACGACGTCACTCACTTCTCCCTTTCTCCCCCCTTCTCCACCCCCTCTACCCCCTATATTCATATACACCTCCCCCGTCGCGAACAGCTACCGCGGATTGTTCGGATGACATGTTGTTACACTTCCCGATGGACTCGCACTTCAATGACGTAACCTGTACCCGCGCCACGTCATCGGTAGTCGGAACCGGAAGCGTGACCCTGGTCAACGATGACGTCAGAGGCACCGTCGCTAAATTCAACGATGCGTTTTTAACCGTTAGTCTCTGGTGACGCGTGACTAGTTGTGATGTTGTTGTTGTCCTATTAGCGATGTTAACGTACGCGCGTACAGTGCATGCACTACACGCGTGTACCACTAACCTATATAGATGTGTGTGACGTACACACACACTCATCACGTGATCTAGGGTTCGTTACATTATAAGATGACTCATCCGAGGTTTATGATTTATTGAGATTTGCTCGATTTATTTTCAATGAAATCCGAGTAAATCATGAAAAATCTCTCGTTTTATATGTGTTTGTAATATTATATATACGTATACGTTCGAATACACATATAGATACATACGATATGTTACTTGCAGGTGCCTTACTTAAACTCTTATTTCGCGGGTGATTATGTCGAAGCTCTTTCCGTCTGTCTTTACTACAAGTTCACTGAAGTTGATGGTTAATATGCATGTAGGCAATGGGTTGCGACCCAGTTTGTATGCATATCGCAATGGGCTGTGACCCGATGCATGTGCAATACATAGTAGATATAAGGCTTTATTAATAAGTGTGTGTATGTGTGTGCATTATAACTACTTCTTAGAATATAGTTATATAATTAAGCATTATTAAGCGTGCTTAATTTTATATTATTTTATAAAATATATACTACTAATATTACACATTTTTTAGGTTTACTATAAACATTTATTACCAAATAATAGTTAATTGAAAATATGATATGATATTATAATAATAATAATGAATATATATATATATATATATATATATATATATATATATATATATAGTTGTACATATAAATAATGTAATACATTATGTAATTACTTACTTATAATTTTATGAATATATTTATTATCTATTTTAAATAATATACTATTATAATGGATCCTTGTAAATATACAGAAATATAATCAATTGATAACGCGTTACATTATTGATTTTCAATCTATAATTAATTTCGAACTAAATTTAAAAAAAATAAGATTAATCTCCACTACAAATCGTCACGGTATCGCTTAAACAATAGAATGACGTAACCAACGATGACGCATACTTTGTTGTTGTAGGAGATAGTCACGTGATGGTCAGTAACGGAGACTGCGTGGACTCGCCATCTTTTGAGATCGGAGTGACAGCCGATACCGGAACCACTATGTCCGCTTATGGTGCCGTTGAAACTAGCACCGGAAACACGGGTACCGATACAGTTACAGGGGTTGGTGTCCGCTTATAACTAACATCGGGTAACATTGTATATCATAGTATATATATATATTAAAATATATCTAGATTAGATCATTGTTATTCGTGTAAGCTATATCATTATAATGCAACGCGGGCCTATTATATAAAGCATATAATAACGATTATAATGCAGTGATTAAACTGAATATTATAGTTAGTTATCTAGCGATAATTGGTTGACGGCTTAACATAATCCCAACTCTGACGTCACAGCTGAACAAGAACCAATGGCATCACGCATGCTGGGTTTTCGATGGAAGCTCGATGAAGTTCTACAAAGATAAAGTACTTCAAGGAGTCGTAGCCGCTTCAGGTAAGCGCCAACCAATCATCAGCGACCTCGTATATAGTTATCGCGGCTAATGTCAATCACAGTAATTTGTGTCGTCATTAAATAATGGATAGTGGACGTGGCTTCAATCCTTAGCCGAACCTATGAAATAGGTCTTAAAGTAATAATTAGAAGTGATCCTATATATAATTATGTATAAAATAAGAATCTGAATTTGTTAAGACCGTGGATATTTTAACGCGATAGCGGCTTCGATGGGACTTTAGAGCCACTTGTTTATAAGTTAAAATCGCATCTAAATTATGGATAGGATGAAAAGACTCCACCAAAATAAAACAATTTTAACTTTTTAAATATGAACTCTAATATGAACTATTTTATCTTACTAACATTAAACGCGCAATAATTAGAATATCACGTGATACGAATGTCACGTGACAGCAGTGATGTATAATGCTTACATAACACCGGACAATCACACGTGATACTACACGCACCCCACCTCACTGACACATTGTTACGCAACCTATAGGTAATGTGAAGAACACCAATGCCGATATGACTATTGGATCCAGGTGCGGAGAAGGCAAATTCGGAGGATTCATTGACGACGTTAGTACTAGTCACGTGTAATATTCACCACGTGACTACAATTTAAAACCACGCCTACATTTATTGCCATTCATTAATACAGGTAAAGGTATGGTCCCAAGCGATCTCCCAAGCTGACATCGACTTATTATAGATATTTAGTTAAATATCACTACATTTATTTTATAATTTTTTACGACTTTTTATCCATTCTTTTATAATTTTTATACTATACGTACTATTATATAATTCGTAATTTTATACTTTTCATTAAAATAAAACTATTTACATGTATTATTGGTCATATTCTGATATATTATTTCTTACATTATATATATATATTTCATGAATCATAAATCCGATTTCTTCAAATATACATCTTCACACCCATATTACTAAATTATTATTTATTCTCTCCAAAATCAATACATTTCTTCTATTGTAATAAAACACATACAATTTAGTAAACTTTAGTGAACTATACTAATATTTACCTTAATATATTATTTATTGTACACCCTTGCCATGATTCTAACACTGAACCATGTATACACACATATACACACACACATATATATATATATATATATATATATATACATATAGGTTAATACTGTAATATGAGATTCAACCGTATCCACATATGCACTTTGGTCCATATAACTATTAGACACCTTAAAAGTTGAATATAAATTAGAACCATTTTTTGACATACCGTGACATGATGTACTGCCTCATATTACGAATCAACTATTTCACGAGAGAAAGATAATTTCACACCTCTATTGCAAATATCAACAACGTCACATACAAATATTATCACACGATAGTCCATGACATACTTCTTCCATCCTTCTCTATCATTCATCGCTGTCTTTATTTCGTCTATTGTTATCGGTATCATCCCGCAGTTTCCATGTACGTCTTCGCTGGGCGTCCACGTGAACGGTTACCATGCTGTGGTTGCCAGAGTATCAGGTCGCTCGCTACTTCATCTTTGATTCTCCAGCAGTGACCGGCGAACCTTAGCCTTTGCATGCGTATTAATTTACTAATTTTTGGAATATTGCCATATAATTTCTCATTTGTTAGATGATCTCGCCAGGACTTATTTGTTACGGCTCGGAGCATGCGTGTGTATATTCCATCAGTCTTTTTCTCTAACGAGGCTGTTAGAGTCCAGGTTACAGAACCGTAAACAAGCACTGATTCGACTGCCGCTCTAAAAAAAATATCTTTTAAGATGAGTATATAGTTTTGATTTCCAGATTATATTCATACTATTTAATGCTGCCCAAGCTTTAGAAATCCTTATATTAATATCTCTTTTTGTTGATCTGATATATCTTCCTAGATATTTAAAATCCTCTACTTGATTTATTACACTTCCACAGATACTTTTCATTTGCATGTTTTTATTCTGATTGATATTTATATATTCCGTTTTGTCAGTGTTAATGCAAAGTCCAATTTCTTTTGCGGATGATTCTATTTTCAGTAATAATGTATTAGCATCTTTCAGAGTATTACTTGTTACGGCAATATTATCAGTATAGTCCATATCCGTAATTTGTTCAGTGGGATATCGTCTACATTTTCTCTCTGTTAGATTAACACCTAGCTCTCGATTATTATTCAATGACGTCTTCAGAATATAATCGAGAGAGATTATAAAGAGGAACGGCGCAAGTGTATTACCATGTAAGACCCCAGTTGTTATTTCAAAGTAAGGATTATCTCCGTCTGGTGAGCGAACCATTGAACGAGTATTCTTGTAGAGCATCATAATTGCACAAACTGTCTCTTCTGGTATACCATATTTTAAATGTATTTCTTTCATCTTTTTTCGATTTATCGTATCAAAAGCTTTTGAAAAGTCAATGAAGAGTAGAGCTAGTGGCAGATTTTTAGATTTGACTCCTTCTAAAATTTGTCTGATAGTCAGTATTTGTCCCGTTGTTGATCTATTTGTTCGGAAGCCATTATGATTTTTCTTAGGATTAGATCAATTTCAGGTCTAATCCTGTTTAATAACATCAGGTTATATATCTTTGCGGCGATTGCTATTAGAGTAATTCCTCTGTAGTTTTTTGTGATGTAAGGTCTCATTTTTTAGGAAAAGGAAGTATACATCCATTGGTCCAACTTACTATAGGTTCCTAAAAATAAACACGAGTACAGGATTATAACAAAAATTCTTTAAATTCATCTAATTTCCAAACTTCTGCTGGTATTTCGTCCAAACCTATTGCTTTTCCATATGATATATTATGTGTAGCTTTCATAACTTCTTCTTTCGTGAAATGACCGATTTATATATCAAGATTATTCAATATATGATCTAAATTTTTCTATGAAATGTCGATTGGATATTCTTGCCAAGTAAATCTTTGAAATGTTTATGCCAAAGTTTGATTCGTTTATTATCATTGTTTACTTTTAGTTTAGATTTATTTGATTTTTTTCTTCCACTGATTTCATTTATTGTTTCCCAGGCTAGTGCAGATTTCTTATTTGTGGCCGCCTTTTGGATTTCATATATCTTTTTATTTATGTATTTTTTTGTTCTGAATCATAAGAATTAACTAATGAGCATTTATAAACTTATTGATATTCATCTGTGTAGGAGAGCTATTTCAGTTGTACTGCTTTATGCAATATGTCACGTTTTTGACAGATGTTTTCGGTATCCCAGGGTATTCGTTTCTTTAATTTGGGTTTTAACTGAATTACTTTATTAGTTGCATCTTTTCATGCCTTTTCAAAATATGAATATCTTGTACTTGCTGATAACGTAGTTTCTGCATCAGAATGTTGAAGGCTCAATAATCTGTTTTTCACTGTTACAATAAATGCATTTCTAATATCAGTATCATGTTTTAATCTTGTCCAGTCATATGGTTTGCATTTACTACTTTTTCTTTGTATTAGCTCTAAGACTCAATTTTATATCTGTTGTTATTATACGGTGAACAGACGCAATGCTATTAAAAGAGTTGTAAGCTCTGAAGTTTTTTTTACACTATTCTTCCATTTCTTATTCATTATTATAAAGTCAATCTGTGATTTAAAATCATTTGGAGAATTGTGCGTCCATAACTGACCATGTCTTTTCTGGAAATGAGTGTTTAGACATAGCATATTGTTTTCCTGAAGATAGTCTTTGAGCATTTGGCCATTTCGATTTGAAGTTTGATGATAGGCATATTTATATCCACTGTCTTTTCCGAGGTGAGCATTTAAGTATCCTCCTATAATTATAACATTATGCTTTGGTATCTGTCATGACAAACATGTAAGTTTTGTATAGAATATATCAGTTTCTTGTTCGTTACTAATATTTGTTGGACTGTAACATGAGATCACAGACGTTTGTGGATTTCCTTGAAAGTTCACCATCATAATTCTAGGTGATATCATTTCGACACTAGCGATTGTGTTATAAGCTTGGCTGCTGACGATAATTCCAATTCCACCAGTTGCGGCATTTATACTATTCTTCCAGGCTGATAGAATTAGTAGTTTCCATTTATCATAAGCTGTTATTTGATGACACTATCTTCATGTATGAATCTATGCTCTTGAATGCAGATAATATTTTGTCCAGTTTTGTTAGCTGAGGCTATCAATTCTGGGATTTTTTATACTTTTTGAAGTGTTTGGGTATTTAATGATCCGATTTTAAATCGTTTAGTTGCATTTAATAGTTGTAAAGTTTTCATCTTATTTTTTTTTTCTTTTCTTTTCTCTTTTTCGTTCTATTTCTCAGTAATTAACTTTTCGACTGCAACCTGAGATAGAATTTCATGGACGCGCTCCTTGTTCCACGCGACGATCGATGCGGGATGGATAATTGTTGTGTTGTATTGTCATGGTTTACTTTCGATGGCTAGATAAAATGTGCGGTCGCCACTCCATACACATTTGCGTAACCCTGCGCGGGTGGCTAACTGGTACTATGCCTTGCCAAAGGGCAACCAGTATTTTTTCCGGCACTGCTAATTGATTATTCGCAGCTAACCATTATATATAATGGCCGTTCCCCTATCCGCAACCTGGGGAGCCGGTGGATTGGAATTATCATCACCACATCATCATATCAATTTCGGATATAGATGAAGAAATGTGGGCCGAGGATCCTACGTAAACTGAGCTCTCCACAATTATTCACACGATAATATCACGAAGCATGTGGCTAATCTGTTGTGAATACAACACATATTGTAATTATTAAATAATGATCTTAAAATTTATAATTTAGCAATAATCATAGAAACTGTTATCCTACATACGGCGACTACTTTCTCAACTATGTAATTTATGTCTGAAGTATATAGCTCATTAGGACAACCATGATTGCAAAGATAGTAAGCCAGAGGTCCCGGATTCGACTCCAGGCAGTAATTATTTGTCTCTTGTGTTTATAAAACACTTAGAAAAACCAAGAATTTTGTTTACTATTTGCATTGTATTGTCCTCACAGTTATGTATAACATGTATACGTCTATGTCTTATTAAGGGTTCCATTTGTATCCTTTATTCAATATATATTTATATATATATGTGATTTTAATAAATAAATATTATTATTATTAAGCAC
Source organism: Osedax fenrisi (assembly GCA_964019155.1). NCBI lineage: Eukaryota > Metazoa > Annelida > Polychaeta > Sabellida > Siboglinidae > Osedax > Osedax fenrisi. The sequence continues at coordinate 101,994,895 of OZ025239.1, forward strand.
ACTTGTTTATCTTCCCATCTAAACAACGTATAACTTAGCGAAATGATGTCATTATCTTGCAGTATAGATGTATACTGATACTGACAAGCTATACTCCAACCACTATTATGTAATGCGAGGAATTACTTATTTATTTAATAATTACATATTATTTTATATTCGATATGATAATCAAATATCGCTAACCATTATTTCTCTAAATTCATCGATGGTTTTAGCATAATCATATAAAATATGAATTCTTAAAATAAAATTGTATTAGCAGATTTCAAAATATATATTAATCCCTGAAAATATTCCTATTACTATTTAATATTTGTCAAATATAAAATATATATAAATATACTTTATAAATTGTACTTTAATAAGAGCCTTAATAAGGGATTTATTTACATATGAAATTTATCTATAATTATTGTTTTGCTAAAAAGCACCATAACTTTAGAAATACATAAAATAACAACTACGTGTTATTGTATATTGTACATTCATCTATAGCTATATTAATACCAATATAGTGGGACATACACTAATAGTACACAAATGAATACAGATTTTTATTATTATTTGTAATCGCTTATCGTTTATAAATGCACATTTTAGGCACTTATTTATTGTTATCTTATCGAGAGAAGGAACAACATATATCCAGCAATAACAATTACATATGTTGACTATGCGGATGATCTAGTTATAATAACAGATACAAACAACGAAGCAATAATACATAATAGTACATAAAATTGAACATACTGTAAAAGAAATTGGGCCGACTATAAATACTGGAAAGACGGAATTCATCAGTTTACATCAAGGAACAAATGAAGTTATCAAAATCATAAACGCATTAAATAAGTTTCTGATGTTAAGTATCTTAGAAGCTAAATTCAGTCAACAGAAAAATATATAAATATTATATTATATAAAAGCTGAGAAGCCTTAAATGAGATGATCTCTATATGGAAATCTAGACTATAGTCAGGTATACCTGATAAAATGAAAAGAAACTTTTTCAGAGCAACTGTTGAGTTTGTGTTAACATATGGTTCTTTTAGCTGGACTCTAACAAAAGCGCTTGATAAGAGACTCAATGGAAATTATACTCGAATGATGAGTGACATCCTAAATCGATATTGGAAAGATCATCCAAATAATAAAGATATATACGTAAATATACCGGACATTTGCACGTCGATAAGACAGCAAAGATTACTTTTTTCTGGGCACTGTTGGAGATCTAAATTGGAACTTGCATCGGATGTTATAATGTGGCAACCTACTCATAGTAAAAGAAAAATAGGTCGACCCCTTAGAACCTACGTCGATCAGCTGGTAGATGATACACTCTGTGATGTAAACGAAATAAAAAAGGCGATGGAAGATAGAGCTGGTCGGAGGAAGATAGTCAACAATTTCCGAGCAAGCTCGACATGGTAAGGTATGCATGCATCTGCATGCAACTGCAGTATCTAAAATAATTTGATTACATTATCGAATAGCTAAACATTAACTTACTACCTGTCGGCGTTAGGGGGTCACATCACACTACCAGTAATACCGGAAATAATGTCCGGAAATGTTTGCTAGAATGTTAACAAGTTACAATCGTAGTGGGATACCCCTTTACTTTACGGACACTTGCCGGATATACAGTAACTTTAAAGAGGGTATCCGACTACAACTTGCTAGAAAATCACTTTCTAGCAAACATTTCCGGACATTCTTTCCGGAAATACTGGTAGAGAACACATTCAAAACGTTACATTTTTTGTGTATTTGTTACAAAGTGGAAACATAAACATTGAGAAGTTTGATAGACGGAGAACATCGAGTGTATCCCTATACGTTACGGTAGGTCGTAGTCTGTATTACGTACAGATAATGTACATGCTACGTACATAACAGTATTAGATCCCTGGGGCTTACATAATGATGAACTATGAAATGATATTATAACATATCAATAGGATAATTTGACTAATAACTAATTTGTAGGATCTTTATGGTCATGTTACTGTGTGTAAGACACTCTTACGCCATTGTTGATTGTCTAGATTATAGAATCTAGATAGTATAATATTCATTTTGTTTATACGGGGCCCCCAAATTAATGTTGTCCTGAGTCGATTATTTGGTTGATGCTATTCCCACTCTAATATATATACGTTCATATACATCACTGCAATGATGTATGTGGTGCTCTAATGAAAGCGGAGATTCAATACCAGTCTCGGTGCTAAAACATAGATAAAGTCTCATTCTCGATTTTCAAATGTACCATTTATGCAGAATTATTAATTTTCGTACGAATTGTGTAGTTTCAATATAATAATAATAATAATAATAAAATCAGATTTGGCAATTGCCTGGGTGAAAGAAGAAGCAGAGCTTATCAAGTCTTTCACCCTTTTATGATTACGAGGAGAAAACATTTTATAGGAATATAATTAAAATCAAGAAATAGTAGAACAAAAAATAGAGTGAAAAATTAAATTATTAAAATAAATCATCAACTCATAAAGCATAAACCACCATAATATATCAACTTTCCGAATGTGGGTTCATCAAGTCCAAAACATTAGGGAATATACTTTCGCCAATAGTATATACACTGGTAACATTTGGAGCCAGAAAATGCATCCATACTACCCGATATAAAATATGACAAATTTATGAATTAAGAGTCAACGAAATACAAAAAAAAACAAATTCCATAATTATTCTACTACATCTTAATATAAATATATAAATGTAATAAAAGAAAAAAATAATTAAAAATAATACAATTATAAATAGTAAAAAATGTATAAGTTTATATTCTTTATAAATAGTAGAACATGATTTAGATAAAATAATAAAAATACAATAATATTATTAAAAAACTCCTCGTAATCTAATCATCATTATAATAAAATATATAAATATATATAAACATATAATAAAATTATAATAAAAATATATTAAAAAGTTATAATAAAACAAATAGGAACAAACTATACAACTGAATTATAATAAACATTAAAAACTTAGATTAAAAATAAAAATAAAAATAAAAGTAAAAATTAGAATAATAATAATAATAATATAACAAATTAGTCAATTAAAATGTTCAATAAGTCATTTTAAAAGTAAATTATATTATAAGTCGGATAAAAGTTAAATAAAATGATGTCATGAGTCAGCTAATAGTTAAAGTCATAGTTTTATAAAGTTATTTAAAAATTAATAATATTAATATTTTTATAAGTTAAATTAAAAGTTAAAAATATAAATTAAAAGGACAATTAAAAATTTAATGATAACTATTCAATAAATATTTTTTTTAAAGTTCTTTTAAATAAATTGAAATTTAAAATTTTTCTTATGGAATAATCTAAATTATTCCATAGTCTAGGACCTGTTATAGATAAGCAGAAAGATTTTCTATCTGTTCTAAATTTTAATCTATGAAATAAATAGGTATTATGTAATTTAATTGAATATAATTTTTGCAAATTAATAGGTAATAAATTATTCCTGGCCCTAAACATAAACTTTATGGTATTCATTTTTACGATATCATGAAATTGTAATGACTTATGAATAATATAAAAAGTTGAATAATTAGAATCATTATTTATAATTTCAAAGCCCATATATATATATATATATATATATATATTCATTAAGATATATGCCTAGTTTTTTTAGTTTACGTAGATATTCATTAAGATAGATATATACTTTATATGTCTATATACATTTATTATAAATCATTAGCGTGTTCGTTATCCAATAGCCCTTCTTATTGCATTCACACGCGGGACAGCCGTTATCCACTTGCTTAGACCATTACTTACAGGGAGTTCCTCAGCTTCAACCTAGGGCACACTGTAACAGAAGTTGTGTTAGCGAGGTGTCGAGTGACGCGAGTTTACACGAGTTATGTAGCGAAGTCATTATATTCTATCGCACAAATTACTATAAATCTATGTATGTATGTATATATATGTATATATATATATATATATATATATATATATATATACGTACCCGGTGTTGGGGTATGGTGTAGTTTGCTGCTGCTTACACTTGCATACCTTGCAACCCTTGTCGTCAGTCAGGAACGCTTTACAATACAGATCGCACCCGTCCGGTATACGGCAGCCTCCCGCTGTGTGTAAGGGTACGATGACGTCATCGTGGTGCTGGTGTAACCATGGTAACCACGCTCGCTGTCCGATCGCCCGGTAGGGGGAAACACGCGATATCGAGTATTATAATAATGAAATATAATGTGTAGAAATAGTAAACACAAAAACAAGTTTAATTTAAATTACGATGGTTTAGTATGCGCCTCACAGGCTTAATATACACGTATATGACCTACTTAATATAATACTACTAGTATAGTCTGAATACGATATCAACTGACTTACAATTCATCTAGTAGAGTGTGTAATGATTCAATAGATATAGTAATATTGGTAGGGAATTAAAAAGTACCTGAGAAATGAAAGTATACTTTCATTTTATCTCAGATATACTTTAATCCCCTACCAATATATATATATACTTATATATAATAGAATTAAATGTTGTTAAATTTGTAATATAAAAGTGAGTTATTTAATAATGAAGACGCAGAACCTGTGCGATTATATACTTAGACGTATCGGTAGTAACCGGATGTTGACATTCGAGGAGAATGTACGTCACGTGGTATAAACGTATATGGAATAGTACTTCCAGCGGTCGGTAGTGGGACGAATTATTATATATTTAAATATATATATATATATCTGGGCTCTATGGCTCACTGGGACAACCAAAAGCTAGTAAGCCAGAGGTCCCGAGTTCGACTCCAGGTAGTTCTTGATATTGTGTTTATCAAGAACTTAATAAATGATAAATCAAAACATAAGAACAAAAATGTTACTATTTGTTTTGTATTGTCCGGGCCCCTCACAGTTATTTATAACATTTACAAGTCTATAACTTCTTGAAGGGTCTATTTGTATACGCTATTATTATATGTATGATTCAATAAATAAATATTATTATTATTATATATATATATATATATAATATTAATATTAATTGATAAAGTTAGTTTTAAAATTTATTTTGAAAAATTCATTTTCATAACCAGTATCATAAATATATATATATATATATATATATATATATATATATATATATAGGTCATGGTAGAATAAATAAATTTAATTTTATATTTTAGATAATATAATCATTATTTAATAAAAATTTTAAATATTATTATTAATAATATATAGTTTTTATATTTACATATTTTATATTTTCATGATAACTTTTATAATTTCGTAGTTTTATAGAATACACACAAGTACACAAGTACACAGACTTATTTTCTATAAAATGTAAATCAATGAGGGGGTTAGCCTATAGTTCGAAACATAAATGTCTGATTTTTACACATGAGTAATTGTAGAAGTTTATCGAACACTTACCATTTATATATACTTATATTATGAATTAATATTAATGTTAATAAATAGTATATTCGAATTAGGAGTATTTAAAAATAATATATATAAGGCATTTTAACACAACGTGTATATAATCGTGATTGTACACCGTACAATGTACGTATTATAATAGCTATGCCATTCTTAATGATACTAACGGAAATCGACGTTTTCGTGTTGTATGCCGGTAGATTTACATGCGCACACCTGACAACCGTCTACGTCTACTTCGTACGCTGCACACGACACCTCACACTTGCCGGCAATACTCTTGCACACCACTGTGTGTATGTCTGTGGGGATGTATTGTATGCGTGTGTGTGTCTGTGGGGATGTATTGTATGCGTGTGTGTGTCTGTGGGGACGTGTTGTATGCGTGTGTGTGTCTGTGGGGATGTATTGTATGCGTGTGTATGTCTGTGGGGACGTGTTGTATGCGTGTGTGTACGATGTATAGTGGATATATATATATATATATATATATATATATATTGTTATTTGTTTTGTTATTTTTATTTAGTGGAGTCCTTTCATCCCATCTTGGAACTTAGATGAAGTTTTTCACTTATAACCATATATGGCTCTAATGTCCAATATAATAATCTATATATACATATATATATATATATATATATATATATATATATATATGTGTATATATTATATACAATAAATCAATAATAAATCCAGTAATAACAGTAAATATAGAGTTATTATGATGATAATATATAAACTATATATAGTATACATCTATAGGTATATCTACATATGTACACGAGGTGTGTCCTGTTTAAATAAATACATATCATTTCCACACATATACACACACGTGCGCATACATATGTGTATATATATATATATATATATATATATATATACGCATATATGCTATTTTACCTTGGGAAGATATAGTAAATAATATCACTACAGATATCTGTGAAATAATGGAATAATTAATAATCAATAATAAAGACGAATATGTGTATGGTAGTGTTTGAGTTATGTAATGTCAATAAACTAATTAGTTTATTTTATTACTGTGATTATTATTGATAACATAAACTAACAAATATAGTCTATTATAATAATAATTATAATATAATATTAACAATGAATTATAGGTATATACTTATGTACCTAATTAATCATAAATTAGTTGTATATGACAATTATTATTATATATATATATCAATGTTAGAATACATATAGTAATTAAATAGATACTTTTAATTGATAATGGATTGAAATGAACATTTTCAATTATTTGATAAAAATATACTTTACTAGGTATACCTAGTAGGGGGAAAGTGCCTTATTACCGACCCCATCATATTACCGACCTCTAAATAACTATTTGTAAGGAGGATAATATTATGATAATAAATAATGTTGCTATTTTACATTTTTAATATAATTATATTTACTGGAATAAACAGGGGGGTCGGTAATTGGATACATGTGCTTAATACCGACCCCTTCTCCTATTACCGACCACTAAATACTCATGGCAGAAATAATTGTAATATTATAATATCCAATCAAAATAGCAGACATAAATAGATATAATGAATTAAAAAATGCACGCAATTTATATATCATTGAATTTAAGTTTTAATATTCATAATAAATTAATAATTGAACTTTATATGTCTATATTAAATTTGCAATTAACTGAATATGAATATAACTAAAGAATCATTGTATAGTATTATTGACGCTGTTAAAATATACTATTGACAGGTTAAAATGACACAAAAACAAATTATAAATATTTTAAAGTACAAACATGAGCTATTTTGATTGGATATTATAAATCACTGGGAGTCGGTATTAGGGTAATTTAGGGGGTCGGTATTAGGGTAATTTGGGGGTCGGTATTAGGGTAATTTAGTGGGTCGGTAATAGGAAAATAATATGGGTAACTATAATTAAGATATATTGGTTAATACTTATGCACATTATAATATTTTAATAATATTTATAAACATTTAATTTATCTACAATATTATGCAAATTATTACGTTTACTTTTAATTAATAAAGTATTTAAAATGATTTAAAAAATTTATTATTCAAATATTTAAAAAGTAAAACCAGAATAGTACATTTTATCAAATAACAAATGTAGGATTGAATATTTTTGTAAACTAAATACTTATTAATATTTACCATTAAATTACTAATAGTTCATGTATATATAATTTTTTGATATCTCTTATAGTTACTGAGAAACGATATGGGGTAGGTATTAGGATGAGGTCGGTAATATGGGACTTTTCCCTATATTGGTATATACACGTAAACATAAATATCGAATACCAAATATAATACGATATATTGCATAAGTAATGTAATAACACTTTAATGTTATATACATAATATATTACAACACAGTTAATACTATTACTAATCATTATTACATTACTATTATGTAATAAAGTGTATCGTCAATAACAACTTACGCATATGATCACCGTGATGACTGTATAGCATATGTTGCGTAGTATCCCGAGTCTGGATGTAACAGCCTTATCACCTGTAGTCAGGTTTTGTTATAGATATATATATATATATAACATAATTAATAATCTATCCTATATATAACATAATTAATAGTATATATATAATATAATTAATAGTCTATCCTATATATAATATAATTAATAATATATCATATATATATATTGAATAGTTATGACTACAATACATAGTTATGACTAACATTTGTGAAGGTTGTTGGACGAGCCGATATCGCCATCTACCCATACATGGACGAAGATCTCGAGGACGCCCGCCAAAACCTTCGTAGATTAGCTAATGGAAGACACAAGCTGCAACCACGAAGAGCTACCAAACGCAATGATGAATCGAGAGGAATGGAGAGTACGTGTCAATCAATGCCGAGCAAGCTTGACCTGGTAAGGTAAGGTAATATTACATGTATTGTACACTGTTATAAGTAATGGTTCTTTGAACGAACTTTGTAGTCCAAAGAACCACATGATTTTGGCACGGGGCTCTTTGGAATCATAAAATCAAGAGAACCTTAACTACGAAATAAATATATGATAAATGGGTTCTTTTCAATGATCGAAATCTAAATAACCCTATTATTTTATATAAGGTTCTTTGGATTTGTAAACTTAAAAGAACACTTTGATATTACTAATGATAATGCTAATAGTATGTTAATACGTAATGTGTAATATATGTACATATCTTTTTAGAATTAAAATGTTATATTGAAATACTATTTAACATAATTCCCCTTCTCCACCTAATCTCGAATTCTCCTGTTAGCTTCCTACATATGCGGACAACATCCAACTTTATGTAAAATATACAGAAAATTAAAATTGTGCACCTGACATCCTTCCTCTACTATTACTACCATTCATAACTGGCTCACAATAAACTCTCTCATCTTTAATCCAGTTAAAACCGAGGTTTAAATTACCAACTAGTACCACTACACGATCCACCAATACGTTTCTACTTCAACATCCTCCTAACCATAAGTTACATTCAACTAACACTCGCGCCTGGGCAATACCCGTCCCATACTCCTGGAACACTCTCCCTATAGGGTATGTATACGTCCATCCATACTACACCATCAACTCTAAACTTCAAGAAACTACTGAAAACCTTTTATTTAATCTGAAAAATTAACATCAAATATATATAGACGGCCGATTGCTTTATAAGCACAGTTCGTAGTCCGAAAACTGAACAATGTATGTGAATGTATGTACCAATACTTTTGTTTAATATGTACTTAAATCAGATTATTTATTATAAAGTTATTATTATTAGTAATTGTTGAAATTGTTAGTTACCCACGTGAGCCATTACCTATATACACGTGTTATTAAAAGCGTATGGGTTATAATTAATTAAGATATGTCCCTTATAATAATATAACTATACGAGTATACCCTCGTATGTATGTATCGATACAACATACATTGGAATACATTCACCTTGGTATGTTATATGCATATATGTTTGTATATATTAAAATATACATACATTATAATAATTAATTATTACGGTGTTAAATATATAGTGTGTACTATTTAGCAAATACATGTTGTTTCCACATCCGGTATCAACACGAATACCGAGGATAGTGAACACTATTCAGCCTTCGTCTGCTTACAAGTGTAATCTATACTACTTAATCTCAGTAATTCACGTGACTATTCCAGTCTCGCCACGCCTACTTAATAAACGCGCGAATATTCGACACTGGCCACGCCTCCTTAACGCCACGCCCCCTTTACGTCACGCTCCTCCTCCTCTCGTCACGTGATGTCCGATAGCCTGGCGACCGATATTCTAATCACAATGGTGTTGACCTTTAACCTTACGCGTCCTAATGTAAGACATGCATGTGTTATCACTGATAACTTATCAGGTTGTCCACTATCTGTGTTACGATTAGTCTGCAGATCTGTCTCGAGGTGTATTGTGCTTAACTCATTTGTATACACGTCTGTCTACCCTATTAAGGGTTGTATGTATTGATTATAAAGTATTATAACAGGGATTATTTAATTTATTTAGTAAGCATATGTTAAAGTATTTTGTATGAATATATAATTATATATATATATATATATATATATATATATAATTTATTATATAATAATAATATATATTTTATAAAATGATATTTCAGTTTATTTATAATTTTATAATTTTCACTTCGAAGTTAACGATTAATGATAAATTGTTACTTATTTGTAGTCTAATATAAATTCACTATAATACATAATTACTTAATCTGGATATAACTTTTATATAATATATAAACAAAATCATTTACTACGTTTCATACTGGGTACTATATTCCAGTAGAACATTCCAGTAGGTGACTATGGCAGTGTCCAGCGCATGTGCTGCAGGTGTTGGGTTGTGTTTATCACTAGAGTGTAATACGCTATAATGTATACATTAATAAATAATCAATTAAACAATGTACAGACTAAGCTCTATAGAAAATACTTATTTGTATTATGCTGAACCCTCGCTATATTCTAGAACATATGTATGTTGCATATGTGTACAAGTCTATGACTTCTTAAGGGAAGGCACTACGTTCGCGGGCTTACAAAATAGATACGAAAATGACTAGTTTTAAAAACACTCCAACTTGAAATATTTTAAATATTTTTACATAATTTTGTTTACATCATTCTATAATATGATTGTCTATTTTTTTATTATATACATTTGTTTTATAATAGGAGTAATTCAAAAAAAAAAACAAAAAATGAATAAGAAAAACAGAAATAAAATTGTTATTATTAGATTATATTATTTTTGAGACAATTGTATTATGCATTTGAATGTTTTCTAAATATACTGAAAATTATAGCAATTTGTATAGAATAGAAAAAAAGTTCCGGACTTTTTAGTAAAGCAACATTCATAAAATCAATATTCTGAGAAAACAGCTATCAAAGTTTAGTGAAATATTGTCATACAATTATAAGAATCGTACACTTTAAACATAATACAAATTATAAACATCATTTATACTCATAAATATGGCGAATTTAAGTATAATCTTTTCATGAAATGATAGATAAATAATTATATATCTTGTTTTCAATATAATATTTTTTTTTTTTAAATACAATTTTGAACGTAGTGCTTCCCCTTAAGGAGTCCATTTTTATCCTCTTTTTATATTAAATAATACCATGATAGTTATATCATGATTCAATAAATGAATATAGTTATAATAATATAATAGGTTTTATATATTCTATTCGATTAACCACCAACATATCACCTCCACTATTTATTTATAAATTATTGGAATATATTATGATGTTAATTTATAATAATGAGTCTTCCTATATTCTATATTCTACCTATAATGATACACACACATACACGCACAAATATATATATATACTGAAACTTATATTTAATTAAAATACATTTGTATTCTTATTAATTATGTACACTACAATTTATTAAATGGTTAAACGAGAGCAGATCATTGTCTATACACAATTATATAAGATAACTTCTAAATATTATTTTAATTATCCGTACAACGTCTGCCGGGGTCGTACGTCGTATGGGAAAACACACACATATATATATATATATATATATATAGTTGGAAATGTGATTTGGCTTATCTTAAAAATAAATTATTAAAAATGTTGTGGATCATAAAAAATGTTTCATTCTTTGTAAATACATCTGCCACGATCAAACTATACTATTCTTTATTTTATCCACATTTAATTTACTGTATAGAAATATGGGGTCATGGTTATTTATCAAACTTAAATAGCATATATTTAATTAAAAAAAAGATATTAAAAATAATTTTTAATAAACCAAATGATATTTCAACTGTTTCTTTATTTAAGGAAAATAAAATATTATCTTTATCTGATATTTGTAAGTATAATACTTGCATTTACATGTATACAATATTCAATAAATTGTGCCATCCTATTATTTTAATCATTTTACATTGACATCAAAAAAAGATTTAATACCAGGAGTAACTGTGATTTTATTCAACCTTATCTTAAATATAATTATATTAATAATACCTTAATTACATTCGGACCAAGACTTTGGAATGATTTAAGTATAGATATAAGAAATTCAAATTCTTTATCATTATTCTATAAAAATATTAAAATAATTTTATATAATACTTAGTCTATTTTAATGCATTTATTTTTAGTTTAAATTTTTATTTAATATATTTGACTTATGATAATATTTTTTTATAATTTATTTAAATTTTGATTTTATTTATTTGACACTATAAAAATACTGACATTATATTAAATTTTGACATTTTGACACTGAATTTTTAAAAATTATTATATATGATTTTAAGATTGTATTATCTTCTATTTTATTTTTACATTTTTTGACATTAAATAAATTACTTTGGGTTATATATTTTTCTGTATGAACATCGAATATTGTTTAACCTATATTTATTTAATATATTCTCTTATTTCTTCTCTTCTCTTTTTTTTTTTCTTCTCTTTTTTTTCTCTTGTTTCTTTTACTTTTAACTGTTGGATATCTCATATTTAGTTCCACTATGTTATATTTTAATTTAGATTATTTAATACTTGATGTATTTATTAGCTTATAATTTTATACTTTTATCATTTATTTATATTATTACATGATTACATTATTATATGATGATTACATTTAGTTACAAGATAAGTTTCATTATATTTTATTAAATATTTTATTTTATTATATATTTTATTTATTTTTATCATATATATGTAAATAGGAAGTCATAAGGTTAAATACCTCGAAAATCTTCTGAACATTTTATTTGTTCTTTTATTGTTTTTTTTTCTCTCTTGCAATGATTGCAATAATAAAATATATCTTATCTTATCTTATAATATTATAAAATTATTATTTATTTATAACTATTATCTATAATGAAACTTATCATGTTAATAAAGGGATAATTGCCTCGATAAGCAACACTGCTTCTACAATTACCTTGGCATTGCCTAAATCTGATAATAATAATAAATATATATATATATATATATATATATATTATTGTTATACTGTTATATTTTGTTTTTCATATTTTCAGTGTTTTAAAACCTGTTATGTAATATGAAACCGAACAAAAGATCAGTTTAAAGATTTTGTTTCTTATATTGTAGATTTACCATAACACAATTTGTGAAACCACATTTTTTTAACAATAAGAAGGAATACTTTACAACCAGTTTACTATATAATCTATTTCCTTTAATATACAATGTATTTCCTTTAATATAAGTACAAATAATAATATATAAAATGTATTAAATACTAATTTGTACTAATCATCGTTATTTTAATTGTTATTCCTGCGATATATTAGTATCTACGATTGGCGGGTCAGCTAAATAAACATTTCCGTTGTTCAATATATTATTAGTTTTAATACAATATAATATAATATTATATCCATATATAGATAGATAGATAAATGATTTATTTGTACATACATATAAAAAAGGATAACAAAGTATATATATGTGTATATATATAGTATAAGATTATACAGTATATACTATACACTATTACTTATACGTTATATATATATATATATATATATATATATATATATAAATAATAATAATTATAAATAAATTTAATAAGTTATAAAATATATGTATCATAAATATGTAGAAAATGTATACAAAACATGTAAAATGAATACAAAAGTATCACATTAATAACTCAATTTGAGGTTATTGAACTATATCTCTTAATACGTATTCAAACAATCAATAATAGTGTATTCTATTAATAATACATCTGCAGATCTACGTTTCTAAGAATACTATGAATATATAATTATATATTGTAAAGAATGAAACAAGCGCGTCGATCAAGTTGATCATTCAAAAGATATATTTTATATAATATAAAACCTATAGTATTATGTATCTAATTAAAGGAAGCTATGCGCGAGTACAATAATAAATGTTCCACGCTTCATTGCACATGGCATCACGTGATATTTTAGATTTCTATAAATACTCATAAGTTGATATGTTAGAATCACTTACTAGACAGGTTAGCACATGCATGCATCTGAATATCTCTCATTGTCATATTGTATCATTTATATAGTCATTTATATAGTTATTTAATTCTCAATTCGTATCGTTCATTTATTTAATGTTATTCTTTAAATAATTGCATAGAATAATTAAATCATATTATAAATATATTTTAATAAGTTAATCACTCGTGAATTTAACTTTATAAATAATTATAATATAAAACATGAATATATATATATATAAATAAATAATCGATGATGAACAATTGTAGTGTTAAAATGGTGGCAGGAAAACTTTCAATCACACTGTTTCTCGGTTAGTAATGTGCTATATCGCATACACATTCATTGTCAATACAATTATATTCATATTTAATTGTAATTTAATATATTAACAGTGACGTGCGTCAGTTCGGGCTTGGTTCCAGACAATGGTTTGTCCACACACATATATATATATATACATTAAGATTGTATTGATTATAAATAATAACTATATATAATAGTAATATTATTTAGTATTACATATTAACATAATTAAAAATTAATATTATTGTATTTAAATTATTACTATAGTAATACTAATCTTTATTACAATTATAATTATTAATAATTTGACGTAATGGTATTATCTATGCACCCCGTAATATCTAGACTCATATTGCGATTACGTATATCGTATAACATATTATGTAATCACGTGTGTCTATAGTTGTGGTCACGTGGGGAGATTGGACAGAATGTACTGTAACATGTGGTGGAGGAGGTTATCAAACTAGGACAAAGTTCTGCGACACTGGATCCGGACCCGTTCAATGTGACTTGCTTACTAATTCTTGCGGAAAAATTCCCTGCACCAGTTAGTAATTAGCAGCGAATAAACTCAGCAGTGATATTTTACTTAGCGTTCTGACTTCCGCTCTGTTTAATATCTACACGCTTTTCACATTACATTTCATATAAGCACAATATTAAAATAAATATTCACGATTATAATAATTTCAAATAATTATTACTTTAATAACTCTTCTAATATTATTCAAATATACACACACACACACACACACACACACACACACACACACACACACACACACATATATATATATATATGCCTAGAGGTAACCATAGTAATAACAAATACACACACACTAGATTATATTATTCTCTATACGTGTGCAATTCGTGACACGCGTCCATACGTGGCCACCATCGTAACGTCCGTAGCGCGTTCGATACCGCACTGGTCGGCCATTGCAATAAACCACACACCCGTACAGGTACGTACAGCGATTGGACGGAATGTTCTGCGAGTTGTGGCGGGGGTACCAGGACCAGGTCATACGGAACTGACGCCAAATACCTGCAGATGATTGACTGTAACACACACGTATGCGGAGTAGGTTCGTACCTGAGTGGCAGTGACGTATTAGTAGTGTGCTGCATGTGCGGCGCACTACGGTTACTATACGTGTAGTGTGTGTGCGTGATATGCTGTGTTCTGATTGGTTAGTAAAGTTAATGTAGAACACGTGACTTGACGGGCTAACTTAAATTAGAGAACATATATCAAATAGAATTATTAAAACGTCTATTTTATGATTCTCTTTACTTGCATGAGAACATGTGATTATACATTTATATTCACTAATATATTAAATCCTATATGATATTTCGTAATAATTATTTATAATATGTTATTATATTATTATTATATAAATATTATAATTTTTAATAGAGATTATTTATTTAGATCATGATTTAATCTAATCATGGGAATTATTATAATAAAGTTAATTATTAAATCTAATAATTAATAATAATAATTAAATATATCAATATATATATATATATATATATACATATATATAAATATAATGATATCAAAATAAGCGTTATTTCCTTGTATAAATAATATTGACTAAATATGTATGATATCGTGACGTATGTGTAACCCGTATTAGTAGTGCGAGCCACTAGTACACGGTTATAGTATACAGGTCAGCACTAGTATACCGTTATAGTATAGAGGTGAGCACTATAGTATAACGGGTATACCGTACACAGAAAGGTACTGCCCCAGCGACTTCACGTTCGTGCTCGACTCGTCCGGTAGTATCGGAAACAAGAACTGGTGGATACAGAAGCAGTTCGTTATCGATTACATTCAATCCATGCAGATTTGTTAGTACTACATCATTACACACGCACGCACACACGCGCGTACATATAGAGTGAAGCTCGCTAATCGAGAATCCCGCTAACTCGGACTTTTACGAGTGCTAGTTTGTTTTTGTTAGTATGTAAATATATGTAAGAATACATCGATATCTCAGACATTTTCGTCGGTCTAGTCCAAGTTAGCTGTAGTTAACTGTACACATTTGTATATGTGAGTATAAAGTCAATAGTAACGCTGGCATTATAAACAGTTATCATTATATTAATATAATAGTTATATACTATAAGATATTTACTATATATATGATTATAATATGGATATATTTAAATAATATATTTATATAAAAACGAAAAGTTCATACTTTGAATAATTAATAAATACAAAAACATAGTAATACATAATAATATACTATAGTATAATATAGTAAAATTGAACAATAGTATATGAATAATAATCGTTCAGTATCATCACTATTATCACTATTACAATGGATGTTGTGACTGCCGCGCGTACGTCACCGCCCCCTGTCACGCCTCCTGCCACGCCCCCATTTACCCGATACACTCGACCTTCAGCTTACGAGAGTACCAGGATCGGATTCGTGGTATACAGTTACACGGCGGTAGTGAGCTTCGATCTGACCACGTACGGAAACAAACAGATGATGATCGAGCACATCTGGAGACTAGACTACATGTCTTCTTCGACTAACACAGCTAGCGGTCTATTGGTTATTACTAGTCACGTGATCACGAGTGAAGGTCAAACATCGCGCACTATAGTGTGTGCATGCAGTGTTCGCCGTGAACCGATTACGCAAGCGCACCGATATTGCCCGGTCAATGCACGCTCTCGATATCAATGTAATATCGCTATTTCTTATATCTTATTCTAAAGTGATTTTTTACGAGAAGAAGATAATATTTAAAATAATATGTCAGCGATACAATTTATAATTTATGAATGATTCTAAAATTAAAAACAATATATATATATTATATGTGAGTTTATACGTGAATAGTGTGTATAGTTATGTACATTATATAGGCTATGCACGATATGGTGACCAGTACGAGAAGGTCTTCGATCAAACAAATCGCCATCCTTGTCACTGACGGAGAAGCAAACCGTGATGTTGCATTAACGATACCCCGCGCCACATCTGCTAAAGATGACGACATCACAATTATTGTACTAGGTTAACCTTTAACCTTATTGTATTAGGTTGACATATAACCTTATTGTACTAGGTTAACCTATAACCTTATTGTACTAGGTTAAACTATCAATATAACCGTTAATTATAGTTTTAATACGATTATTTATTTTAGAATTAAAATTAAATTATTAATGTTCATTAATTACGTTATATAACTGGCGTGATTAAATTCTCAATTAAAGACTAAACTCATAGGTAGTAGCTGTTTAAAGTGAGTTCACCATTACGCAGGTATCGCTAACTACGACCCCGTGGAAATACTCGCTATATCGTCCGGACCGGAGTACGTGGCTAAGATTTCCAGCTTTTCTTCTCTGCACAACATACTCGGCAATATCACGGACATCACGTGCTTCAGTTCAGGTAATCACGTGTTCGGTGACGCGTATCACGTGACCTACGCGCGTGTCACGTGACACCACTATTATCAACGCGTATAATATCACGTGTTATATCGGCGATCCGTCCTACACAGGACATGACGTCGACTGTAGAAGATGCGAACACACCGTCGGACTCGTACATCAACCCGACACGCAGAATTGTCACAGGTTAATACACACGCGTAAACATCACATGATGGTCACATGACAGGCGATGATGATTCACGGCTGCTATGATGATTCACTAACGCACACATACTTCATCCGTAGCTACTACGTGTGTATTAAGCTGCCCACCGGTGATTACGTCATTTATAACATGAATTGTCCGGGAAATTCATACTGGAGTCAGGTTACTATAGTCGTAGTATAGATGTAGTCGTTGTATAGATGTAGTCGTAGTATAGATATAGTTGTAGTCTAGATATATACATGTAATATAATCTAAGCATTAGCCAAACTAGGATGAAACCGAGAATACTTTTAGATACAAGTGAACATTGCACACAAATGCAGTCAACAAAACAAGTGATTTATAGTGTCGGTAGAAAGTATGATTATTTATATGATATATAACTTAATAAGTATGATTCATCATAAACTAAGATACTAATGTGGGTTCGTTACTGTTTAGTCTGTTAGGGGCTGTATTCGCACGTACCCTTCTGACGGTTCCTGCGACCATACCGCTGACCCGAAGTCAACGCAAGCCATCACCACTACAGGTTCAGCAACAACAACAACAACAACACTAGAAATTAATACTATAATAGTTGAAAACCACTCACAATTCTATATAAATATACTATAATATAGTATCTTAGTATCCTATGATACACTGTAGCATCTAAAAACTACGTAAAAAGCTACTTCACTACGTATTTAATATGGAATATAGCGTGGATAATTACATTCTTACGTACGTACACACGCACACAGTGAAAGCGCCGTGTCCTTTATCACCCGTAGTAGGCGAGCCCACAAAGTTCACGAACGGAGGAGAGGAGTTCTCCTGCCCTCCCGGTACTAAGTTCATTGCTCAGAAATGCACTTGCAACGGAACAGGTTAGCCAATGAATTACACAATTGTCATTGACGGTCATAATATAGGTATATAGGTATATAGGTATATATATAATACTAATAATAATATCAGAACATAGGTATGACCATGCTAAAAGAACTAAAATATATATATATATATATATATATATATATATATATTCAATGACCTGTAATAATATAATAATATAGCATGCTACACGAGCACCCTTAATACCTGCTGTAGCTCGTAGCTTCTCTCTATAACTATACGTCCTGTATCTAGCACACACACACATCTTCAGTGTTATTACGTCACACCCGCTGTGTGTGATGTAACCGGGCTACGACGTCACTCACTTCTCCCTTTCTCCCCCCTTCTCCACCCCCTCTACCCCCTATATTCATATACACCTCCCCCGTCGCGAACAGCTACCGCGGATTGTTCGGATGACATGTTGTTACACTTCCCGATGGACTCGCACTTCAATGACGTAACCTGTACCCGCGCCACGTCATCGGTAGTCGGAACCGGAAGCGTGACCCTGGTCAGCGATGCCGTCAGAGGCACCGTCGCTAAATTCAACGATGCGTTTTTAACCGTTAGTCTCTGGTGACGCGTGACTAGTTGTGATGTTGTTGTTGTCCTATTAGCGATGTTAACGTACGCGCGTACAGTGCATGCACTACACGCGTGTACCACTAACCTATATAGATGTGTGTGACGTACACACACGCATCACGTGATCTAGTGTTCGTTAATTTATAAGATGACTCATCCGAGGTTTATGATTTATTGAGATTTGCTCGATTTATTTTCAATGAAATCCGAGTAAATCATGAAAAATCTCTCGTTTTATATGTGTTTGTAATATTATATATACGTATACGTTCGAATACACATATAGATACATACGATATGTTACTTGCAGGTGCCTTACTTAAACTCTTATTTCGCGGGTGATTATGTCGAAGCTCTTTCCGTCTGTCTTTACTACAAGTTCACTGAAGTTGATGGTTAATATGCATGTAGGCAATGGGTTGCGACCCAGTTTGTATGCATATCGCAATGGGCTATGACCCGATGCATGTGCAATACATAGTAGATATAAGGCTTTATTAATAAGTGTGTGTATGTGTGTGCATTATAACTACTTCTTAGAATATAGTTATATAATTAAGCATTATTAAGCGTGCTTAATTTTATATTATTTTATAAAATATATACTACTAATATTACACATTTTTTAGGTTTACTATAAACATTTATTACCAAATAATAGTTAATTGAAAATATGATATGATATTATAATAATAATAATGAATATATATATATATATATATATATATATATATATATATATATATATATATATATAGTTGTACATATAAATAATGTAATACATTATGTAATTACTTACTTATAATTTTATGAATATATGTATTATCTATTTTAAATAATATACTATTATAATGGATACTTGTAAATATACAGAAATATAATCAATTGATAACGCGTTACATTATTGATTTTCAATCTATAATTAATTTCGAACTAAATTTAAAAAAAATAAGATTAATCTCCACTACAAATCGTCACGGTATCGCTTAAACAATAGAATGACGTAATCAACGATGACGCATACTTTGTTGTTGTAGGAGATAGTCACGTGATGGTCAGTAACGGAGACTGCGTGGACTCGCCATCTTTTGAGATCGGAGTGACAGCCGATACCGGAACCACTATGGCCGCTTATGGTGCCGTTGAAACTAGCACCGGAAACACGGGTACCGATACAGTTACAGGGGTTGGTGTCCGCTTATAACTAACATCGGGTAACATTGTATATCATAGTATATATATATATTAAAATATATCTAGATTAGATCATTGTTATTCGTGTAAGCTATATCATTATAATGCAACGCGGGCCTATTATATAAAGCATATAATAACGATTATAATGCAGTGATTAAACTGAATATTATAGTTAGTTATCTAGCGATAATTGGTTGACGGCTTAACATAATCCCAACTCTGACGTCACAGCTGAACAAGAACCAATGGCATCACGCATGCTGGGTTTTCGATGGAAGCTCGATGAAGTTCTACAAAGATAAAGTACTTCAAGGAGTCGTAGCCGCTTCAGGTAAGCGCCAACCAATCATCAGCGACCTCGTATATAGTTATCGCGGCTAATGTCAATCACAGTAATTTGTGTCGTCATTAAATAATGGATAGTGGACGTGGCTTCAATCCTTAGCCGAACCTATGAAATAGGTCTTAAAGTAATAATTAGAAGTGATCCTATATATAATTATGTATAAAATAAGAATCTGAATTTGTTAAGACCGTGGATATTTTAACGCGATAGCGGCTTCGATGGGACTTTAGAGCCACTTGTTTATAAGTTAAAATCGCATCTAAATTATGGATAGGATGAAAAGACTCCACCAAAATAAAACAATTTTAACTTTTTAAATATGAACTCTAATATGAACTATTTTATCTTACTAACATTAAACGCGCAATAATTAGAATATCACGTGATACGAATGTCACGTGACAGCAGTGATGTATAATGCTTACATAACACCGGACAATCACACGTGATACTACACGCACCCCACCTCACTGACACATTGTTACGCAACCTATAGGTAATGTGAAGAACACCAATGCCGATATGACTATTGGATCCAGGTGCGGAGAAGGCAAATTCGGAGGATTCATTGACGACGTTAGTACTAGTCACGTGTAATATTCACCACGTGACTACAATTTAAAACCACGCCTACATTTATTGCCATTCATTAATACAGGTAAAGGTATGGTCCCAAGCGATCTCCCAAGCTGACATCGACTTATTATAGATATTTAGTTAAATATCACTACATTTATTTTATAATTTTTTACGACTTTTTATCCATTCTTTTATAATTTTTATACTATACGTACTATTATATATTTCGTAATTTTATACTTTTCATTAAAATAAAACTATTTACATGTATTATTGGTCATATTCTGATATATTATTTCTTACATTATATATATATATTTCATGAATCATAAATCCGATTTCTTCAAATATACATCTTCACACCCATATTACTAAATTATTATTTATTCTCTCCAAAATCAATACAATTCTTCTATTGTAATAAAACACATACAATTTAGTAAACTTTAGTGAACTATACTAATATTTACCTTAATATATTATTTATTGTACACCCTTGCCATGATTCTAACACTGAACCATGTATACACACATATACACACACACATATATATATATATATATACATATAGGTTAATACTGTAATATGAGATTCAACCGTATCCACATATGCACTTTGGTCCATATAACTATTAGACACCTTAAAAGTTGAATATAAATTAGAACCATTTTTTGACATACCGTGACATGATGTACTGCCTCATATTACGAATCAACTATTTCACGAGAGAAAGATAATTTCACACCTCTATTGCAAATATCAACAACGTCACATACAAATATTATCACACGACAGGGTGGTCCATGACATACTTCTTCCATCCTTCTCTATCATTCATCGCTGTCTTTATTTCGTCTATTGTTATCGGTATCATCCCGCAGTTTCCATGTACGTCTTCGCTGGGCGTCCACGTGAACGGTTACCATGCTGTGGTTGCCAGAGTATCAGGTCGCTCGCTACTTCATCTTTGATTCTCCAGCAGTGACCGGCGAACCTTAGCCTTTGCATGCGTATAGATTTACTAATTTTTGGAATATTGCCATATAATTTCTCATTTGTTAGATGATCTCGCCAGGACTTATTTGTTACGGCTCGGAGCATGCGTGTGTATATTCCATCAGTCTTTTTCTCTAACGAGGCTGTTAGAGTCCAGGTTACAGAACCGTAAACAAGCACTGATTCGACTGCCGCTCTAAAAAAAATATCTTTTAAGATGAGTATATAGTTTTGATTTCCAGATTATATTCATACTATTTAATGCTGCCCAAGCTTTAGAAATCCTTATATTAATATCTCTTTTTGTTGATCTGATATATCTTCCTAGATATTTAAAATCCTCTACTTGATTTATTACACTTCCACAGATACTTTTCATTTGCATGTTTTTATTCTGATTGATATTTATATATTCCGTTTTGTCAGTGTTAATGCAAAGTCCAATTTCTTTTGCGGATGATTCTATTTTCAGTAATAATGTATTAGCAGCTTTCAGAGTATTACTTGTTACGGCAATATTATCAGTATAGTCCATATCCGTAATTTGTTCAGTGGGATATCGTCTACATTTTCTCTCTGTTAGATTAACACCTAGCTCTCGATTATTATTCAATGACGTCTTCAGAATATAATCGAGAGAGATTATAAAGAGGAACGGCGCAAGTGTATTACCATGTAAGACCCCAGTTGTTATTTCAAAGTAAGGATTATCTCCGTCTGGTGAGCGAACCATTGAACGAGTATTCTTGTAGAGCATCATAATTGCACAAACTGTCTCTTCTGGTATACCATATTTTAAATGTATTTCTTTCATCTTTTTTCGATTTATCGTATCAAAAGCTTTTGAAAAGTCAATGAAGAGTAGAGCTAGTGGCAGATTTTTAGATTTGACTCCTTCTAAAATTTGTCTGATAGTCAGTATTTGTCCCGTTGTTGATTTATTTGTTCGGAAGCCATTATGATTTTTCTTAGGATTAGATCAATTTCAGGTCTAATCCTGTTTAATAACATCAGGTTATATATCTTTGCGGCGATTGCTATTAGAGTAATTCCTCTGTAGTTTTTTGTGATGTAAGGTCTCATTTTTTAGGAAAAGGAAGTATACATCCATTGGTCCAACTTACTATAGGTTCCTAAAAATAAACACGAGTACAGGATTATAACAAAAATTCTTTAAATTCATCTAATTTCCAAACTTCTGCTGGTATTTCGTCCAAACCTATTGCTTTTCCATATGATATATTATGTGTAGCTTTCATAACTTCTTCTTTCGTGAAATGACCGATTTATATATCAAGATTATTCAATATATGATCTAAATTTTTCTATGAAATGTCGATTGGATATTCTTGCCAAGTAAATCTTTGAAATGTTTATGCCAAAGTTTGATTCGTTTATTATCATTGTTTACTTTTAGTTTAGATTTATTTGATTTTTTTCTTCCACTGATTTCATTTATTGTTTCCCAGGCTAGTGCAGATTTCTTATTTGTGGCCGCCTTTTGGATTTCATATATCTTTTTATTTATGTATTTTTTTGTTCTGAATCATAAGAATTAACTAATGAGCATTTATAAACTTATTGATATTCATCTGTGTAGGAGAGCTATTTCAGTTGTACTGCTTTATGCAATATGTCACGTTTTTGACAGATGTTTTCGGTATCCCAGGGTATTCGTTTCTTTAATTTGGGTTTTAACTGAATTACTTTATTAGTTGCATCTTTTCATGCCTTTTCAAAATATGAATATCTTGTACTTGCTGATAACGTAGTTTCTGCATCAGAATGTTGAAGGCTCAATAATCTGTTTTTCACTGTTACAATAAATGCATTTCTAATATCAGTATCATGTTTTAATCTTGTCCAGTCATATGGTTTGCATTTACTACTTTTTCTTTGTATTAGCTCTAAGACTCAATTTTATATCTGTTGTTATTATACGGTGAACAGACGCAATGCTATTAAAAGAGTTGTAAGCTCTGAAGTTTTTTTTACACTATTCTTCCATTTCTTATTCATTATTATAAAGTCAATCTGTGATTTAAAATCATTTGGAGAATTGTGCGTCCATAACTGACCATGTCTTTTCTGGAAATGAGTGTTTAGACATAGCATATTGTTTTCCTGAAGATAGTCTTTGAGCATTTGGCCATTTCGATTTGAAGTTTGATGATAGGCATATTTATATCCACTGTCTTTTCCGAGGTGAGCATTTAAGTATCCTCCTATGATTATAACATTATGCTTTGGTATCTGTCATGACAAACATGTAAGTTTTGTATAGAACATATCAGTTTCTTGTTCGTTACTAATATTTGTTGGACTGTAACATGAGATCACAGACGTTTGTGGATTTCCTTGAAAGTTCACCATCATAATTCTAGGTGATATCATTTCGACACTAGCGATTGTGTTATAAGCTTGGCTGCTGACGATAATTCCAATTCCACCAGTTGCGGCATTTATACTATTCTTCCAGGCTGATAGAATTAGTAGTTTCCATTTATCATAAGCTGTTATTTGATGACACTATCTTCATGTATGAATCTATGCTCTTGAATGCAGATAATATTTTGTCCAGTTTTGTTAGCTGAGGCTATCAATTCTGGGATTTTTTATACTTTTTGAAGTGTTTGGGTATTTAATGATCCGATTTTAAATCGTTTAGTTGCATTTAATAGTTGTAAAGTTTTCATCTTATTTTTTTTTTCTTTTCTTTTCTCTTTTTCGTTCTATTTCTCAGTAATTAACTTTTCGACTGCAACCTGAGATAGAATTTCATGGACGCGCTCCTTGTTCCACGCGACGATCGATGCGGGATGGATAATTGTTGTGTTGTATTGTCATGGTTTACTTTCGATGGCTAGATAAAATGTGCGGTCGCCACTCCATACACATTTGCGTAACCCTGCGCGGGTGGCTAACTGGTACTATGCCTTGCCAAAGGGCAACCAGTATTTTTTCCGGCACTGCTAATTGATTATTCGCAGCTAACCATTATATATAATGGCCGTTCCCCTATCCGCAACCTGGGGAGCCGGTGGATTGGAATTATCATCACCACATCATCATATCAATTTCGGATATAGATGAAGAAATGTGGGCCGAGGATCCTACGTAAACTGAGCTCTCCACAATTATTCACACGATAATATCACGAAGCATGTGGCTAATCTGTTGTGAATACAACACATATTGTAATTATTAAATAATGATCTTAAAATTTATAATTTAGCAATAATCATAGAAACTGTTATCCTACATACGGCGACTACTTTCTCAACTATGTAATTTATGTCTGAAGTATATAGCTCATTAGGACAACCATGATTGCAAAGATAGTAAGCCAGAGGTCCCGGATTCGACTCCAGGCAGTAATTATTTGTCTCTTGTGTTTATAAAAAACTTAGAAAAACCAAGAATTTTGTTTACTATTTGCATTGTACTGTCCTCACAGTTATGTATAACATGTATACGTCTATGTCTTATTAAGGGTTCCATTTGTATCCTTTATTCAATATATATTTATATATATATATGTGATTTTAATAAATAAATATTATTATTATTAAGCACACTTGTTTATCTTCCCATCTAACCAACGTATAACTTAGCGAAATGATGTCATTATCTTGCAGTATAGATGTATACTGATACTGACAAGCTATACTCCAACCACTATTATGTAATGCGAGGAATTACTTATTTATTTAATAATTACATATTATTTTATATTCGATATGATAATCAAATATCGCTAACCATTATTTCTCTAAATTCATCGATGGTTTTAGCATAATCATATAAAATATGAATTCTTAAAATAAAATTGTATTAGCAGATTTCAAAATATATATTAATCCCTGAAAATATTCCTATTACTATTTAATATTTGTCAAATATAAAATATATATAAATATACTTTATAAATTGTACTTTAATAAGAGCCTTAATAAGGGATTTATTTACATATGAAATTTATCTATAATTATTGTTTTGCTAAAAAGCACCATAACTTTAGAAATACATAAAATAACAACTACGTGTTATTGTATATTGTACATTCATCTATAGCTATATTAATACCAATATAGTGGTACATACACTAATAGTACACAAATGAATACAGATTTTTATTATTATTTGTAATCGCTTATCGTTTATAAATGCACATTTTAGGCACTTATTTATTGTTATCTTATCGAGAGAAGGAACAACATATATCCAGCAATAACAATTACATATGTTGACTATGCGGATGATCTAGTTATAATAACAGATACAAACAACGAAGCAATAATACATAATAGTACATAAAATTGAACATACTGTAAAAGAAATTGGGCCGACTATAAATACTGGAAAGACGGAATTCATCAGTTTACATCAAGGAACAAATGAAGTTATCAAAATCATAAACGCATTAAAGAAGTTTCTGATGTTAAGTATCTTAGAAGCTAAATTCAGTCAACAGAAAAATATATCAATATTATATTATATAAAAGCTGAGAAGCCTTAAATGAGATGATCTCTATATGGAAATCTAGACTATAGTCAGGTATACCTGATAAAATGAAAAGAAACTTTTTCAGAGCAACTGTTGAGTTTGTGTTAACATATGGTTCTTTTAGCTGGACTCTAACAAAAGCGCTTGATAAGAGACTCAATGGAAATTATACTCGAATGATGAGTGACATCCTAAATCGATATTGGAAAGATCATCCAAATAATAAAGATATATACGTAAATATACCGGACATTTGCACGTCGATAAGACAGCAAAGATTACTTTTTTCTGGGCACTGTTGGAGATCTAAATTGGAACTTGCATCGGATGTTATAATGTGGCAACCTACTCATAGTAAAAGAAAAATAGGTCGACCCCTCAGAACCTACGTCGATCAGCTGGTAGATGATACACTCTGTGATGTAAACGAAATAAAAAAGGCGATGGAAGATAGAGCTGGTCGGAGGAAGATAGTCAAAAATTTCCGAGCAAGCTCGACATGGTAAGGTATGCATGCATCTGCATGCAACTGCAGTATCTAAAATAATTTGATTACATTATCGAATAGCTAAACATTAACTTACTACCTGTCGGCGTTAGGGGGTCACATCACACTACCAGTAATACCGGAAATAATGTCCGGAAATGTTTGCTAGAATTTTAACAAGTTACAATCGTAGTGGGATACCCCTTTACTTTACGGACACTTGCCGGATATACAGTAACTTTAAAGGGGGTATCCGACTACAACTTGCTAGAAAATCACTTTCTAGCAAACATTTCCGGACATTCTTTCCGGAAATAATGGTAGAGAACACATTCAAAACGTTACATTTTGTGTGTATTTGTTACAAAGTGGAAACATAAACATTGAGAAGTTTGATAGACGGAGAACATCGAGTGTATCCCTATACGTTACGGTAGGTCGTAGTCTGTATTACGTACAGATAATGTACATGCTACGTACATAACAGTATTAGGTCCCTGGGGCTTACATAATGATGAACTATGAAATGATATTATAACATATCAATAGGGTAATTTGACTAATAACTAATTTGTAGGATCTTTATGGTCATGTTACTGTGTGTAAGACACTCTTACGCCATTGTTGATTGTCTAGATTATAGAATCTAGATAGTATAATATTCATTTTGTTTATACGGGGCCCCCAAATTAATGTTGTCCTGAGTCGATTATTTGGTTGATGCTATTCCCACTCTAATATATATACGTTCATATACATCACTGCAATGATGTATGTGGTGCTCTAATGAAAGCGGAGATTCAATACCAGTCTCGGTGCTAAAACATAGATAAAGTCTCATTCTCGATTTTCAAATGTACCATTTATGCAGAATTATTAATTTTCGTACGAATTGTGTAGTTTCAATATAATAATAATAATAATAATAAAATCAGATTTGGCAATTGCCTGGGTGAAAGAAGAAGCAGAGCTTATCAAGTCGTTCACCCTTTTATGATTACGAGGAGAAAACATTTTATAGGAATATAATTAAAATCAAGAAATAGTAGAACAAAAAATAGAGTGAAAAATTAAATTATTAAAATAAATCATCAACTCATAAAGCATAAACCACCATAATATATCAACTTTCCGAATGTGGGTTCATCAAGTCCAAAACATTAGGGAATATACTTTCGCCAATAGTATATACACTGGTAACATTTGGAGCCAGAAAATGCATCCATACTACCCGATATAAAATATGAAAAATTTATGAATTAAGAGTCAACGAAATACAAAAAAAAACAAATTCCATAATTATTCTACTACATCTTAATATAAATATATAAATGTAATAAAAGAAAAAAATAATTAAAAATAATACAATTATAAATAGTAAAAAATGTATAAGTTTATATTCTTTATAAATAGTAGAACATGATTTAGATAAAATAATAAAAATACAATAATATTATTAAAAAACTCCTCGTAATCTAATCATCATTATAATAAAATATATAAATATATATAAACATATAATAAAATTATAATAAAAATATATTAAAAAGTTATAATAAAACAAATAGGAACAAACTATACAACTGAATTATAATAAACATTAAAAACTTAGATTAAAAATAAAAATAAAAATAAAAGTAAAAATTAGAATAATAATAATAATAATATAACAAATTAGTCAATTAAAATGTTCAATAAGTCATTTTAAAAGTAAATTATATTATAAGTCGGATAAAAGTTAAATAAAATGATGTCATGAGTCAGCTAATAGTTAAAGTCATAGTTTTATAAAGTTATTTAAAAATTAATAATATTAATATTTTTATAAGTTAAATTAAAAGTTAAAAATATAAATTAAAAGGACAATTAAAAATTTAATGATAACTATTCAATAAATATTTTTTTTAAAGTTCTTTTAAATAAATTGAAATTTAAAATTTTTCTTATGGAATAATCTAAATTATTCCATAGTCTAGGACCTGTTATAGATAAGCAGAAAGATTTTCTATCTGTTCTAAATTTTAATCTATGAAATAAATAGGTATTATGTAATTTAATTGAATATAATTTTTGCAAATTAATAGGTAATAAATTATTCCTGGCCCTAAACATAAACTTTATGGTATTCATTTTTACGATATCATGAAATTGTAATGACTTATGAATAATATAAAAAGTTGAATAATTAGAATCATTATTTATAATTTCAAAGCTCTTTTTTGTAATATACATATTTTATTTAAATTTGAAAAAAATGTATTACCCCAAATATGACAACAGTATGTAAGGTGAGAATAAAAAAATGAATTATATACCAATACTAAAGATTTCAAATTCAATTTAAATTTCACTTTATTTAAAATACCAATAGCTCTAGATAATTTCGTAGATAAATAATTAATTTGTGATTTCATATCTAATTTGTCATCAATTATTATTCCTACAAATTTTAAATTTGTTACTTGTTTGATTTTAATATCATTAATATTGACATTCAATTTAACATTATTATTTTTATTTCGAATATTAAACAGTAATAAACTAGATTTACTAACATTAAGGGACAATTTATTAATATTTAACCAATCAAAGAGCTTATTTAAGTTACGTTGTATATTAGTTTTTAGAGCAGTAATTGATTTATCAGAAAAAAATCAAATTAGTGTCATCAGCAAATAATACAGGCTTAAATGAATTATATATGTTTGGGAGATCATTGATGTACAATACAAATAACAGTGGCCCCGAAACTGAACCTTGTGGTACACCACATGCAATATTATTAATATTTGAAGTAGTATTCATAAAACTAACATACTGTTGCCTATCTTTTAAATAGCTTTCTAATAATTTGAGAGCTACCCCTCTTATATGTTACCATACGAGTTATTTTAAAATATCTAATTTACCAACAACAAATGAGTGAATGAGGCAAGAAGCAATAGAGTTGAAAGTTATCGGTGTATATGTGATAATGGACATATGGTAATATCATACTGATGATATCGTGTTTAGCGAGGATATGAAGAAGAGGAGAGGGCCGATGAAGAAGAGGATGAGGCTGAGTAGAGAAATGTCATGTTTTCACTGATGATGACCGTTTTAAAATATAGGAGAAGAACAAGTTGAATGTAGGTTCCACGTAGACCAATCATCTATATTGGATACAATAATGGAATATCTCAGGGAATCGAACGCACATGTGAATTGTAATAATACGAATTAGCAGCCGATGAATGGAGATACTGTAGAGTATGGTTTGCATAGTAATTGATATAGAGAAGTTTCAGTGGACCACCCTCGTCTAAATGTACTCTGAAATAAATCATTAGACATAACTCTTTAGACATAAATCTATTCAATTATATAGCAACAAAGCGTTCTAGATTTTACGTATAAACGTAAGTTGTGAAATAAGGCGATATTTGTGATCAAGTAAGGTTTTTTTGAATATTGGGGCAATGATAGCATGCTTGAAAGAAAATATTAAGAAAATATTTATTATCTCAAGAATATAAGGATATGTAGTATAAGATGATATTGTAAAGGCTGTTAGGTTAAGGTCAGAAGAGCAATATGAGGAAGACCTACAGATACTATCAGATCTTTTGAACATAGAAGGAATATGTAATTATGAAAAGTTCATTAGTCCATTAAATTAAATAGATATTCATTAAGCTAAATACTTTTTGTTAGTTTAAATATATGTTCATAAATATAGATACTCTGTTTTTAGTTAAATACATTTATTAAGATAGATATTCTGTTTTTTAGTTTAAATATGTATGCAATATATATTTTTATTTTTTACTTTAAATAAGTATTCATAAATCTAGATACTTTTCAGTTAATTTAAATATAAATATATATATATATATATATATATATATATATATTCATTAAGATATATGCCTAGTTTTTTTAGTTTACGTAGATATTCATTAAGATAGATATATACTTTATATGTCTATATACATTTATTATAAATCATTAGCGTGTTCGTTATCCAATAGCCCTTCTTATTGCATTCACACGCGGGACAGTCGTTATCCACTTGCTTAGACCATTACTTACAGGGAGTTCCTCAGCTTCAACCTAGGGTACACTGTAACAGAAGTTGTGTTAGCGAGGTGTCGAGTGACGCGAGTTTACACGAGTTATGTAGCGAAGTCATTATATTCTATCGCACAAATTACTATAAATCTATGTATGTATGTATATATATGTATATATATATATATATATATATATATATATATATATATATATATATATATATATATACGTACCCGGTGTTGGTGTATGGTGTAGTTTGCTGCTGCTTACACTTGCATACCTTGCAACCCTTGTCGTCAGTCAGGAACGCTTTACAATACAGATCGCACCCGTCCGGTATACGGCAGCCTCCCGCTGTGTGTAAGGGTACGATGACGTCATCGTGGTGCTGGTGTAACCATGGTAACCACGCTCGCTGTCCGATCGCCCGGTAGGGGGAAACACGCGATATCGAGTATTATAATAATGAAATATAATGTGTAGAAATAGTAAACACAAAAACAAGTTTAATTTAAATTACGATGGTTTAGTATGCGCCTCACACGCTTAATATACACGTATATGACCTACTTAATATAATACTACTAGTATAGTCTGAATACGATATCAACTGACTTACAATTCATCTAGTAGAGTGTGTAATGATTCAATAGATATAGTAATATTGGTAGGGAATTAAAAAGTACCTGAGAAATGAAAGTATACTTTCATTTTATCTCAGATATACTTTAATCCCCTACCAATATATATATATACTTATATATAATAGAATTAAATGTTGTTAAATTTGTAATATAAAAGTGAGTTATTTAATAATGAAGACGCAGAACCTGTGCGATTATATACTTAGACGTATCGGTAGTAACCGGATGTTGACATTCGAGGAGAATGTACATCACGTGGTATAAACGTATATGGAATAGTACTTCCAGCGGTCGGTAGTGGGACGAATTATTATATATTTAAATATATATATATATATATATATCTGGGCTCTATGGCTCACTGGGACAACCAAAAGCTAGTAAGCCAGAGGTCCCGAGTTCGACTCCAGGTAGTTCTTGATATTGTGTTTATCAAGAACTTAATAAATGATAAATCAAAACATAAGAACAAAAATGTTACTATTTGTTTTGTATTGTCCGGGCCCCTCACAGTTATTTATAACATTTACAAGTCTATAACTTCTTGAAGGGTCTATTTGTATACGCTATTATTATATGTATGATTCAATACATAAATATTATTATTATTATATATATATATATATATATAATATTAATATTAATTGATAAAGTTAGTTTTAAAATTTATTTTGAAAAATTCATTTTCATAACCAGTATCATAAATATATATATATACATATATATATATATATATATATATAGGTCATGGTAGAATAAATAAATTTAATTTTATATTTTAGATAATATAATCATTATTTAATAAAAATTTTAAATATTATTATTAATAATATATAGTTTTTATATTTACATATTTTATATTTTCATGATAACTTTTATAATTTCGTAGTTTTATAGAATACACACAAGTACACAAGTACACAGACTTATTTTCTATAAAATGTAAATCAATGAGGGGGTTAGCCTATAGTTCGAAACATAAATGTCTGATTTTTACACATGAGTAATTGTAGAAGTTTATCGAACACTTACCATTTATATATACTTATATTATGAATTAATATTAATGTTAATAAATAGTATATTCGAATTAGGAGTATTTAAAAATAATATATATAAGGCATTTTAACACAACGTGTATATAATCGTGATTGTACACCGTACAATGTACGTATTATAATAGCTATGCCATTCTTAATGATACTAACGGAAATCGACGTTTTCGTGTTGTATGCCGGTAGATTTACACGCGCACACCTGACAACCGTCTACGTCTACTTCGTACGCTGCACACGACACCTCACACTTGCCGGCAATACTCTTGCACACCACTGTGTGTATGTCTGTGGGGATGTATTGTATGCGTGTGTGTGTCTGTGGGGATGTATTGTATGCGTGTGTGTGTCTGTGGGGACGTGTTGTATGCGTGTGTGTGTCTGTGGGGATGTATTGTATGCGTGTGTATGTCTGTGGGGACGTGTTGTATGCGTGTGTGTACGATGTATAGTGGATATATATATATATATATATATATATATTGTTATTTGTTTTGTTATTTTTATTTAGTGGAGTCCTTTCATCCCATCTTGGAACTTAGATGAAGTTTTTCACTTATAACCATATATGGCTCTAATGTCCAATATAATAATCTATATATACATATATATATATATATATATATATATATATATATATATATATGTGTATATATTATATACAATAAATCAATAATAAATCCAGTAATAACAGTAAATATAGAGTTATTATGATGATAATATATAAACTATATATAGTATACATCTATAGGTATATCTACATATGTACACGAGGTGTGTCCTGTTTAAATAAATACATATCATTTCCACACATATACACACACGTGCGCATACATATGTGTATATATATATATATATATATATATACGCATATATGCTATTTTACCTTGGGAAGATATAGTAAATAATATCACTACAGATATCTGTGAAATAATGGAATAATTAATAATCAATAATAAAGACGAATATGTGTATGGTAGTGTTTGAGTTATGTAATGTCAATAAACTAATTAGTTTATTTTATTACTGTGATTATTATTGATAACATAAACTAACAAATATAGTCTATTATAATAATAATTATAATATAATATTAACAATGAATTATAGGTATATACTTATATACCTAATTAATCATAAATTAGTTGTATATGACAATTATTATTATATATATATATCAATGTTAGAATACATATAGTAATTAAATAGATACTTTTAATTGATAATGGATTGAAATGATCATTTTCAATTATTTGATAAAAATATACTTTACTAGGTATACCTAGTAGGGGGAAAGTGCCTTATTACCGACCCCATCATATTACCGACCTCTAAATAACTATTTGTAAGGAGGATAATATTATGATAATAAATAATGTTGCTATTTTACATTTTTAATATAATTATATTTACTGGAATAAACAGGGGGGTCGGTAATTGGATACATGTGCTTAATACCGACCCCTTCTCCTATTACCGACCACTAAATACTCATGGCAGAAATAATTGTAATATTATAATATCCAATCAAAATAGCAGACATAAATAGATATAATGAATTAAAAAATGCACGCAATTTATATATCATTGAATTTAAGTTTTAATATTCATAATAAATTAATAATTGAACTTTATATTTCTATATTAAATTTGCAATTAACTGAATATGAATATAACTAAAGAATCATTGTATAGTATTATTGACGCTGTTAAAATATACTATTGACAGGTTAAAATGACACAAAAACAAATTATAAATATTTTAAAGTACAAACATGAGCTATTTTGATTGGATATTATAAATCACTGGGAGTCGGTATTAGGGTAATTTAGGGGGTCGGTATTAGGGTAATTTAGGGGGTCGGTATTAGGGTAATTTAGTGGGTCGGTAATAGGAAAATAATATGGGTAACTATAATTAAGATATATTGGTTAATACTTATGCACATTATAATATTTTAATAATATTTATAAACATTTAATTTATCTACAATATTATGCAAATTATTACGTTTACTTTTAATTAATAAAGTATTTAAAATGATTTAAAAAAGTTATTATTCAAATATTTAAAAAGTAAAACCAGAATAGTACATTTTATCAAATAACAAATGTAGGATTGAATATTTTTGTAAACTAAATACTTATTAATATTTACCATTAAATTACTAATAGTTCATGTATATATAATTTTTTGATATCTCTTATAGTTACTGAGAAACGATATGGGGTAGGTATTAGGATGAGGTCGGTAATATATGACTTTTCCCTATATTGGTATATACACGTAAACATAAATATCGAATACCAAATATAATACGATATATTGCATAAGTAATGTAATAACACTTTAATGTTATATACATAATATATTACAACACAGTTAATA
Source organism: Osedax fenrisi (assembly GCA_964019155.1). NCBI lineage: Eukaryota > Metazoa > Annelida > Polychaeta > Sabellida > Siboglinidae > Osedax > Osedax fenrisi. The sequence continues at coordinate 102,030,674 of OZ025239.1, forward strand.
CTATTACTAATCATTATTACATTACTATTATGTAATAAAGTGTATCGTCAATAACAACTTACGCATATGATCACCGTGATGACTGTATAGCATATGTTGCGTAGTATCCCGAGTCTGGATGTAACAGCCTTATCACCTGTAGTCAGGTTTTGTTATAGATATATATATATATAACATAATTAATAATCTATCCTATATAACATAATTAATAGTATATATATAATATAATTAATAGTCTATCCTATATATAATATAATTAATAATATATCATATATATATATTGAATAGTTATGACTACAATACATAGTTATGACTAACATTTGTGAAGGTTGTTGGACGAGCCGATATCGCCATCTACCCATACATGGACGAAGATCTCGAGGACGCCCGCCAAAACCTTCGTAGATTAGCTAATGGAAGACACAAGCTGCAACCACGAATAGCTACCAAACGCAATGATGAATCGAGAGGAATGGAGAGTACGTGTCAATCAATGCCGAGCAAGCTTGACCTGGTAAGGTAAGGTAATATTACATGTATTGTACACTGTTATAAGTAATGGTTCTTTGAACGAACTTTGTAGTCCAAAGAACCACATGATTTTGGCACGGGGCTCTTTGGAATCATAAAATCAAGAGAACCTTAACTACGAAATAAATATATGATAAATGGGTTCTTTTCAATGATCGAAATCTAAATAACCCTATTATTTTATATAAGGTTCTTTGGATTTGTAAACTTAAAAGAACACTTTGATATTACTAATGATAATGCTAATAGTATGTTAATACGTAATGTGTAATATATGTACATATCTTTTTAGAATTAAAATGTTATATTGAAATACTATTTAACATAATTCCCCTTCTCCACCTAATCTCGAATTCTCCAGTTAGCTTCCTACATATGCGGACAACATCCAACTTTATGTAAAATATACAGAAAATTAAAATTGTGCACCTGACATCCTTCCTCTACTATTACTACCATTCATAACTGGCTCACAATAAACTCTCTCATCTTTAATCCAGTTAAAACCGAGTTTTAAATTACCAACTAGTACCACTACACGATCCACCAATACGTTTCTACTTCAACATCCTCCTAACCATAAGTTACATTCAACTAACACTCGCGCCTGGGCAATACCCGTCCCATACTCCTGGAACACTCTCCCTATAGGGTATGTATACGTCCATCCATACTACACCATCAACTCTAAACTTCAAGAAACTACTGAAAACCTTTTATTTAATCTGAAAAATTAACATCAAATATATATAGACGGCCGATTGCTTTATAAGCACAGTTCGTAGTCCGAAAACTGAACAATGTATGTGAATGTATGTACCAATACTTTTGTTTAATATGTACTTAAATCAGATTATTTATTATAAAGTTATTATTATTAGTAATTGTTGAAATTGTTAGTTACCCACGTGAGCCATTACCTATATACACGTGTTATTAAAAGCGTATGGGTTATAATTAGTGAAGATATGTCCCTTATAATAATATAACTATACGAGTATACCCTCGTATGTATGTATCGATACAACATACATTGGAATACATTCACCTTGGTATGTTATATGCATATATGTTTGTATATATTAAAATATACATACATTATAATAATTAATTATTACGGTGTTAAATATATAGTGTGTACTATTTAGCAAATACATGTTGTTTCCACATCCGGTATCAACACGAATACCGAGGATAGTGAACACTATTCAGCCTTCGTCTGCTTACAAGTGTAATCTATACTACTTAATCTCATTAATTCACGTGACTATTCCAGTCTCGCCACGCCTACTTAATAAACGCGCGAATATTCGACACTGGCCACGCCTCCTTAACGCCACGCCCCCTTTACGTCACGCTCCTCCTCCTCTCGTCACGTGATGTCCGATAGCCTGGCGACCGATATTCTAATCACAATGGTGTTGACCTTTAACCTTACGCGTCCTAATGTAAGACATGCATGTGTTATCACTGATAACTTATCAGGTTGTCCACTATCTGTGTTACGATTAGTCTGCAGATCTGTCTCGAGGTGTATTGTGCTTAACTCATTTGTATACACGTCTGTCTACCCTATTAAGGGTTGTATGTATTGATTATAAAGTATTATAACAGGGATTATTTAATTTATTTAGTAAGCATATGTTAAAGTATTTTGTATGAATATATATATATATATATATATATATATATATATATATATATATATATATATATATAATTTATTATATAATAATAATATATATTTTATAAAATGATATTTCAGTTTATTTATAATTTTATAATTTTCACTTCGAAGTTAACGATTAATGATAAATTGTTACTTATTTGTAGTCTAATATAAATTCACTATAATACATAATTACTTAATCTGGATATAACTTTTATATAATATATAAACAAAATCATTTACTACGTTTCATACTGGGTACTATATTCCAGTAGAACATTCCAGTAGGTGACTATGGCAGTGTCCAGCGCATGTGCTGCAGGTGTTGGGTTGTGTTTATCACTAGAGTGTAATACGCTATAATGTATACATTAATAAATAATCAATTAAACAATGTACAGACTAAGCTCTATAGAAAATACTTATTTGTATTATGCTGAACCCTCGCTATATTCTAGAACATATGTATGTTGCATATGTGTACAAGTCTATGACTTCTTAAGGGAAGGCACTACGTTCGCGGGCTTACAAAATAGATACGAAAATGACTAGTTTTAAAAACACTCCAACTTGAAATATTTTAAATATTTTTACATAATTTTTTTTACATCATTCTATAATATGATTGTCTATTTTTTTATTATATACATTTGTTTTATAATAGGAGTAATTCAAAAAAAAAAACAAAAAATGAATAAGAAAAACAGAAATAAAATTGTTATTATTAGATTATATTATTTTTGAGACAATTGTATTATGCATTTGAATGTTTTCTAAATATACTGAAAATTATAGCAATTTGTATAGAATAGAAAAAAAGTTCCGGACTTTTTAGTAAAGCAACATTCATAAAATCAATATTCTGAGAAAACAGCTATCAAAGTTTAGTGAAATATTGTCATACAATTATAAGAATCGTACACTTTAAACATAATACAAATTATAAACATCATTTATACTCATAAATATGGCGAATTTAAGTATAATCTTTTCATGAAATGATAGATAAATAATTATATATCTTGTTTTCAATATAATATTTTTTTTTTTTAAATACAATTTTGAACGTAGTGCTTCCCCTTAAGGAGTCCATTTTTATCCTCTTTTTATATTAAATAATACCATGATAGTTATATCATGATTCAATAAATGAATATAGTTATAATAATATAATAGGTTTTATATATTCTATTCGATTAACCACCAACATATCACCTCCACTATTTATTTATAAATTATTGGAATATATTATGATTATAATTTATAATAATGAGTCTTCCTATATTCTATATTCTACCTATAATGATACACACACATACACGCACAAATATATATATATACTGAAACTTATATTTAATTAAAATACATTTGTATTCTTATTAATTATGTACACTACAATTTATTAAATGGTTAAACGAGAGCAGATCATTGTCTATACACAATTATATAAGATAACTTCTAAATATTATTTTAATTATCCGTACAACGTCTGCCGGGGTCGTACGTCGTATGGGAAAACACACACATATATATATATATATATATATATAGTTGGAAATGTGATTTGGCTTATCTTAAAAATAAATTATTAAAAATGTTGTGGATCATAAAAAATGTTTCATTCTTTGTAAATACATCTGCCACGATCAAACTATACTATTCTTTATTTTATCCACATTTAATTTACTGTATAGAAATATGGGGTCATGGTTATTTATCAAACTTAAATAGCATATATTTAATTAAAAAAAAGATATTAAAAATAATTTTTAATAAACCAAATGATATTTCAACTGTTTCTTTATTTAAGGAAAATAAAATATTATCTTTATCTGATATTTGTAAGTATAATACTTGCATTTACATGTATAAAATATTCAATAAATTGTGCCATCCTATTATTTTAATCATTTTACATTGACATCAAAAAAAGATTTAATACCAGGAGTAACTGTGATTTTATTCAACCTTATCTTAAATATAATTATATTAATAATACCTTAATTACATTCGGACCAAGACTTTGGAATGATTTAAGTATAGATATAAGAAATTCAAATTCTTTATCATTATTCTGTAAAAATATTAAAATAATTTTATATAATACTTAGTCTATTTTAATGCATTTATTTTTAGTTTAAATTTTTATTTAATATATTTGACTTATGATAATATTTTTTTATAATTTATTTAAATTTTGATTTTATTTATTTGACACTATAAAAATACTGACATTATATTAAATTTTGACATTTTGACACTGACTTTTTAAAAATTATTATATATGATTTTAAGATTGTATTATCTTCTATTTTATTTTTACATTTTTTGACATTAAATAAATTACTTTGGGTTATATATTTTTCTGTATGAACATCGAATATTGTTTAACCTATATTTATTTAATATATTCTCTTATTTCTTCTCTTCTCTTTTTTTTTTTCTTCTCTTTTTTTTCTCTTGTTTCTTTTACTTTTAACTGTTGGATATCTCATATTTAGTTCCACTATGTTATATTTTAATTTAGATTATTTAATACTTGATGTATTTATTAGCTTATAATTTTATACTTTTATCATTTATTTATATTATTACATGATTACATTATTATATGATGATTACATTTAGTTACAAGATAAGTTTCATTATATTTTATTAAATATTTTATTTTATTATATATTTTATTTATTTTTATCATATATATGTAAATAGGAAGTCATAAGGTTAAATACCTCGAAAATCTTCTGAACATTTTATTTGTTCTTTTATTGTTTTTTTTTCTCTCTTGCAATGATTGCAATAATAAAATATATCTTATCTTATCTTATAATATTATAAAATTATTATTTATTTATAACTATTATCTATAATGAAACTTATCATGTTAATAAAGGGATAATTGCCTCGATAAGCAACACTGCTTCTACAATTACCTTGGCATTGCCTAAATCTGATAATAATAATAAATATATATATATATATATATATATTATTGTTATACTGTTATATTTTATTTTCATATTTTCAGTGTTTTAAAACCTGTTATGTAATATGAAACCGAACAAAAGATCAGTTTAAAGATTTTGTTTCTTATATTGTAGATTTACCATAACACAATTTGTGAAACCACATTTTTTTAACAATAAGAAGGAATACTTTACAACCAGTTTACTATATAATCTATTTCCTTTAATATACAATGTATTTCCTTTAATATAAGTACAAATAATAATATATAAAATGTATTAAATACTAATTTGTACTAATCATCGTTATTTTAATCGTTATTCCTGCGATATATTAGTATCTACGATTGGCGGGTCAGCTAAATAAACATTTCCGTTGTTCAATATATTATTAGTTTTAATACAATATAATATAATATTATATCCATATATAGATAGATAGATAAATGATTTATTTGTACATACATATAAAAAAGGATAACAAAGTATATATATGTGTATATATATAGTATACGATTATACAGTATATACTATACACTATTACTTATACGTTATATATATATATATATATATAAATAATAATAATTATAAATAAATTTAATAAGTTATAAAATATATGTATCATAAATATGTAGAAAATGTATACAAAACATGTAAAATGAATACAAAAGTATCACATTAATAACTCAATTTGAAGTTATTGAACTCTATCTCTTAATACGTATACAAACAATCAATAATAGTGTATTCTATTAATAATACATCTGCAGATCTACGTTTCTAAGAATACTATGAATATATAATTATATATTGTAAAGAATGAAACAAGCGCGTCGATCAAGTTGATCATTCAAAAGATATATTTTATATAATATAAAACCTATAGTATTATGTATCTAATTAAAGGAAGCTATGCGCGAGTACAATAATAAATGTTCCACGCTTCATTGCACATGGCATCACGTGATATTTTAGATTTCTATAAATACTCATAAGTTGATATGTTAGAATCACTTACTAGACAGGTTAGCACATGCATGCATCTGAATATCTATCATTGTCATATTGTATCATTTATATAGTCATTTATATAGTTATTTAATTCTCAATTCGTATCGTTCATTTATTTAATGTTATTCTTTAAATAATTGCATAGAATAATTAAATCATATTATAAATATATTTTAATAAGTTAATCACTCGTGAATTTAACTTTATAAATAATTATAATATAAAACATGAATATATATGTATATAAATAAATAATCGATGATGAACAATTGTAGTGTTAAAATGGTGGCAGGAAAACTTTCAATCACACTGTTTCTCGGTTAGTAATGTGCTATATCGCATACACATTCATTGTCAATACAGTTATATTCATATTTAATTGTAATTTAATATATTAACAGTGACGTGCGTCAGTTCGGGCTTGGTTCCAGACAATGGTTTGTCCACACACATATATATATATATATACATTAAGATTGTATTGATTATAAATAATAACTATATATAATAGTAATATTATTTAGTATTACATATTAACATAATTAAAAATTAATATTATTGTATTTAAATTATTACTATAGTAATACTAATCTTTATTACAATTATAATTATTAATAATTTGACGTAATGGTATTATCTATGCACCCCGTAATATCTAGACTCATATTGCGATTACGTATATCGTATAACATATTATGTAATCACGTGTGTCTATAGTTGTGGTCACGTGGGGAGATTGGACAGAATGTACTGTAACATGTGGTGGAGGAGGTTATCAAACTAGGACAAAGTTCTGCGACACTGGATCCGGACCCGTTCAATGTGACTTGCTTACTAATTCTTGCGGAAAAATTCCCTGCACCAGTTAGTAATTAGCAGCGAATAAACTCAGCAGTGATATTTTACTTAGCGTTCTGACTTCCGCTCTGTTTAATATCTACACGCTTTTCACATTACATTTCATATAAGCACAATATTAAAATAAATATTCACGATTATAATAATTTCAAATAATTATTACTTTAATAACTCTTCTAATATTATTCAAATATACACACACACACACACACACACACACACACACACACACACACACGTACACACACACATATATATATATATATGCCTAGAGGTAACCATAGTAATAACAAATACACACACACTAGATTATATTATTCTCTATACGTGTGCAATTCGTGACACGCGTCCATACGTGGCCACCATCGTAACGTCCGTAGCGCGTTCGATACCGCACTGGTCGGCCATTGCAATAAACCACACACCCGTACAGGTACGTACAGCGATTGGACGGAATGTTCTGCGAGTTGTGGCGGGGGTACCAGGACCAGGTCATACGGAACTGACGCCAAATACCTGCAGATGATTGACTGTAACACACACGTATGCGGAGTAGGTTCGTACCTGAGTGGCAGTGACGTATTAGTAGTGTGCTGCATGTGCGGCGCACTACGGTTACTATACGTGTAGTGTGTGTGCGTGATATGCTGTGTTCTGATTGGTTAGTAAAGTTAATGTAGAACACGTGACTTGACGGGCTAACTTAAATTAGAGAACATATATCAAATAGAATTATTAAAACGTCTATTTTATGATTCTCTTTACTTGCATGAGAACATGTGATTATACATTTATATTCACTAATATATTAAATCCTATATGATATTTCGTAATAATTATTTATAATATGTTATTATATTATTATTATATAAATATTATAATTTTTAATAGAGATTATTTATTTAGATCATGATTTAATCTAATCATGGGAATTATTATAATAAAGTTAATTATTAAATCTAATAATTAATAATAATAATTAAATATATCAATATATATATATATATATATATACATATATATAAATATAATGATATCAAAATAAGCGTTATTTCCTTGTATAAATAATATTGACTAAATATGTATGATATCGTGACGTATGTGTAACCCGTATTAGTAGTGCGAGCCACTAGTACACGGTTATAGTATACAGGTCAGCACTAGTATACCGTTATAGTATAGAGGTGAGCACTATAGTATAACGGGTATACCGTACACAGAAAGGTACTGCCCCAGCGACTTCACGTTCGTGCTCGACTCGTCCGGTAGTATCGGAAACAAGAACTGGTGGATACAGAAGCAGTTCGTTATCGATTACATTCAATCCATGCAGATTTGTTAGTACTACATCACTACACACGCACGCACACACGCGCGTACATATAGAGTGAAGCTCGCTAATCGAGAATCCCGCTAACTCGGACTTTTACGAGTGCTAGTTTGTTTTTGTTAGTATGTAAATATATGTAAGAATACATCGATATCTCAGACATTTTCGTCGGTCTAGTCCAAGTTAGCTGTAGTTAACTGTACACATTTGTATATGTGAGTATAAAGTCAATAGTAACGCTGGCATTATAAACAGTTATCATTATATTAATATAATAGTTATATACTATAAGATATTTACTATATATATGATTATAATATGGATATATTTAAATAATATATTTATATAAAAACGAAAAGTTCATACTTTGAATAATTAATAAATACAAAAACATAGTAATACATAATAATATACTATAGTATAATATAGTAAAATTGAACAATAGTATATGAATAATAATCGTTCAGTATCATCACTATTATCACTATTACAATGGATGTTGTGACTGCCGCGCGTACGTCACCGCCCCCTGTCACGCCTCCTGCCACGCCCCCATTTACCCGATACACTCGACCTTCAGCTTACGAGAGTACCAGGATCGGATTCGTGGTATACAGTTACACGGCGGTAGTGAGCTTCGATCTGACCACGTACGGAAACAAACAGATGATGATCGAGCACATCTGGAGACTAGACTACATGTCTTCTTCGACTAACACAGCTAGCGGTCTATTGGTTATTACTAGTCACGTGATCACGAGTGAAGGTCAAACATCGCGCACTATAGTGTGTGCATGCAGTGTTCGCCGTGAACCGATTACGCAAGCGCACCGATATTGCCCGGTCAATGCACGCTCTCGATATCAATGTAATATCGCTATTTCTTATATCTTATTCTAAAGTGATTTTTTACGAGAAGAAGATAATATTTAAAATAATATGTCAGCGATACAATTTATAATTTATAAATGATTCTAAAATTAAAAACAATATATATATATATTATATGTGAGTTTATACGTGAATAGTGTGTATAGTTATGTACATTATATAGGCTATGCACGATATGGTGACCAGTACGAGAAGGTCTTCGATCAAACAAATCGCCATCCTTGTCACTGACGGAGAAGCAAACCGTGATGTTGCATTAACGATACCCCGCGCCACATCTGCTAAAGATGACGACATCACAATTATTGTACTAGGTTAACCTTTAACCTTATTGTATTAGGTTGACATATAACCTTATTGTACTAGGTTAACCTATAACCTTATTGTACTAGGTTAAACTATCAATATAACCGTTAATTATAGTTTTAATACGATTATTTATTTTAGAATTAAAATTAAATTATTAATGTTCATTAATTACGTTATATAACTGGCGTGATTAAATTCTCAATTAAAGACTAAACTCATAGGTAGTAGCTGTTTAAAGTGAGTGCACCATTACGCAGGTATCGCTAACTACGACCCCGTGGAAATACTCGCTATATCGTCCGGACCGGAGTACGTGGCTAAGATTTCCAGCTTTTCTTCTCTGCACAACATACTCGGCAATATCACGGACATCACGTGCTTCAGTTCAGGTAATCACGTGTTCGGTGACGCGTATCACGTGACCTACGCGCGTGTCACGTGACACCACTATTATCAACGCGTATAATATCACGTGTTATATCGGCGATCCGTCCTACACAGGACATGACGTCGACTGTAGAAGATGCGAACACACCGTCGGACTCGTACATCAACCCGACACGCAGAATTGTCACAGGTTAATACACACGCGTAAACATCACATGATGGTCACATGACAGGCGATGATGATTCACGGCTGCTATGATGATTCACTAACGCACACATACTTCATCCGTAGCTACTACGTGTGTATTAAGCTGTCCACCGGTGATTACGTCATTTATAACATGAATTGTCCGGGAAATTCATACTGGAGTCAGGTTACTATAGTCGTAGTATAGATGTAGTCGTTGTATAGATGTAGTCGTAGTATAGATATAGTTGTAGTCTAGATATATACATGTAATATAATCTAAGCATTAGCCAAACTAGGATGAAACCGAGAATACTTTTAGATACAAGTGAACATTGCACACAAATGCAGTCAACAAAACAAGTGATTTATAGTGTCGGTAGAAAGTATGATTATTTATATGATATATAACTTAATAAGTATGATTCATCATAAACTAAGATACTAATGTGGGTTCGTTACTGTTTAGTCTGTTAGGGGCTGTATTCGCACGTACCCTTCTGACGGTTCCTGCGACCATACCGCTGACCCGAAGTCAACGCAAGCAATCACCACTACAGGTTCAGCAACAACAACAACAACAACACTAGAAATTAATACTATAATAGTTGAAAACCACTCACAATTCTATATAAATATACTATAATATAGTATCTTAGTATCCTATGATACACTGTAGCATCTAAAAACTACGTAAAAAGCTACTTCACTACGTATTTAATATGGAATATAGCGTGGATAATGACATTCTTACGTACGTACACACGCACACAGTGAAAGCGCCGTGTCCTTTATCACCCGTAGTAGGCGAGCCCACAAAGTTCACGAACGGAGGAGAGGAGTTCTCCTGCCCTCCCGGTACTAAGTTCATTGCTCAGAAATGCACTTGCAACGGAACAGGTTAGCCAATGAATTACACAATTGTCATTGACGGTCATAATATAGGTATATAGGTATATAGGTATATATATATAATACTAATAATAATATCAGAACATAGGTATGACCATGATAAAAGAACTAAAATATATATATATATATATATATATATATATATATATATTCAATGACCTGTAATAATATAATAATATAGCATGCTACACGAGCACCCTTAATACCTGCTGTAGCTCGTAGCTTCTCTCTATAACTATACGTCCTGTATCTAGCACACACACATCTTCAGTGTTATTACGTCACACCCGCTGTGTGTGATGTAACCGGGCTACGACGTCACTCACTTCTCCCTTTCTCCCCCCTTCTCCACCCCCTCTACCCCCTATATTCATATACACCTCCCCCGTCGCGAACAGCTACCGCGGATTGTTCGGATGACATGTTGTTACACTTCCCGATGGACTCGCACTTCAATGACGTAACCTGTACCCGCGCCACGTCATCGGTAGTCGGAACCGGAAGCGTGACCCTGGTCAGCGATGACGTCAGAGGCACCGTCGCTAAATTCAACGATGCGTTTTTAACCGTTAGTCTCTGGTGACGCGTGACTAGTTGTGATGTTGTTGTTGTCCTATTAGCGATGTTAACGTACGCGCGTACAGTGCATGCACTACACGCGTGTACCACTAACCTATATAGATGTGTGTGACGTACACACACACTCATCACGTGATCTAGGGTTCGTTACATTATAAGATGACTCATCCGAGGTTTATGATTTATTGAGATTTGCTCGATTTATTTTCAATGAAATCCGAGTAAATCATGAAAAATCTCTCGTTTTATATGTGTTTGTAATATTATATATACGTATACGTTCGAATACACATATAGATACATACGATATGTTACTTGCAGGTGCCTTACTTAAACTCTTATTTCGCGGGTGATTATGTCGAAGCTCTTTCCGTCTGTCTTTACTACAAGTTCACTGAAGTTGATGGTTAATATACATGTAGGCAATGGGTTGCGACCCGGTTTGTATGCATATCGCAATGGGCTATGACCCGATGCATGTGCAATACATAGTAGATATAAGGCTTTATTAATAAGTGTGTATATGTATATGTATATGTGCGCATTATAACTACTTCTTAGAATATAGTTATATAATTAAGCATTATTAAGCGTGCTTAATTTTATATTATTTTATAAAATATATACAACTAATATTACACATTTATTTAGGTTTACTATAAACTATATATATATATATATATATATAGAGTTATACACATAATTAATGTAATAAATTATGTAATTACTTATCATTTTATGAATATATTTATTATCTATTTTAAATAATATACTATTATAATGGATACTTGTAAATATACAGAAATATAATCAATTGATAACGCGTTACATTATTGATTTTCAATCTATAATTAATTGCGAACTAAATTTAAAAAAACTAAGATTAATCTCAACTACAAATCGTCACGGTATCGCGGTAAGAACAATAGAATGACGTAATCAACGATGACGTATACTCGTTGTTGTTGTTGTTGTAGGAGATAGTCACGTGATGGTTAGTAACGGAGATTGCGTGGACTCGCCATCTTTTGAGATCGGAGTGACAGCCGATACCGGAACCACTATGGCCGCTTATGGTGCCGTTGAAACTAGCACCGGAAACACGGGTACCGATACAGTTACAGGGGTTGGTGTCCGCTTATAACTAACATCGGGTAACATTGTATATCATAGTATATATATATATTAAAATATATCTAGATTAGATCATTGTTATTCGTGTAAGCTATATCATTATAATGCAACGCGGGCCTATTATATAAAGCATATAATAACGATTATAATGCAGTGATTAAACTGAATATTATAGTTAGTTATCTAGCGATAATTGGTTGACGGCTTAACATAATCCCAACTCTGACGTCACAGCTGAACAAGAACCAATGGCATCACGCATGCTGGGTTTTCGATGGAAGCTCGATGAAGTTCTACAAAGATAAAGTACTTCAAGGAGTCGTAGCCGCTTCAGGTAAGCGCCAACCAATCATCAGCGACCTCGTATATAGTTATCTCGGCTAATGTCAATCACAGTAATTTGTGTCGTCATTAAATAATGGATAGTGGACGTGGCTTCAATTCTTAGCCGAACCTATGAAATAGGTCTTAAAGTGATACTTAGAAGTGATCCTATATACAATTATGTATAAAATAAGAATCTGAATTTGTTAAGACCATGGATATTTTAACGCGATAGCCGCTTCGATGGGACTTTAGAGCCACTTGTTTATAAGTTAAATCCGTATCTAAATTATGGATAGGATGAAAAGACTCCACCAAAATAAAACAATTTTAACTTTTTAAATATGAACTCTAATATGAACTATTTTATCTTACTAACATTACACGCGCAATAATTAGAATGTCACGTGATACGAATGTCACGTGACAGAAGTGATGTATAATGCTTACGTAACACCGGGCAACCACACGTGATACTACACGCACCCCACCTCACTGACGCATTGTTACGCAACCTATAGGTAATGTGAAGAACACCAATGCCGATATGACTATTGGATCCAGGTGCGGAGAAGGCAAATTCGGAGGATTCATTGACGACGTTAGTACTAGTCACGTGTAATATTCACCACGTGACTACAATTTAAAACCACGCCTATATTTATTGCCATTCATTAATACAGGTAAAGGTATGGTCCCAAGCGATCTCCCAAGCTGACATCGACTTATTATAAATATTTAGTTAAATATCACTACATTTATTTAATAATTTTGTACGACTTTTTATCCATTCTTTTATAATTTTTATACTATACGTAATATTATATAATTCGTAATTTTATACTTATCATTAAATTAAAATTATTTACATGTATTATTGGTCATATTCTGTTATATTATTTCTTACATAATATATATATATTTCATGAATCATAAATCCGATTTCTTCAAATATACATCTTCACACCCATATTACTAAATTATTATTTATTCTCTCCAAAATCAATACATTTCTTCTATTGTAATAAAACAGAAACAATTTAGTAAACTTTAGTGAACTATACTAATATTTACCTTAATATATTATTTATTGTACACCCTTGCCATGATTCTAACACTGAACCATTTACACACACATACACATACACACATATATATATATATATATATATATATATATATATATATATATATATATAGGTTAATACCGTAATATGAGATTCAACCGTATCCACATATGCACTTTGGATCATATAACTATTAGACACCTTAATGTTGAATATAAATTAGAACCACTTACATATAATATGACAGTATACCGTGAAATGACGTACTGCCTCGTATTACGAATCAACTATTTCACGAGAGAAATAGAATTACACTCCTCTACTGCTACGATGCAAATATCAACAACGTCCCATACACATATGATCACACGATAATATCACGAATATAACCTTGCTATAATCGTCGTCAATGTTACCCTGTTGCTAATCAGTTAATACAGCACATAGTGTAATTATTAAATAATGATCTTAACATATATTACCTTACATTACCAGGTAGAGCTTGCTCGGCATTCATTGACACCTTTTCTCCCCCATATCTATCGTTCATCGCGTTTGGAAGTTCGTCTAAGGTGCATTCTGTATCTTCAACCGGTTGATCAATATACGTCTTAGTTGGGCGTCCACGTGACCGTTGACCGTGTTGAGGTTGCCAGAGTAATACAATGTTTGCCAGTTCGTTATCGGCTCTCCAACAATGTCCCGCGAAGCACATACGTTGTTTTCGAATAGTTTCCGTGACCATTGGGATTCTTTTATACAATTCCTCGTTTGTTAGATGTTCTTTCCATGATTTGTTTAGTGCAGCTCTAAGCATTCTGGTGTATGATTATTTAGTCGATTTTCAAGAGTCTTTGTTAGTGTCCATGTTGTCGCTCCATATGTTAAAACAGATTTAACGGTCGTTCGGAAGAAGTTTCTCTTGAGCCTTTCCGATAGTTTTGATTTCCATATTTTCGACATGCTGGTTATTGGCCTTTGGCGATTCTCACATCTATATCGTGCGCAGTTGATCCGATAAAGCTACCCAAGTAGTTAAAGTCTTTCACTTTTTTAAGGGTTGTACCTTCACTATAAGTTAATACGTGATCCTCTTTTTGATTAAAAGACATGTATTCTGTTTTGCCGCAGTTGATTTTCAATCTTATATCTTTTTCCTTTTCTTCGATTTTATTCAAGAGCTGTTTGATTTCTTCCATTGAGTCAGCTGTTATAGCAATAACATCTGCATAATCAGTATCGGTGATGTAAGTTGCTGGATGTCTCCGACTTCGTCTTTTCTTAAGTGTGAAACCAACATTTGGGCTACAGTCTATATATGATTTTAGGACATAATCTAAACAAATTATGAACAGGAATGGTGCTATCATATCGCCTTGTAAAATGCCTGTTGTTATCTCAAAGAATTGTGTATCGCCATCTGGAGATCGAACCATAGAGCGGGTATTCATGTACAACATCATTATGGCGTTGACTGTTTCAGCTGGTATTCCGTAGCTTTTTAAGATGTGCTTCATGTTCTTTCTGTCTATGGAATCGAATGCTTTTGAGAAATCGACGAATATAGTACTGCTGGAAGATTTTGCGACTTTACTCCTTCAAGTAATCGACGTATCGTTAGAATTTGGCCGGATGTAGATCTGTTTGTTCGGAAGCCATTTTGGTTTTTCCTTAATAGTGGATCTATTTTTGGTCTTATCCTATTCAGCAGCATTACATTGTAAATTTTTGCTGCTATTGGTGTCAACGTAACTCCCCTATAATTTGTTGGTGAAGCAAGATCACCTTTTTTAGGGAAAGGTATCAGGCAGTCTTCTGTCCATCATTGAATTGTTTCTTGAGAGTAAACTCGATTGCAGCATAAAAGAAGAAATTCTTGCATTTCTGGTATTTTCCAGATTATAGCTGGAATTTCGTCCAAGCCTACAGCTTTACCATTTTGTATTCTTTTGGTGGCTTTCAGTAGTTCATCTGAGGTAAAGAGTCCTCTTTTAATATCTAGGTCTTGTTCATTTTCGTCTAAGTTGATATGTCTTGTGGATGTTATTTTCTTGCCTAGAAGCTCTTTAAAATGGTTGTTAACATTTATAATTTAGCAATAATCATAGTAACTTTTATCCTACATACGGCGACTACATTCTCAACTATGCAACTTATGTCTCGGGTATATGGCTCATTAGGACAACCATGGTTGCAAACGCTAGTAGGCCAGAGTTCCCGGATTAGACTTCGGGCAGTAATTATGTTCTCTTGTGTTTATAAAAAACTCAGAAAAACCAAGATTTTTGTTTACTATTTGCATTGTATTGTTCTCACAGTCATGTATATTTTTTTCAGGATACAAAAATACTCAAGACAACATATCACACCTTATATGAAATCCATTCACTGGCTACCCATCCCTTACCGCATACAATACAAATTACTCCTACTGGCCCACCATACCACCCATAGTAATAAACCTAACTATCTTACTGAACTACTTACGAACTACAAGTCATCCCGATCACAACGAACAATACATAAATACAAACTAAATATACCAATAACTTTATCACTTAATAAAAAACAGGAATCTTCTTTTTCTATAATATCACCTAAACTATGGAACTCCCTACCTCACTCAATTAGATCTATAGTTTCTGACCACACCTTTAAAGTCAAATTGAAAACACATCTATTTAATATAGCTTATAATAATTAATATACGATACACCGCCGAAAACTCATTACTGATGTTGATCGCAGTGTCTAAACAAATTGGTTACAAGGTTACAAGGTTATATGATACATCTATGACTTCTTAAGGGTTCCATTTGTATCATTTATTCAATATATATATATATGAGATTTCAATAAATTATTATTAAGCACACTTGTTTATCTTCCCATCTAACCAACTTATAACTTAGCGAAATGATGTAATTATCTTGCGATATAGATGTATACTGATACTGACAAGCACTATTCCAGCCACTATTATGTAATGAGAGGAATTACTTCTTGATTTAATAACTACAAATTATGTTATATTCGAAATGATAATCAAATATCGCTCACCTTTATTTCTATAAATTCCTCGATGGTTTTAGCATAATCAATTAAAATATGAATTCTTAAAATAAAATTGTACTAGCAGATTTCAAAATATATATTAATCCCTGAAAATATTCCTATAATTATCCAATATTTGTAAAATATAAAATATTTATATTGTTAAATATATATAAATATACTTTATAAATTATACTTTAATTACGAGCCGTAACAAAGGATTTATTTACATAGGAAATTTATCTATAATTATTGTTTTGCTAAAAGCACCATCAATTTAGAAATACACAAAATAATAACTACATTTTGTATTAACCTACATTACATCTATAGCTATATAAATACCAAGAGAATGGGTAAACTAATAGTAAATAAATTAATACACATTTTCATTATTATTTGTAATCGATTATCGTTTATAAATGCATATTTTAGGCACTTATATTAACTATTGTGCATCATATTATATATTATTTAAAAGGGAATTAATCAAATTTTATGATTTTTAATATAATTTTGAAAAATATATTTTTTATTAACACATTTCTCGACCATTTAAATACATGTTATCACGTACAATATATATCTGCACTCGAATGTTGGTATTATTATTTTTGTTATGAAGAAATCTTTAGACCGAAATAATGATCTTGGATTTTATCTATTTTATTAGGCCGACTATAAATACAAGAAAGACGAGAGGAATTCATCAGTACACACCAAGGAACAAGTGAAGTTATCAAAAGTCTAAACGCGTTAAAGAAGTTTCTGATGTTAAGTATATTAGAAGCTAAATTTAATCAACAGAAAAATATATCAATATTAGATAAGATAAAATCTGAGATGCCTTAAATGATATGAACTCCATATGGAGATCTAGACTACCTGATAGCATGATAAGAAACTGTTTCAGATAAACTGTTGAGTCAGTGTTAATATATGGTTCTGTTAGCTGAACACTAACAAAAGAGATTGAAAAATGACTTAATGGAAATTATAATTAATTGCTATGTGCCTGGCACGTCGTGCCATCCTAAAAATATCTTCAAAAATATATGCTTTTTATTATGCGTATATCAAAGCAATATATTTATATTTTCAATAGTATACTATTGAAAATACCTATTTAACAGGTAATTAATTAGGTATATCTATTTAACATAAACTATATAGGTAACCTATTATAACCTATTATTTATAAACTAGATGCTCCATTTAACCCCATTTCAAATATTTTTATTTTTTAGAGTTAATAATATTATAATAGTTATGTATTACATTTTTAATTAATCTTCTATGAATATTAACTTTATTATATATGAACATAATATATATATAACATGAAACAAAATCAAACGATTATTAAATATGTTGTAATGATATTCACCTGGTATGGAATTATTACTTTTAATTGTATTCTATATTAAATGTTGATAATGTTTTAATTATCTATATTTAAATAATAACAATAATTTACGCTAATGTAGCAACTATAGATAATGATACCAGTACATTAAAAAGAATACTTCTTATAAACATACAATATGTATATCAGATGTCTAATGCAAGACACCTGTTCATAAAACCCCGCTCTCCCCTACTATATTACGTAATATAGTATACTGTAATGTACATTACAATAGTATATGTAATACTGAGTGGTCGACATAAATATGAAGAAAAGACACCACTCAAAATGATAGATAATAATAATATTTATTAGAAGAATTTTAATAATAATTTTTTTTCTGTTGAATTATAATAATATTTATATAATATTTTCTTCTAAAGGGCTTCAAAATAATATGCCTATTTTCTGCTGTTGTTGCCCATAGTCAGATCCTTACTGGAAATGCTTTCTCTTCTTATTTACGTTTTGATTATCTTTCTTTTCTCTATAATTTTCCTTTTCTATTATTGTGTGTCTTGTCTTTATAGTATTTTTTTTCTTTGTAGTTTTTCTTTTCTTCTCTTAATAGTTTTTCTTTTCTTTAATACTTTAATTCTTTTAATATTTCTTATTTTCTTGATATCCTTTACAATTTATAATCCGTTTTGAATAGAGTTTGTATAGGTCTAATACGAGAGTCCTAATAAACGTCCTAATACTATAATAATAAAAAATAATATATATATATATATATATATTATTGAATAGTTTGAATCTAAATGGAAAAAAGAAAAATATTCATCATCACTAACCACATATAAACATTTGAAAAATAAACATCGTATCGATCTCATTAACGCTAAAGCTATGTTTACGCATGACAAGTTTATTTCTATGCAACATTATAGCAAGTAACTTTGTAAGTTAGCAAATAGCATACTTGGTAGAAGACAAAAATTGCCACATCCTGACTTTACTAATGATGAATTACCTAATTTATTTGATTCATTTTTCAATGATAAAATCACCAATATTATTTCGTCATTACCCAAACCTATATCTATAGCTCTATCGTTCTCTACAACTAATACACTAACTTCCGTTTTTCTACCTTAAAATTATCAACTAATTTTTTTACTTAAAAATTATCGCAGCTCTTCTTCTCTTGATCCAATTCCTTTAAAATTACTAAATGATATAGTTCCTTATATAATATCAAATATAGCTCATATCATCCATGAATCACTTAATTATGGTACTGTCCCCCTCATTTTCAAACATTCTCGTATCACTCCTATCATTAAAAAACCTTCTCTTGACCCCTCATCCTTTAATAATTATAGACTTATTTCCAATCTTTCAATACTTTCTAAAACCTTCGAAAGAGTCGTTTCAAAACAATTATCTTCTTTCCTGACTACTAATAATATACTTTGTATACAGTATACTTTCCAAAGTGCTTATGTACCGAACAAATCTACTGAAACAGCAATAACCAGGGTAACAACAAATATCTTATGTGACTTTAATAATACATATGGAACAATTCTTGTTCTACTTGATCTTAGCGCAGCATTTGATATAATTGACCATAGTCTTCTCATATCACGATTTGCTAATATTGGTATCGCCGGTAATGCACTTAAATGGTTTACGTCATACATGTCTGATCGTACTTCTTCTATTCTTATCAATGGGCACATATCATATTCTAGAAATATTTCTTACGGAGTCCCCCAAGGCTCTGTATTAGGACCGATTCTTTTTAATATTTATCTACTTCCTATTTTTGATATAATTTCTAAATTTTCTCTTATATCAGTCCACTCCTACGCTGATGATATACAACTTAACGTAAAATACACTTCTGATAACAATTTTGCTCCCAATCTTATATCTAACTGTATTAAATCTATACATACTACATATTATTATAATAGCAGCATAATATCAGCATAATAGCAGCATAACAGCAGCATAACAGCAGCATAATATCATTACAAATTAATAGCAGCATAATAGCAGCATAATAGACATTTAATAGCAGCATAATAGCACAATGTAAACATTTGAGGTTCTAACATTTGCTGTTATGCTGCTATTATGCTGCTCTTACTGTTTGTTGGGATGGATCTGCCGAGTTGGAGCTAAAAATAGTTCGAAAATCTGGACTATTATGTCTAATAAACATATCACTACTGGTGGTAAAATCATTTGATAAATTCTCGATGTACTGCTGTTTAATTTGATAATTATGGTAATCTTGAATAGTTAATCCATTCTTTGACGGATATGGATTTTGAGTTTGATGTAAAATATTTGGCATTTCGTTTGGCGGATTTGTAGTACAAAACTTTTGCACGTAAGGATTTAAATTCGATGCAACTGTATTTCTTATGTAACTTTGTTCATAATTTGGTTGAATATCATTGGGATAATGGTTTACTTGATAATTATAATTTTGATTCAAATTTTGCTTCAAATTTTGCTGCTGAATTTGACAAGCAATCGATAAATTATTCATTAGTTCAATTAATGTACGTTCTTCTCGACCTACATCATTTATGTTGGTATTCAATGGGGGGGAACATGATTCCCCATATCCGCTACTCACGCCAGAAGACTCCGATTCCGCAGGAGACTTGTTTCTTTTATCACAATTAGTATTAATTACTGGGGTTGTGTTTAATATTTTCTTATTTATCAAATATGCAGAATCAACACATTGAGGAGGAGATTTCATAATATCTGATAAATTCAGCTTCGGTTAATTTTCCAAAGAGCAAAGTATTGTTCTATCACCTAGAATGGGTCTTCTATTGCGGATTCCAGAACCGGATCCACCGCTAAAACATTCTGGACTAGACCCATCCGATGTACTTCCATAATAACTTCTACAACTAGATGGAGTATACCCACCAGATGCCACTAATACCGCAGCCGCAGCAGATGCTTCTTGAGTAGATTGATTCATCATAGCTGCGGCCATAGCTGCCATATTTATCTCGGATATAGATTGGGTACCAAAATAAATTAAAAAAACTAGGCATACGCCGTACGTGCGCACGTCGTGCGCTAAGGGCGATCATAGAAATTTGAAAATTAACAGATTAACATTGGACTATGTTTTTCTTAATAAATATACCATTAAAATGAATCGCACGAATTTTTTTTATTTTTATTAATCTAAGCTCACACGACAGCCTCGTGAAGTTTAACATGTAGTTAGATACAAATTTTACATTGTAAAAAATAAATTATAAAAAAATAAGTATTTGAAACCTTTGTTATGAATAATTTGTTATCAAACTTTAACACACTATTTATTTTATAATAATGGAATAGAAAATATAAAAAATAGAATTAAAAAAAAAAATTCCTGGATATTTCTTGGAATTTTAACAGGACACTTAATTTAATTTTATATTATATATATTATATATAAATAGTATTAAAGATGTAATGATTATGTGTTGACTATTTCAAAGAAAGGAGATCTCATAAAATGCTCAAACTATTGTACAATAAGTCTTATCAGCCATAGGTGCAAAATTCTCATGAGAATTATATTGAACAGATTAATTCCATAAACCGAAGATATTCTATCGGAAGAACAAGCCGGTTTTAGAAAAAATCGAAGCCCAACTGTACACATTATTAACTATAGACTTTTGGAAAAACACATCGATCAACAACGTCAAGTTTATCATAATTGCATTGACTACAAGAAAGCATTTGATAGAGTATGGCAGGAGGGTTTATGACACGTGATATCTTCTTTTGGAATAGACAATGATATAATTCAATGTATTAAATCACTCTATAATTCTTCTAAAAGCAGCATACTGCTAAATAATAATATTGGAACAAAGTTTAATACAAGAATAGATGTGAGTCAAGGGTGCTTATTATCGACAGTTTTGTTCAATATATTCCTGGAAAAAATAATGCTGGACTCTGTAACAAACCAACCATCTATTATATCTATAGGAGGCAGACAATTCAATAACCTGAGATTTGCAGACAATATTGATATTATAGCAGGTTCCGAAAGTGAACTACAAACTACAACTGATGCACTAGAAAAAACATCTACAGCATATATGCGATATGCATATCGTATACGGCATGGAAATTAATCATGATAAATGCAAACATTATTGTCAATAGAGAAGGTTCAACACCAATGATTTATATATACGATAAACAGATTGAAAATGTGGAACATTTTAAATACCTAGGAGCAATGCTTACGAATTCCGACAAATCAAAAAATGAAATTCGTATAAGATTAGCTACGGTAGTTTCAGCACTAGTAAAACTGGAAATGATCTGGCGTAGCGGAGAAATCTAATTCAAACTTAAATGTAGATTATATAACTCATTAGTTCTTTCAACATTGCTTTATTATGGCTATGAAACATGGACTCTACTAGAAAAATATAAGAAGAAGATTCGAGGTTTTAAGTCAAAATCTCACAGGCGTCTCCTGAATATAAGCTATAAAGAAAGAAAGACGAATATATTGGTCAATAATTTAATAAATGAGAAAGTCAGCTCGTATGTACCTCTTCTTGAAATAATTATGCGAAGAAAAATAACCAAATTCGGAAATATAACTCGACACGATTCCATGTCTAAAACAATTCTTCAATGCTATGTCGAAGGTAATAGAAAAAGAGGAAGACCAAAGAAAAATTGGTTAAATGATATTTTTGAATACTCTAATATCCCTCTTCAGCAACTTTTAGTTATTGCAAAATATCGTTATAAATGGAAAAATTGTTAAAACACTATTATGTTCTCCACCTAAGATGTCAACGTCACGGGACTAAGTAACTAAGTAATTACCTAAGTAATGATTATACATAATAAAAATGATATAAAAAAATAATAAAATTGTTCTGATAGCTATATTTACTTCTATAAGATAACTAGGTCAAGAAAACATAGCTTTCAGTTGTAAATAAGATTTATAGGGTCAATTCCTCAAACTATTAAATAAGGACAAAATTAAATTATCGGTTAAATGAAAATACTAAGAAAATAAATCTATTATCATGGAAAATTCTAAATTAGATTCTTGAATTAATTGCACATGTACTCTTAAGAGATATTATTAAACACATATAGGCTGCTATAAGAAAATGTGTGACGGCACATATGATATTTCAGTTAATTAAAATTTTATATAACGATTATAATTATTATAAATTAATAATTAATTATATTACAAAACTTGTCATGAAACTAACAATAATCGATATTTATTCGGCATGTCAAAGCAAACCTCTAAGTTACAGAAATATGAGTATGTTTATACATTAATAATATTTTGTTAGATGCGAGAGAATTTACGAGGTAATATGATGGAGCAAGTAATATGTCAAGAAGATACAATGCTTTGATATTTCAGGAACAACCAATGGCATTCATTGTACAGCTCATTGAGTAAAAAATCCGATTCGCTCACTATGTTAGCGAATCGGAGTCTATTATATCTATAGGACCTATTAACTATATTTAATGAAATAGGATAAGTGTACTATAATTTTATAACATTTAGAAATACTTAATCATCTTGTAAATTTAAGACATTATGTATAACCCACTGGAAAATAAGAAAGGTCGCTATAAAATATATACTCGAATATTACAAAGAAATGCGTTCGTCTTTAGATGAAATGATACATAGAAATTATATTACCTCTGCTATATCTGATAAATTATGAATAAACTTGAAAGCGGCAATATATATCTAGAAAAGTATAGAGAAATTATATACCAATGTGAAAATATTGTTATAATTAATCGTTGTAAGACCAACAAATTCAGTTGACGATGAAAGAAATATTAGTAGGATAATTCCTAACCTAGATATTGTAAAGAACTGGCTGAAAAATGTAATGGGACAAAACTGACTACCTAGTTTAATAATATTTATTATTCACAGTAACACCAAAGCCCTTTGGGGTTTGGTAACACTATGAATTAAATATTGTTGAATTGATTTCATCATTTGTAATGATATTAGAATGCAGAGATAAGATGTTATCGTGTATTTCATCTAATTAAATCTACTATTTATTAATATAACTTAATATAAGCATATGTAGGACTACATATGATATAAGATAATTTATTTATATAATATCTAATAGTTTTTAATTAGTTATACACACACAAATATATATATATATATATATATATATATATATATATATATATATATATATATATGTATATATATATATACATGCATATATATATATATATATATATACCTATATTAATAATATATTATACATTATTGGACCCCCCTATGAAATATACCCTCCTGTGCCCCTAATACCTAATTGTAGCAGAGATGTATAAAAAACTACATCAAGGAGGACCTGCATTAAACATATATGTATTTATATGGTAATGATACATCAGATATTATCAGACGTGTCATAACGTTATTAATTCATTTACCGCTATATATAACTCTATTATATTATATATTAATTTATATATTATTGATATATCATACTAATGGTGTCCACTCAAAGGGACATTTGTATAGATAACATAAATACATTACTTTGTTTATTTTGTAGTTTAAGTTTTCAGTTAATTTAATTTATATTTATAAATTATTATTTATTATATTACATTAATTGTGTTCATTAATTTATTTATAAATTTGTATATAAAATTTAAGGAATTTAAGGAAATTGTACATTAATTTACAATATTTGTTTTATAAACTATGTTAACATTAATGTCTATACCCTTAGTCTATACATGGATACGAATCCATTACTGGTATATTTGTATGTATTCTCATATTTTAAAATAACGGATTATAATTATAAATGAAAGGGTATTATTTTACTAATTATAACAATATGGACAGTATATTAATAATTAGTATGCAACTAAAATATTTACAAAAATCTGATTGTGATTGCTTGTGAAATTATAGGTATTTTCCACAGATATATAATTATTTATTGTATTTTCTAAATCAGAACTAGAAACTCGAAATTAGCGTCTACAAATGTATCTACTTTCATTGTATACATGGAATAATATCTTTGACAATTATGTTCACGGAAGTTCACAATCAAATCTAAATAATTATTGGCCAATCGTTAATCGCCAATACATTTTGTAGAGCGGTTGTAATTTAAATATATAGAGTTGTGTTTATCTATTAACAATTACATTAACTCATTTGAACACATACTTTCACCATGCCAGGTAAAACATTGTATTAACTATAGACTATTATAAATAGGTGATCAATATTTAAATATTATATATTAATATATTATACTATTTTAACTATTCAAATATTTTAAATGCAAAATAATGAAAAAAATCAATTTCATGTTTTTATTTAATAATATATGATTAAAAGTTGTAATCTTATAGCCCTTACAATTAACCATATAATAAGTTTATTATTTATATATTTATATTTAAAACTAATTATTTATTTGTGTTTATTATACACTTTATTTAATTAACATTAATTTATAATAAATTCAATTTATCAATAACAATTTAAAATTGTAAAATTCATATTAAATTATTTAATAAATACTATTTAAAATAGTTATAATTATTATTATAATTATATTATTTAATAAATACTTTATACGAATATTAATTTAATATGGTTATCATCTCCGGCAAGTTTTATTATTATTATTAAAACTGTATAATCATTATAATAATCATTATTACATTATAATAATGTGGACTGTTTATTATCTACAAATAATTATCTCGAAGCAGGCCGCCGTTTTTTATTATAATAATGTCATGTATTATAATAGTTCAAGGTGTGCGGTACTTATATATGTACTACTGCACATTATACGCAATATAATATTTGTATAGTAACAAAACATTTTATAGGCTCATTTGGGGATATAATCATTATAATAATGCAGTTAAAAAAAACAACAACATAAACCCAAACCAAAGAAATTCGACAACCCTAAAATAAAAATTGAACTCTGACATTCTAATAATAATAATCGGCGGCCTTCACGTCTACAAATACTAAGACTATTGGTGTTTAATATTACATCCTTAGTAGAAATCATAATTAATTGATCACAACTAATTCTAATTTTATATTAAAATATTTTAATAATTATTATTATAATAAATCGGAAGAATTACAAAGAAAAACAACACATATTTAATATTATATTAAATATATAATATAATATTATACATACATTAAATGTATAAAATGTAACATTTTAACTAGTATTTAATTATTTACTTATTATATTTTATAACGTATCATTATATTTATGGATAGTTACTATACTATGATATCATAATGATAATATATATATTAATTAAAAATACATATCAATTATATGATATAATTATTATAATAATAATGAGTAAATAATTATTACTATAGTAACTATAATAGTTAATAATATCAACTTGATATTATATTAAATATATGTTATATAAATATAAAATATAATAGAAGATCTTCTTTGTAGTTCTTCTGATATATTATTTGTATAGGTTGTTATCAAATATTTATTTTCGTATACATATAATGTCTATTTCCAAATTCATATCCTTTAGAACTTATATGAATAAGTATGTAGAATAAAATGTGATATCTTTATTGGGAATTATGAGCCAAATGATTGTTTTAGACTGACACATCGGCCCCCAATATGTCATGTGACTAACCGAGAGTTAAAGTAAACAATGCGTGTAGAGCTTATATAACATCATAGTAATATATAAACATACTGTATTATGATATGTATGTATATATAAAACACGAATTAACTACTCGGTGAATAATTTACTAAGAAATATAACGCCGCCCGCGAAATGTTTATTTGAACTTTCGGTTTGACACATGACTTATTGGGGGCCGATGTCAGTATTCAGCAAATGATTCTGTAAACTTAAAAATTGTGTTAATTATGTTAATGTGATGTTTACAAAAAAGCTCAACGATCGAAATATGCCACATAATTAATTATGTGAATAATGGTTGCGATTAGTTTATATTATCAATTACTTACATGCATTTGTGTATTCGCTATAAATAATATATAATATACAATGATACTTAAATTAATTACAATACATGAAAATTCAGATATATTATTAATAAATATCATTCAAGTTAATAACTACAAGTTTCAATTTCCATATATGAATTAAATAAATATAAATAAAACAAAATGTATAGGTATTATAAATTATAACTTATATCCCAAGCAACCAGTCTATTTACAGTTTTTTATTTTATTGATTTTCTTTAGATATTAAATATATTTTAAATAGATTTCAATTAATTATTATGCAATCTGGTATAGGGATAAGGATTATTATTATTATTTAATATTTAATGTGTTAATATTTGTATTTTGTAATTGTATTTGATAAAATGTATTTGTATTTGTATAAAAAATGTAATAATTATTTGTATTTGTATTTGATAAAGTGTATTTGACCCCGACCCTGCCTATATTCAAATTATAGTTCTACGTGCTATGTATCCTAGTTACTAAGGTCATAATAGTCACAGCATTAGTGTAATATCTAATTCATCGTTATTCAAATAAAATGGATCTTCGGATGAAACCAGCGCTTCTTTTCGTCTCGCGTAATTCACCACTGTCTATAGTTCACTGATCACATGACTTAGTTAGGTCCGGAAGCTTCTAGAGAGCAGATCGCGATTGATAGGTCAAGCGTATAATTACATAATAGTTTATACATTATAAACTATAATATAATTTATAAATTATATAATAGTTTATAATATAATTAATATGAATGCGTATACTGACTCGTCGGTGTGAAGTATGCTCATGACCTCAACCGACAGTCTGTGGTCCGACTGCGTGTTCAGTTATATTTCGTAATCTATAATATTATACTATTGTATAGTACACAATAATATACATAATGTGTACATATAAACGTTATATATCCGTTGAACTACAATTTAATCATTTAATCGGTTCGGAATAATTTCTGTAGTAAAATAATTGTCAGAATAATAGTGCGTAATCAGCACCGCACTTCTCCCGTTTAGAATGCATAAAAGTGATACTTCGCATTCGGGGCGGGGGTGCCAAGGACAGCTGCATGCAGATCACCGACAACATGTTGAAGTGGTCCGAGCACTCCAATCAGAAGATCTTCATCTACGATCGTATCTGCGACCTGGACGTCGATCAGGTGAGCGCAGGCTAACGATAGTGTTGCTTGAAGCCGGCGTCAATGCTGCGATGTCGCGCTACTCGACTACCCTAATGTTCACCATATCTAACCACTGTTGATTGATAATTTATTTAAGCAAATACATAGCTGAAAATATAAAGTATAAATATTTGCTAACGATAACATACTGTTCACATTAATGTTAGCTATACGTTGTTAGCGTATCGTGTATTTAAATTGCATAATTCGATAATGATTAAGTATTAGTAACTTTTTTGTATTGCAAACCTATTTAATTACGTATATCGTACTACTTTCAGCTATACCAATTCAAACGTAACGTAATTTATTCAATACTCTCTCATATGTTATTGCGCAGTAGTAATCCTATAATAACAATTTCTTCACTTTATAGGACATGATGTTTGAATGCACGGGACAAGATATGGTCGACTCATTCATCAAAGGATTTAACGGTATTAGTAGTATAGGTTTCACTAGTAGTAGTAGCAGTAGTATAAGTATCATTAGCAGTAGTAGTAGTAGTAGTAATAGTAATAATAGTAATAATAGTAATAATAGTAGGTGTAATAATAGTAATAGTAGTAGTAGTAGTAGTAGTAGTAGTAATAATAGTAGTAGTAATAATAGTAGTAGTAGTAGTAGTAGTAGTAGTAGTAGTAGTAGTAGTAGTAGTAGTAGTAGTAGTAGTAGTAGTAGTAGTAGTAGTAGTAGTAGTAGTAGTAGTAGTAGTAGTAGTAGTAGTAGTAGTAGTAGTAGTAGTAGTAGTAGTAGTAGTAGTAGTAGTAGTAGTAGTAGTAGTAGTAGTAGTAGTAGTAGTAGTAGTAGTAGTAGTAGTAGTAGTAGTAGTAGTAGTAGTAGTAGTAGTAGTAGTAGTAGTAGTAGTAGTAGTAGTAGTAGTAGTAGTAGTAGTAGTAGTAGTAGTAGTAGTAGTAGTAGTAGTAGTAGTAGTAGTAGTAGTAGTAGTAGTAGTAGTAGTAGTAGTAGTAGTAGTAGTAGTAGTAGTAGTAGTAGTAGTAGTAGTAGTAGTAGTAGTAGTAGTAGTAGTAGTAGTAGTAGTAGTAGTAGTAGTAGTAGTAGTAGTAGTAGTAGTAGTAGTAGTAGTAGTAGTAGTAGTAGTAGTAGTAGTAGCACCAGCACCAGCACCAGCACCAGCACCAGCACCAGCACCAGCACCAGCAGCAGCAGCAGCATCATCATCATCATCATCATCATCATCATCATCAGCATCATCATCATCATCATCATCATCATCATCATCATCATCATCATCATCATCATCATCATCATCATCATCATCATCATCATCATCATCATCATCATCATCATCAAAATCATCAAAATCACTCACACACACACAGGTACAATATTTGCGTACGGTCAGACTGGATCAGGTAAAACCTACAGTATGATAGGCTCCCTTGACACAGCTGCGTCTCGCGGTATCATCCCGCGTTCCATTGAGAAGCTGTTTCAGTATGTTAACAATAGTAAGGTTTGTAGTAGTAGTCACGTGATATGCGTGTTGTGTTCGTATAATTGTATGCATATATTATAAAATTTGTGTACAAAAGTTGTCCATTATTTTAAATTCGATATTATTTTTATATTTTATATAAAATTAGTTAATAATAATTAACGATTCGATCAAATTAATTAATCATTTAAACATATTAATCGATATTTATATAATATTAATTAGATGATATAAGTTAAGTAGACTAGTGTCTTCTCTAATCTCACACTTATATTACGATTGTCAGTCCGAGCACGTGATCAAGTGTTCGTTCCTCGAGATCTACCAGGAGAACATCTACGACCTGTTGGACCGTAGCAGCATGAAGCTACAGCTGCGAGAAGACAAACGACACGTGTTCGTCAACGGGCTGAAGAAGGTCACCGTGTCCACCGATGAAGAGGCCAAGCACGTTAGCGGTATAGGTGGCGCTAGTAGTAGGGCGGCGATTTGTTTTTCCGATAATGAAATCCGCGGTGTATTGGATTTATTGGATTTTTTAATTATAAAAATAAATTTTTTTAGTTTATTCATTTTATTTTTTGTTCGTTTTGTTTTTATCTAATAATTATATATTTTATTGAAAATAATATCACTAATATTACTTTATTATAATATGCATAATTGTGTACTGATATATAATATATGTTAATATAAAGTACTGTATACTATTCACTGTATATGTTAATATAATTTCTGACAGTTTTGACTTATTTATAATCAATTATAAAAATATATTTCATAAACCATTTAATTTATGTGAGATAACAAAATGGAAAATTTTAAGCAGCTTAAATCTGACTGTAAATAACAGATCACATTTGTATGTAAGAACACAGTGATTCCCAATGATTTATTTTTCTTTTTGTATAATATAATATACATAATTATAATATTTACATAATGTATATTCATTAAATATTAAATATTATTTAAATAATTACTCTATCTATTTATAAAATAATATTATTTATATCTATAAATAATTTTACTCATAGGGAAACATCTTTTTATCTAGTATTAATATAATATTAATTTAATAACATATAATAATTTCTAATAATATATTACTTTTATAATTATTTTATCAATTACAGACTATTATCAATTAATTTATAATCCATAATATAAAGTTACTAATAGTAACTCATATTAATAATCAATAGGGAACTTATACAGATATACTTATATAGTAATTGAATTTGTAATGGATAATAGTAACTAAATATTGTAAATAAATATTCTTATATCATTAATATTTACTGACAATTTTCATGTATATATATTAATTAAAATATTACATTACTTTTATTATTTCATTTCATATTTATTTCAAATTAACAAATATATAAACAACTTCAAATGTATAGATTTTAGTAGTATGCTAACATTAGTGATGAAAGCAATCAACATATACGATAGAATTAAGGATATGACAGGATATAAATCTACTGTTTTATAAATGTGTACTTTTCCCTAACTTTTTACATATAAATGTATGATGGGATACCATCATACTTTTTAGTTTTTAATTTATAATTTAATGAAAGCAAAACTTGTATAATTCATGAAAATTTAATATATATATATATATATATATATAAAAAATGAGTTATATTTATTTAATATGAATGAACATTAATAATAATTTTATAATTAAATTTTCTCAATGTTATGAATACATTTTCATCAAAAACCACATAACACCGTGTAGTTTAATATTATTAGTAATACTAATGGTGGATGTTGTAGTAGTAGTAGTAGTAGTAGTAGTAGTAGTAGTAGCATCAATATACTTATCATACGGTTCCTCTATTCAGGTTCTGTCACAAGGTTGGGACAATCGTATGGTTGCCGAGACTGCGATGAACAGAGAGAGCAGTCGTAGTCATGCCGTGTTCACTATATACCTCGAGACTAGGGTTAGCGGGGGTGGGGGGCAGTAATAACCCTGTTATAACCCTGGCTACAATTGTAAACACCCAACATCGGGTTACGATCAAAAAGGACGAGTTGAGGGTTAAAGGTTAAATATTAAATGCGAAATAAATTTATATATGCTCACTTTTGGATGTAATGCAGCTAAAAAAACCAATTAAACCAAATAACCCACAAATAATAAAAAATCTATACAAAATATACATATATATACTATTCACTCGTATTTCAAATGTAACCTTTAACCCTCAACTCGTCCATTTTGATCGTCTCCCCCAACATCTATTCCGTGTCCGGTTACTACCGTGAATACACGTATGTGTGATCTATGAAAGCACTGAACCACGCGGACATCGTAGGACACTCTACGCTCGCCTTCGTGAGTGTATATTATTTAACGTATGATTAAGCGAAGTTTAGATTTTGGATAACGACTTTCATTACTAACTGATGCGTAAACTTACAAACTCGTGCGATTAAGAATCGCTATAACGCGATGTTAATATTAAATGTGTAATTATCATTAACACTCGCAACGTAATAAGTGTAATTTATGTTTAGAGTATATATTAATATATCTGATATTATGCATTAAATAAAAATTAAACATGATAACATGTATCAACCATACCACAACCCAAACTAATACATATAAATGTATAATATTTTTAAATAATGATATTTAACTATTACATACATTCATCCAAAATCATCGTAACACGAGTCGTCACGTACTCCTTCGTCTCCTAATAATCTCATATATCTGATATTATATTCATATTTACCTAACTAATCAATTACAGATAGTTGTTAATAATATTATATTGGAAAATTCTAATGGTATATTTACCTATACAACTTTATTAATAATATTATTAATATAATTCATGTTATTTGACAACATTTATAATGACAATATCGTCACAATTGGCTTCATACAATATTACTACGATATTATTACGATACGACAACTGTTAAGTAGTTGTGTAAGTAAGAAGCGGTTGTTGGGGTTGGCATATTTATTAGTAAGACGGGGGAGATATACCATACGTGGTAATGGGACGAGGTGGTATGCCCAAGTGCAGAACAGGTGCACCGTATCTCGCGATGCACGTTCCCTTAGCCAATAGTAGGGAGGCTACACACGCAGTGTGTGCGTCGACCTCATTCCTAATTAGGCGGTAAACCTATTACATAATGGGACGTCCAATATCTAGTTCATTAGCTAGATATCGAACGTTCCATTATGCTCGCGGTACGGAATAGTCCATTATAAGAATATAAGATATATATATATATATATATATATATATATATATATATATATGTATGTATGTATGTATATACATTATATAACAACAACTATCCCAAAATACTTTTTTATCTTGATGTAACATTTATATTTTAAATAGTATTATCAATAACACCTACAATTATTCTTATATAAAATCTAAAGAACTTGTGTTTTACATTTATAAATTTTTCAACTTTATCAAGAAAAAAAATGATGAATTTTTTTCTTCTATTTAATAATAATTAAATATTTTTGATAGCATATTTGATGTTGAATTTGATCGAATATAAATATATCTCTGATTAATCATTCAAATAAAAATAAAAATACACCAAATTAGTTTTTAAGTACAAACACAATACATGACCCAATACCTATTAGTGGTATTAGTAATTAGGTAGTCTTTATTGAATGGGGTGTTAAATATTTCATCTTAGTTAGGTATAGTTATATAACAGTGGTATTATACACTATTGGTGCCATCACATATCATTATATTGAATTTGTTGAGTTAATATATATATATATATAGTTTATTTATATCGAATTATAGTTTCGTACAAATTTGATATAATTAAGTATATTGTTTATAATATTTCATAAATTCTATAACATAAATATATATATATATATATGTAACATCATTGTGATTATTGCATTCAAATTATCTATAAATACATGTACACACACACACACATGTGTAGACAAAGAATGATGACAACACCATCACTAAAATGACGTCACTGCTGAACTTAGTGGATTTGGCCGGAAGTGAAAGGCAAACTAACACCAAAGTTAAAGATGGAATCAGGATTAAGGTCAGTCATACATACATTTGTAAATTCTCAATCTTCATATATATATCTGTATTCTATTTTGCAGTATATAGGTTTTAGTATAGTGAATATATTCATTTTTATTTAGTAGTTTATATTATTCAATATTATAGTTTAAAGTATATTTTATATATATATTATATATAATATATATATATATTATATAAATTAACAAAATTATTGTATAAGAAAAATATATATGTTCAAATAAAAACATGTAAAATATATATCATTATATTTATAGAAACCAACATTTTGGTTATTTATATATATCAAGAGTATAAAGAATAATACAAATTAATATATATTATAATACAAATATGCAAAATAATATAAAAATATATATATTTAAAATTAAATATAATTTTATTAAAATATATACGACACATATTCTAATTTATAGTTATATTAACATTTTAAATGCTTACTTTGCGAGTTCTATTCCACGTAAAACCATACTTAAGCCATATTTTATAGATAATATTTTAAATTTTATTAATAAATTGTAAACAAAATTAGAAAATAGTTTTTATTTTGCATTCGATGGCATCCCTCAGCCCTAAGCCATCGTCCAAGCTCTACGAGCATTAAACATCCATCGCGCCTACGCACATGTTGAATGATCTACCACCATAGGAAGCTTGCGGTATCAACCTGTCACTGTCTCACCTCGGTAACGTAATCATAGCTCTGTCCAAGTCTGGGGAGAAGGGCAAAGTTCACATTCCTTACCGCGACTCCAAGCTGTGTTTCCTGTTACGCGTTCGTAGCGAGCAGCTGCTAACTCAGCATCGCGTACTTAATCTACAACTGCACATAAGTAGAGGTAGTGTTGTGAGTTAATAAAAAAACATGTTTTTTAACAACACTAAGTAGAAGTATTCGTAGGTTTCGAGGCAGTATCCTTTCTATTATACATTTTTATTTCGCAGTTAATATTTATAATGGAAATAATCACAGAAAGCGTCGTAACCAAGTTCTACTTTTGTAAAACCGCGGCCCAACACTAACTTTTATTGTTTGTAACCAATACATTTCACCTTTAAAATTGTGCTAACTGTGAAATAAATCAATTTATGTATTGACAATATAATGGTAACCACCGGTACTTGAGCTGTCAATCACGATCTCTCTATTCTGCCCCCACCACCATATTGCAGGATTCTCTCGGTGGAAACGCGAAGTCGTTGATGTTAGCCTGCGCTCATCATAGTTCCAAGTAAGTGCAACTCGTGTGTGTGTGAGCATGTGCGCGTGTGTGTGTGCATGTGAACAATAACATCATCTACAAACTTTATCATAATCAACTGTTTAAAAGTAAATTAAAACTTTGTTATAATTAAATAACATATGTAATTTAAATATATATATATATATATATACACATATATATATATACACATATATATATACTTTATATATATACACATATATATATACTTTATATATATATACTTGATATATATATGTACTTTATATAAAGTGCGTTGCATAGCTGTTCATAACCCGCCCCCCCCCCCAGGTATGCGAACGAAACGCTATCTAACCCCCCCGCCTCCCCCTCCGCCCCCAGGTATGCGAACGAGACCTTATCGACGTTACAGTTTGCCTCTCGCGTGAAGCTCATCAAGAACAGCGCCATAGCCAATGTAGACGTTGAGGGCGACGTTAAACAGCTTCAGGAGACCGTACGCCGGCTACAGGTGGCGCTACAGGAGGCTAAGCAAGCTGGCCCCGCCCCCGCTGTGAATGGGGGCGGCGGCCTCTGTTCTACGGTGGCAACCGCTATAGGTGACGGCATCTCTTCTGAATGTGGTTAGTCATCTCTCTCTATATCTCTTTCTCTCTATCTCTCTCTCTCTCTCCCTTTCTCTCTCTCCTATCTCTCTCTCTCTCTCTCATTCTCTATCTCTCTCTATCTCTCTCTCAATTATGTAGTATGTGTGTATATGTATTTTAAATAAATTGTTCAGAAACGAGATATAAAGTTAGTTATATAATAAAAGAAATATGTTCTACACTACTACCAATGCATTACAGATGCATCGAGCTCTAAAGATATTTCGATTTCCAACTTCTATTTTGCGATGTCCCTTTACAAACAAGCCACCGATAAAAGAAAGGTTCACAAGTGTATATGTGTGTGTATATATATATATATATATATATGTCCTATTTCAATATGGTAATCAATTATATTTTTGATAGTTTATAAATTATAATTACTTGGTTATAAAAGAGTTAAACTCTTGCGATGATTTTTAATTCTAACAGAGGACAACATATTTTAATTTTCTAAATTATCAAATATTTACAAATTTATTTTAGTATTTTTGGTGTAATTACATAAAGTAAATATGTAATTATTGTAAACAGTGTCACTGTCATACCTACCGGAAATATAAAAATACAGTAATAATCAGTGTGTATAAAATAAAATACAGAGGAAATAAATTTAAATAATTTAAAGATTGAATTATTATTTCTTATTTAATGGTGGCTAAACCTTCGCTTTTTTATTTTAGTTTTATTTTTAAATATCAAAATTTAGTTTATCTAATAAATGATATATAATATGTTATTTAAAAGTAAATATAAGTATAATAAATTTGAATTTTAAAACATCAGATCTTGAACACAATTTACTTATTATTATTATTCAAAATTTACAACTAAATGTCTAGGTCTCAAAAAACATTTTATATCATTTTTTCACTTTTGTCAAACTCCTCTCAATTTTTATGGATCTTTATCAAATTTTCTTAGTATATAAATATATTATATTTCTAATAATACATTAGATAATTAAAATACATGCATAAATTCTATAGATAAAAATATATTACATAATATCACAAAAACATATATAATTTAGAATTTTTATATATTTATAATATATTTAATAATTTATTAAAAAAATATTAATATATTCTTAATGATGTTTGATTTAGGAAAGTAGAATACACGTTCTAATTTACATTTGTTTATTCATCTAACTTCTTTCAGTGTATAATATTATAAAATGAATATTCTTA
Organism: Osedax fenrisi; assembly: GCA_964019155.1. NCBI lineage: Eukaryota > Metazoa > Annelida > Polychaeta > Sabellida > Siboglinidae > Osedax > Osedax fenrisi. The sequence continues at coordinate 102,068,128 of OZ025239.1, forward strand.
AATATATTTATATACATACATATATATATACATACATACATATATATTAATACGGACCTCAAACACTCGCGCCCGCTAGTTAGCGGAAAGCAATCTGAGTTTCATGAAGAAGACGGTGAATCTCAAAGACAAGCTCATCAGTCAGAACAAACTGATTCTGAAGTTCCGCGACGACACCATCAAGAAGCTGATGAGGGGATGTGACGATAGCTCTATAACCATCATCGTTAGTCTACTGGCACTGGACGCTACTACTTTTAAATTTGTTAAATTATATAGACAATAGTAGGTTTAATATAATATAGATACTATTATATTTAATTATATAGACAACACTATGTTTGTACCATGGTCAAAACCTGTTTTTACCGGACAGGTTATTATCATAGGCGGTAATAACCTATGGAATACTGCTATTATCACAATCAACACTACCACCATCAGCACTACCACTATCACCATCACCACTACCCCTATCACCCCCACCATCACCACTACCCCTATCACCCCCACCTTCACCACCCCCACTAGGAAGGTTTGACCAGTGAAATAGAAACTCTACGCAAGCAGATTGATGAACCTTCTAATGTATCTCAATACAAACTGCAGGTACCATTCACACTATCATCTCCTTCCATCTCATCACCGCTACTGTTCGTTGTTTGGACGATGTAATCATGTCTATTCAATAACTATCACATTAAAATCTAAACGAACAGCACCCTCTACCACCCCCTCACATCCCCTCCACCCCGCCCACCCCTCACAGATAGAATCGCTGCAAGTGGTGAACGCGATGGTGAACACCCACAGACGCGAGGACATGCAGGCTATCCTTGAGCGCAGCAAGACGCTGAACCTCCTGTACGACGAGGCGAAATGCGTCGGAATTCAGGACGCCGAAACGATTCGCGCAGATTTCGAATCGAAACTCGAGGCCTCCGAGCAGAGGTCGCGAAACCTCGAGGTCAAGGTCGCAGCGGCTGAGAAGTCTACCGCTACGGTGAGTGTAGTGACACCGGTGTTGAGCCGTAATGTATCGCTATTGTTCGATTTTAAAATACGAGTGCTGAAACGAATGTTGCTGAAAATATGCGAATACAATTACATTTTATATAAAGTGCGAGTGCTATTTATATAGTGCATTTAGAGAGCTAGTGCGAGTGTAGATGTACTGCTGCCCAACTCTGATAGTTACTATGATTAGCGCCCATCACTGATGCTGTAGTGATGTTCGAACAACCCGTAGCCACAGATACGCAACCAGATTAATAAGATACGAATAGATAAGCGATACGATATCATATTGTCAATATGCCAACCCGCACAAACGTATAAATATGATATAATAATAATATAATACTTGTGTAATCAAAATTTAAAATCTGAAATACGTGCAAATTATTGTATGAAATAAAATAAATCATGCATTCATAAGATGGTGGTGATCCGATGTTTCATTAATGCATAGGCGATACGTTGACATATTAGTATAGACCTGTAAATCTGTATGTGTCTGCGTATACGATGACTCACCGCGATCACCTCTGTATTCATAACTTTTATTTATTTATATATAGTTTATTGATACAAAAACACTGTGTGGTTATAGGCGTCGTTAGATAATAAAAAACAAAAATAAATAGAAAACGAATAATAAAATAGAACGAATTATAATGACTTAAAATGGACATACGGTTTACGTTTAAACAACGAAATCGATGTAACGCAACGAATATCATTGAAGGAAGTGAATTCCAGCTTTTCGGAGCAATAACCGAGAAAGCCGATTCGGCGAACGCCAACGATGTAGATCGTTGCACCAACTTCACGATGTGGCTTCTTTTGTTATAACTTTCGACCAATCACGGCGCAGGCTTTAGAAGATCTACGCGAGAAGACGGTCGCCTACAGGCAGCTGAAGGCGAAGAACCTGACTCTGATGCAGAAGTACGAGACCATCATTAAACACATGCAGTCCGCTCAGGTTTACGCCCGCAGCAGCAGCAGCATCAGCAGCCCGTAGTTAGGTGCAGGCGTACCCGGGTCACGATTAAGCGAAGCCGTTGACGTTCTCTACTCATCGCGCTTTCATTGAAATCAACTTCTATTGTATATGAATTATATAACTGTGTGTATATGAATTATTTATACTATATAATTTTCTATAATGTTACTATTATGACAACTATTACTAATACTAATGCTACTACTACTACTACTACTACTACTACTACTACTACTACTACTACTACTACTACTACTACTACTACTACTACTACTACTACTACTACTACTACTACTACTACCTTGACTACTACTACCTTGACTACTACTACCCTGACTACTACTACCCTATACAGATAAGCATAACATCGCAGATAAATAAGCGTTCCTCTGATGTCAAGCACAAGGTTAGCCCAGCCAACACCCGTCTCCTCCCTCCCTCCATCCCTCCCTCCTCCCTCCCTCCCTCCCTCACCGCCGCCGTTCCGCTAGCTCGACGACCTTTCCAACGTTATACCCGAGAAGAGATACGCTTCGAACGCCGACTCCCCAGACACGCCCCTAGACACGCCCCTTCAGCTAGACCTCGCCGAGGATGAAGAAGACCTACTAGACGAGGAGATGCCGGACTTGTTCTGCGATGACGCCGTGCTTAGGTTCAACGAAGAGATTCGCAAGATTCAGGTGCGTTTAGTGTGTGTGTGTGTATGTGTGTGTGTGTGTGCCTTTATTGTAGGGCTGATGGTGTTAACCTTTCTTAACTAAAAATCCCAGTTTTTTTGGTTTTTTCAATAAAAGCAAGTATAAATTATAATTCTTTCATCAAATTAAACTGACTAAATTATATTATTTTTATTATAATTTGTAAATATATAGACATCACATAATGGAAGAGTTGGAATCGTAGAATCTATTATTTTTGATTTGTATTCATGTTACGAGTAAATTATATATATAAAAAAATATTAAATATCAAGTCTGTCATATTATTTATTTAATAATATTATATTATTAACATATAATAAAATAGATTATTATCTAAATTTAATCAAAAAGGTTTAGATGATATATACAATATTTCAATAATTGATTTAAGTAAATGATATAATATCATTTTAAAACTAACATATATTTTTTAATGACAAATAACATAATACTAAAATGAATACTTTTCAACTTTTACATTTAAAAACATTATTCCTTACACATCTATTTATATATCACAATGAGAAATTTACATTAATTATTATTTAAAATTATAATAATTTTAATAAGTTCATCAGTAATAAAAACCATTATTTTGAAATAATTATAATTTGTGTAGCTATTTAAATAAAATTTAATTTAATAACTATTTATAAAAATATAATATTTATAACATTTATATAATATAATAATATATTTTTTATTAGAAAATAATACATTTTATTGAAAATATAAATTTAAATAATTTGATGATAAATGGATTATATTATGTTACACATTATAAGTTACAATATACTAAAATAGTACTTTACTTCATATTATTTAGTAAAATAATTAAGTTTGGTAATATTTGACTATTACATATAAATAACTATTATTAGTACTAATGTATTACTACTAAAACGATATCTTTTTACATTCCAATATATAAACAATTCATAATTAGAATATTCAGCCTAGTAGTGGCTTAATTAAATATGTAATCACATAATTATCGTATCGTAGGCATGTAATTGTAATTAGATGAATTATCTACCTTTTCCCTGATAAAACATATAATGTAAGCAAGTATAAATTAAAAGTTAAATTAATTTTTTGTAAATGCAAAAAAACGAAGTAACCATAACAATTTTTTAAAATAAGATTTTTTCAATTTGAAAAACTGTAAAAACCGACAAAAAACTAATCAAGCCTGCTTCATTGTGTGTTAACATTAATCATAGAGTGTTCTAATCGTCTAGCGTTTAGTGTGTTAAACCACAGACTAGTTAGCAATCATTACTCTTATCACTTGCAGGCCGAAAATATTGTTTTATTTGAGGATTTGAGCGTCGAAAAGAAGGAGAACTCAAATAATAAAGAGAAAGTTAATGAACTAAAAATAGAATTGGATTCTTTGATTGAGGTTAATGTCTACTTAGCTTAAGTGTATGATATCACTGTGATGTGTACTACTACTACTACTACTACTACTACTACTACTACTACTACTACTACTACTACTACTACTACTACTACTACTACTACTACTACTACTACTACTACTACTACTACTACTACTACTACTACTACTACTACTACTACTACTACTACTACTACTACTACTACTACTACTACTACTACTACTACTACTACTACTACTACTACTACTACTACTACTACTACTACTACTACTACTACTACTACTACTACTACTACTACTACTACTACTACTACTACTACTACTACTACTACTACTACTACTACTACTACTACTACTACTACTATTACTACTATTACTATTACTACAACTACTACTACTACTACTACTACTATTACTACTACTATTACTACAACTACTACTACTACTACTACTACTACTACTACTACTACTACTATATATGTGATTATACTAGTAGTTGTATAAATTATTTAGTCACATAAATCGTTCGCAAGTGATATATGTATGGTACATAATTAATTGATTAAAATTAATATTAAAATAAAAGTATGGCGATATACATGATAAAAAATAAAATAATAATAATTAAGTGTATAGAAATGCGTCATAGTATTTTAAAGTCCTAAAGTTAGTTAGTCCACTTCAAATAAGTATCTATGTAGTTTGTTTTTAAATTTATTAAAGTGTTTTTCGTTAGTTATTGTCCTGGGGAGTTATTCCAGTGAGATAAGTAGTTAGTCTATTGATTGTGATTTAAAAATATACTATTTGATGACCTCAAGTTATTTCTATAAATTCAATTTATCTTTGATGTATGTAGGAAGTTTATTATATATAATATTTGTTTTTTTATATGTATGGCATAAATTGCTTGCATATGTGTATATTTATATATAGAATATATGTATATATGTTTTAGTATTTCTAACATCATTGAATCACTTAAAACTTTAGAAACATGATGATTTGTGCAAAGAGAACACAAGTATTTCTCTCTCGTTAACCGAAGTTAAGACAGATCTCGAGCGTTAGTGACGTATACACACATGCGTGTTCTTATTATCATTACAATATATTTTGAATTATGTAGACATTTTCAGGAAATGAATATAAAAATTGATATATCATTGAATTATTATAATAAATAAATATTACATTTTAATTTAATTTATAAATTCACATATCTAGTAATATATTATATATATATATATGTTTACTTATTTATATATATATACAGTTACTTATTTTTCCTTATTTTTTCAATACGCTTTATATTCACAGAAATATGATATAATATCTTTTATAATTATTTTATTGAAAAGTAACCATTAAGAATGGATAGATTCAATTTTGCCATATAAAACTAACTTTTAAGAGCGTATTTCATGAATGGTTAATGGTTTAACAATGCTATCGACCTTCAACGCAGTGATGCGGTCAGAGAACGCTGACCTCTGGCTCATCGGTAACCAGTACGTGAAGGAGATCAAGGAACTCAAGGAAGAGAATGCTGCCACTGAGGTATAGTTGAACCATTTCAAGTCTATTACAAGTTATATTTATTAGTATATAATATATTATTTTAATCTGAAGAATAAAATGGAATATAAATATTATTCATAATATTATATTTAATTAATTATAATAATTTTTTATTTTAAACAAATATAAATTTTAAACTAACTTGACCACATATTTCATAATTTTACTTACATATATGTGAAATAAATAAATACACCCGTGTTTCAAAGAGTTATTATCTTTGGAAATTTAAATTAAATAATTTTAATTATGTTATTATAATCCTTAAGCATATTCAATATGATAATTTGACAAATGTTAATTATATCTTTTAAAATTCTTTTAAATATTTTAAGTTTTATTGTAAATTTCAATTTGTAAAATATTCATAACTAATCAATTTATATTCTTTAAATTTTATGTTTTTATCAATTTTAATTATTCATTCTAATATAAATTGGTTATACACAAATTATCAATACTATTTATATTAATGTAAATATATACTTCATAACAAATTTAATACAGGAAATTACATAATTTTTTTAATATGTGTTAATAATATACCTATTTATTATTTTTTCCTTTTATGATATAAATCATTAATAATATCAATAATATGTATTATGATTATAAATATGTGATATATTTATATATTTTGAAATTAAAATATGCAAATATAATTATTTATCTTTAAAATTATGTAATATGATGTTATTCAAAAGTCATTATAAGTGCCTCAAATGCGTTATAAACATAAACCTGTAAACAACTGATAAAAAATATGTGAAATATTGAGTACATTTATACTTACTATTAGAGTTTATAAATATTATCTACATAGTATAAACAATATTTGTATTACGTACTAAATCGCAAAAGTTATCCACCCATTGTGTGTAATGTAGTACAAACAAAGTAAAAATTACACTTTTGAAACTTATATCTCATATAGTTTTATTATTGACGTTTTTTTTCCATTTTCAGCTATATCTAAAAGCCTATATCTTATGTTCCGTTTGATGAATCTGTATAACGTGTTCACAGTAAATACATATAGCTATTGCTAATACAAAGTTATGCTATGTTATAATGTAGACACTGTCTACTAGATAACATTATGTTTCAGAAACGGGCACAACATATTATTTTTTCTGTACAAATGTACTAAATCTACTGTTTACCTTACATTCGACGTACAGCGATCGTAAGGGCCTACAATAGATATGAATGTTATCTAGGTCATCAATAATTAACAACATTATTGTGTACACAATTTCCAAAGCTATCGGTAACCTAGTAGACACGCCTATCTTTTATATGTAACACTACGAACGTTACACCTTAACGATCAATATTTCTATATTTGATAACGGATTTATGAAAACGCCAACACCTCGACAAAATATTCTGAATTTTTCGCCAACCCTAGCTGCGGTTCTCTTCAATTTCAGACGTGATCACCTTTACGTTACGACTGTTTACTACTAAGTCACACTTAGGCCCCCTTAATTTCGTAGAAATAATAATAATAATTATCCACAAATGTATCTGTTTAAATTGATGACGCTATCACCTCTAAAACCATTACCTCTTCAACCATGACCTCTAAAACCATTACCTATTCAACCATTACCTAAAACCATTACCTATTCTACCATGACCTCTAAAACCATGACCTCTTCAACCATGACCTCTAAAACCATTACCTATTCAACCATGACCTCTAAAACCATGACCTCTCAGAGTAAACTTGACCGCGTTCGTGTTCGCCTCAACGACTTGGAAGTGAAATCTGCGAAGGAAATCAAAAATCTGGAGGTGAGTTCTTAAAAAAATATTAGAATTTAAATTTTTAAATAAGTTTAAATAATTAGACATTCATATGAATGTTATATACATATATAACCCATATTATTATTATTATTATATAAAATCAATATGTTATAAAATCAATATGTTATACAATTTACTATAAAATGTTATATAATAATAATAATAATCAGATTGGTTCGTCGTAATAAACGAGAATGAACCCAGGTAGATATAGAAGTTCTTTATATACTATAACAAATTAAAAAATCTATGAATATATTTTAATTTCCATGAGTTTCATATATTACTAAGAATAAAGTCAGATAGTAAGTGATTTAAAAGAACAATTAAACATCATTAACTTATATTTATTTACACCATTATAATTACTAATGTAAAATAAGATTATTATATTAAATAAATAATATATTTTATGAATACAAAAAATATATAAATTGTTATTTACTTAACATGATAATATTTAATTTCAATATATTTTATTTATTATTTAATAATTTGAATAATATATATTTTATGAATTTCATATTAATATAATTCATATAAATCATATTTGTTATAAATGTCTTATAAAATCATATATATATATATATATATATATATATATATATATATATTTCAAGGAACAAAAGAACATTCTTATAGAAAATGTATCTAATTTAAATAAAGAAATTACTGTATTACAAGAAACTTTGACAAATAATGATATCAAGATTAATACATTAAGCGAGGTATTTAATTTAGATAACTTCATTTTATTATAGTCTATTTTAATCATCAATATTATTATTATTTCTCTAAATTTATTAATAAATGTATAGTATTTAATCATTATTTTAAGGAACTAGATAATTTGAAACAAGAAAATAATAATTTGGAAATATCCCTTTCGAATACAACGAATAGTTTGCAAAGTTAATATTTTAATATAATATTTAATTTGTGATTATATGTAATTATTTTATTTTCTTTGTAGTGTCGATTACTAAAAATAATAATTTAACGCAAGAAATCATAACAATAAAATCAATAAATGAAGAACAAGAGAATAAAATAAACATCTTGGAGGTTATACCAATATACCTATATACATCTTAGATGTCTTAGTGTAGTAATTTGTAAAATAATGATATAATAATCTATTGATTCTTTAGAATAATTTGAAAGAAGCGAATACAACTATAAGTAAATTAGATTTACAAATTATAAATTCTGCCCTAGAGTATAAGGTTAGGTATTCAACATTCAAAATATGATTACTATTAAAAAGTATTTTTATCTTCTAAATGTTATTATAAAAAATACTATGTTTATCTATAATTAATGTAATTATTTAATTAATTTGTAATCAAAGGAAAAAGAGAATGAATTAAATAAAAATATAGAAGAATTAACAAATGTGATATCTGAACATGTTGAAAATATAAAGAACAAAGATATCCAATTAGATTCTTTGACTAAGGTAATAATAATTATCTGTGAATACTTAAAACTATTGATTTTACTTTTTAGGAGAGAGACATTTTAATAACTGAAAAAGATAATTTAGAATCCATTCTTTCCGAAACTAAGAATCATTTACAATGTAAATATAATATATAATTATTTCTAATATTCATTAATTAATTCATTATTTCATCAAGTATCAAACACTGAAAATGATAATTTAAAAGATGATATACATAAATTAGAAACAACTAATAAAGATCTTATGGATAATATTTCTGTTATTAAGGTTACCTTTTTGTTACATTGTTATCAATCATTGATGTATTCATTATTTATTTCTGAATTTCAATAGAATCAATTAGAAGAAGCCAATGCAAATATTCAAAAATTGAATATACAAATGAAAGCAGCTTCAGATGATTATCAGGTTTAATTAATATCAGTTGTATGTATGTCAATATGTATATTTGGTCCATATAACATCAAAGAATTATTCATATAGGTTATATTTGTTAAGATTGTATGAAATCAAAAATACATCTCGTATTACTTTTTTTATTAGTTAATCTTTTATAATTGTTATGGATAAAAATGGACTACAAATTCTATAATATATTCTATACATAAATATTAGTGTTTTATATTTACACAAATCAAAGATATTTAATAACTTATGGTCTATAAACAGTTTTATAAATTAAAATCAATAGGTTTAGAACAAACTAATTTCAATACTTTTTTTGTATAACATGAATACAGTTTATATTAGATTTATAACTATTCCCCATATTACTAAACAATGAATTAAATGGGATATAAAATTGCATAATAAAGTTTAATAATAGATGATTCATTAAAGCATAATACATTTTTTATAATCCATGAGATTTTTAATAATTTGTTCTTAAAGAATTGAAAATGAGATTTCCAGTTCAATGATCTATTGATGATTAACTCAAGAAACTTTGTTTCTGACACTTAAACTAAAGGCTAATTTTCAATTACTATTTTAAATTCTATATCATTTCTAAAGGAAATGCTGTTAGTTTTAGAAAAATTAATTATCAACTTATTTGCACTTACCCTTAACATTATATCATTAATTGTGAACTATAATTTCCTTTTTAAGTTTTTTGGCTGAAATCACTAATAATAATATTTGTGTCATAGGCAAATAGTATAAAAGTATTATTAATAGAGCAGGTCTGCATTTCATTAATAAATAAAAGAAAAATGAGATGCATAAGAATAGATCCTTGGGGACACCGGTATCTATTTTAGTGGTATTATACCTACAGTTATTGTAATATGTAAACTGACTTATGTCTTTAAGTTTATTGATAACCATGATAGAGGTAATCATCTTTTACCGTAAAATTCAAGCTTTTTTAGGAGTATTTCATGGTTCACTGTGTAAAATGCTTTTTTTAAGTCAATAAATAGGCCAACCCTAATTTATTTGAGATAAGAGAATCAATAATATTTTTCTGAATGTTTTCTATAGAATGGGGTTTACTGAGACCAATGTGTTTGTTATATTTATGTTATATTTGTGTTATATTGATATTCTATTTATGTTATAATATTGGAAAACAATATATATATATATATATATATATATATATATATATATATATATATATATATATATATATATATATATATATATAATATATATTATTATATATATATATATATATATATATATATATATATATATATATACTAATTATATTTAATTTATAATCAAAGGAAAAAGAAATTGAATTAAATAAAAATATAGAAGAATTAACAAATGTGATATCTGAAAATGTTGAAAATATAAATAACAAAGATATCCAATTAGATTCTTTGACTAAGGTAATAATAATTATCTGTGAATACATAAAACTCTTGATTTTTTACTTTTTAGGAGAGAGACATTTTAATAACTGAAAAAGATAATTTAGAATCCATTCTTTCCAAAACTAAGAATAATTTAAAATGTTAATATAATATATAATTATTTCTAATATTCATTAATTAATTGTTTATTTCATCAAGTATCAAAAACTGAAAATGATAATTTAAAAAATGATATCAATACTATTGAAATAACGAATAAAAATCTTATGGTTTATATTTCTGCTATTAAGGTTACCTATTTCATATTGTCATCAATCATTGATGTATTCATTATTTATTTTTGAATTTCAATAGAATCAATTAGAAGAAGCCAATGCAGATATTCATAAATTGAATACACAAATGAAAGCAGCTTCAGATGATTATCAGGTTTAATTATCAGTTGTATGTATGTCAATATTTATATCAGTGATTATCTTAGATTTATTATTATTATTATCTGATTTGGTTTTAACAATCTGGTAATTATAGAAGCAGAGCTTATCGATACAATTACCCTTATCATTCTGACAAGTTCTAAAAAGTATAATTATAATTGAAATAATAAATTCCTAAAAAAAGAATTAACTAATATAACGAAGTTATATATAAGTTGAATTCCTGTTTACACTAATTAACAAACTCTAATTATGAATAAGATCAAATAATTGTATTTGTGAAGGATTTGATAAAATAATCAAAAATCATTATGTAACATATTAAAATTAAAAAATAATACTAAATAAACAAACTAAAACTATAAAAAAAACTAAAAACAGAAGATTAAATAAATGAAAATTTAATATAAAGAATAATATATATTGGAAAATATTCAAAAATAAAATATCCACACAAAGTAACAAATATTTAGATAGTTTTCAAATTATAAATTGAACGAGAATATGTAGATATAAATTATGTTATTTATTTAATATAAATATTTTAGTTTTTTTTGTTTGTAAATAAATTGAAGTGTATTAAGATAAATATTAAAAATATAAAATGTTAACATAAAATTTGAAGTAGAAACTAACAGTAGAACAACATAAATCACAAGGTTACATAATTATTTAAAATAGTATTGCTGAATAGGGAAATAGATACTAATTGTCTTTTATCAATATTTAATGTATTCAAAAGTCTTGGTCCATATGACATTAAAGAATTATTCATATAGGTTATATTTGTTATAATATTGTATGAAATCAAAAATAAATCTTGTATTAATTTTTTTGTTAGTTAATCTTTTATAATTTGTATGGATACACATGGACTACAACTTTTATAATATATTCTATGCATAAATATTAGTGTTTTATATTTACACAAATCAAAGATATTTAATAACTTATGGTCTATAAACAGTTTTATGAACTAAAATCAATAGGTTTAGTACAAACTAATTTCAATACTTTTTTGTTGTATAACATTAATAAAATTTATATTAGATTTATAACTATTACCTATATTTCTAAACAATGAATAAATGGGGATACAAAATTGCATAATAAAGTTTAATAATAGATGATTCATTAAAGCATAATACATTTTTTATAATCCAGATTTTTAATAATTTATTCTTAAGGAATTGAAAATAAGATTTCAAGTTCAATGAACTATCGATGATTAATCCAAGAAACTTTGTTTCTGACACTTGAACTATTAAAAAAACTATCAACTGCTTATTTTAAATTCTATATCATTTCTAAAGGACATGCAGTTAGTTTTAGCAAAATTAATAATCAACTTGTTTGCACTTACCATAACATTATATCATTAATTGTGAACTATAATTTCATTTTTAAGTTTTTTGGCTGAAATCACTAATAATAATATTTGTGTCATAGGCAAATAGTATAAAAGTATTATTAATAGAGCAGGTCTGCATTTCATTAATAAATAAAAGAAAAATGAGAGGCATAAGAATAGATCCTTGGGGACACCGGTATCTATTTTAGTAGTATTAGACCTACAGTTATTGTAATTTGTAAACTGACTTCTGTCTTTAAGTTTATTGATAACCATGATAGAGGTAATCATCTTTTACCGTAAAATTCAAGCTTTTTTAGGAGTATTTCATGGTTCACTGTGTAAAATGCTTTTTTTAAGTCAATAAATAGGCCAACCCTAATTTATTTGAGATAAGAGAATCAATAATATTTTTCTGAATGTTTTCTATAGAATGGGGTTTACTGAGACGGGGGTTACTGAGACCAATGTGTTTGTTATATTTATGTTATATTTGTGTTATATTGATATTCTATTTATGTTATAATATTGGAAAACAATATATATATATATATATATATATATATATATATATATATATATAAATATATATAATATATATTATTATATATATATATATATACTAATTATATTTAATTTATAATCAAAGGAAAAAGAAATTGAATTAAATAAAAATATAGAAGAATTAACAAATGTGATATCTGAAAATGTTGAAAATATAAAGAACAAAGATATCCAATTAGATTCTTTGACTAAGGTAATAATAATTATCTGTGAATACATAAAACTCTTGATTTTTTACTTTTTAGGAGAGAGACATTTTAATAACTGAAAAAGATAATTTAGAATCCATTCTTTCCGAAACTAAGAATAATTTAAAATGTTAATATAATATATAATTATTTCTAATATTCATTAATTAATTGTTTATTTCATCAAGTATCAAACACTGAAAATGATAATTTAAAAGATGATATACATAAATTAGAAACAACTAATAAAGATCTTATGGATAATATTTCTGTTATTAAGGTTATCTTTTTGTTACATTGTTCAATCATTGATGTATTCATTATTTATTTCTGAATTTCAATAGGATCAATTAAAAGAAACAAATGCAGATATTAATAAATTAAATACACAAATGAAAGAAGCTTCAGATGAATATCAGGTTTAATTACCAGTTGTATTTATATCAATATTTACGTAATATTTATATTATATGTATATCAATATTTATAGTATATTTATGGAAATATTTTGTTATATTTATGCAAATATTTATGTTTTATTTTTACTTGTCAATATTTATTTTAAATTTATGTCAATATTTATGATATATATCATAATTATATTATTGCAAATTAATAATATATATATATATATATATGTAGCAAAACGGATGTTGCGTCACTCAATGTAGAGTAGAATGTTATAATTCGTAAATATCATTATCGTCCAAATAATCTGATAATAATATATAATAAGATAAACATAATTCCAGGTAAGCAATGATACATTAGCGTACATATAAACGTATATATTTATATATTATTACATAATAATTCTCATATAAATATAGGTATTATGTAGTACATAATGTAGTACATAATGTAGTACATACCGTACATATGTCCGCCTTTTTTCTAATAATACCATATATCAATATGTGATGCAAGCATGCCTATAGTCGTGAATCCCAATCCTTAATTATCGACACTAATTAAACAGTTAACAATCGTGGTCACTGATGCGAAACGGCTAATACGTCACATTACACATGATATGCATATGTATCCTATAATAGTTGTGTGTATCAAACCTATTATAAATAGTATATTATTAATTCACATTGCTACATATATATATATATTTTATATTATTTATATATATATACTAATTATATTTTTAATTTAAAAATCAAAGGAAAAAGAGAATGCATTAAATAAAAATATAGAAGAATTAACAAATGTGATATCTGAAAATGTTGAAAATATAAAGAATAAAGATATTCAATTAGATTCTTTAACAAAGGTAATAATAATTATCTGTGAATACATAAAACTCTTGATTTTTTACTTTTTAGATGGGAGAAATTTTAATAAAAGAAAAAGATAAGATAGAATCCATCCTTTCCGAAACTAAGAATAATTTAAAATGTTAATATAATATATTATTTTTTCTAATATTCATTAATTAATTTTTTATTTCATCAAGTATCAAACACTGAAAATGATAATTTAAAAGATGATATACATAAATTAGAAACAACTAATAAAGATCTTATGGATAATATTTCTGTTATTAAGGTTACCTTTTTGTTACATTGTTATCAATCATTGATGTATTCATTATTTATTTCTGAATTTCAATAGAATCAATTAGAAGAAGCCAATGCAAATATTCAAAAATTGAATACACAAATGAAAGCAGCTTCAGATGATTATCAGGTTTAATTAATATCAGTTGTATGTATGTCAATATGTATATTTGGTCCATATAACATCAAAGAATTATTCATATAAGTTATATTTGTTAAGATTGTATGAAATCAAAAATACATCTTGTATTAATTTTTTTGTTAGTTAATCTTTTATAATTTGTATGGATACACATGGACTAAAAATTTTATAATATATTCTATGCATAAATATTAGTGTTTTATATTTACACAAATCAAAGATATTTAATAACTTATGGTCTATAAACAGTTTTATGAACTAAAATCAATAGGTTTAGTACAAACTAATTTCAATACTTTTTTGTTGTATAACATTAATACAATTTATATTAGATTTATAACTATTACCTATATTTCTAAACAATGAATAAATGGGGATACAAAATTGCATAATAAAGTTTAATAATAGATGATTCATTAAAGCATAATACATTTTTTATAATCCAGATTTTTAATAATTTATTCTTAAGGAATTGAAAATAAGATTTCAAGTTCAATGAACTATCGATGATTAATCCAAGAAACTTTGTTTCTGACACTTGAACTATTAAAAAAACTATCAACTGCTTATTTTAAATTCTATATCATTTCTAAAGGACATGCAGTTAGTTTTAGCAAAATTAATAATCAACTTGTTTGCACTTACCATAACATTATATCATTAATTGTGAACTATAATTTCATTTTTAAGTTTTTTGGCTGAAATCACTAATAATAATATTTGTGTCATAGGCAAATAGTATAAAAGTATTATTAATAGAGCAGGTCTGCATGTCATTAATAAATAAAAGAAAAATGAGAGGCATAAGAATAGATCCTTGGGGACACCGGTATCTATTTTAGTGGTATTAGACTAGGGATGTAAATGATGCCGAGCCGAGACTATTGGTATTTGATGCCTAGCCGAGACTTTCATTTTCGGAAATAAAACGAGCCCATGCCGAGCCGAGACTCTAGCAAAACGAGCCCGAGCCGAACCTAGACTTTAGCTAAACGAGCCCAAGTCGAGCCAAGACTTTAGTCAAACGAGCCGAAACTCTAGTTAAACGATATCGAACCAAGATGAGACTCTTACAAAACATAATCGAGCCGAAATGATGCTTTTTGGAAGTTACATTTTAAACATAATTTGTATATATTAACCATATTTTTATTAATGTTTCCTATTTCATGTGACATAATATTAATTATATGTATCGATAGGTGGCTATTTTGTTATTAATATACTCAAATGTTCGTTCAAAGATTTCATATATGTCATAATTTTAATATTGAATAGCCTATGACTAATAGGTATGATAATATCTTAATTATTTGATTTCAATTTGAATCGCTATTTATATTATATTAATACTATAACGAAAATTCTTTTGATAACTAGATATTATTATTTATTTTAGTTTATACACTTTTTAAATGATAATTAACAAAAGTTTTTATAATAACAAGTAATATGATATAAAAAATAAAATATGCTGGTGATATATTAAATAACAAAAAATACTTTAAATCATTAAATACTTAAATCATAACAAATTATAAATTAATTAGTTTTTAATAATGTCTTGAATGATGATGTTGATGCACAAGTTCTTAAATCAATATCGATTTTGTTATACTCGATAGTTGCCGCTATACTAAATTATCTTCTGTTGTTTGCCGATTCTTTTGTTTTGTTGCTTTTAATTTGATGTAGATTATGTGTTCTCTGTACTCTCAGACTTGAATATGGCTTTATTAATTTCGCGAGGTATGTTGGTGTCTTGTGATGATATGCAAAATGTGTAGTTACCAGTAATTTATAAATAATGCGGAAATTAATTGATAGTAGGTGTTGTCGCATCAGTTCAGTTATTCTGATCGTCTATTGATCTTGGTGTTAATTTATATATTACGCGAATGACGATCGAATTATTTTATTTAATGTAATTAACTGATAAGACGGTAAATTAATTAAAAGTAGGTATGTTACAAATTGTAACTTACAATAGTCCAATAAAGATTTGATTTAGCAATGTACATGTATTACAATTTATATTTGATCTTATAATTCTAATATTATGCAATTGATAGTTGGCTGATTTGACTTTTTGTGTTTATGAACATATTAAGATTCTTATCAATTAACACTCCTGTTAGTTAGTTATGATATATCTGATAGTTTGTATTGTAATGAAATTATTTTCATTTGATATACAAAACAATGATTCTGCAGATGGTAACTGACACTGAAACTATATTGAGCTTATGAAAACTGAGACTAACAATTGAATGATGCCTTTAATAAGCATGAGTTAATAGCAATGCATTTTATAGAGACTGAGACTTCATCGATGCTTTAGGTAACCCAGTCTGAGACTTAAACGATGCTATTGTTATTTACATTGAGACTGCATCGATGCTTTGGGTAACCGAGACTGAGACTGCATCGATGCTTTGGGTAACCGAGACTGAGACTGCATCATGCTTTAGGTAACCGAGACTGAGACTGCATAATGCTTTAGATTTGAGCATCATTTACATCCCTATATTTTTTTTTTTTTTTTATTATTTTAGTCCTTTCATCCCATCCAGGAACTTAGATGAAGTTTTCACTTATAACCATATATGGCTCTAATGTCCCTTTGAAGCTGCTCTCATGTTAAGGCATCAATGGTTTTAACGAGAGCCGATCATTTATTTATACACAATTATATAAGATCACTTCTAAATAATAATTTAAGACCCATTTTATAAAATTAATTAATGGTCCGGACGAGGGTCGAACCCGTGTCCTACTGCTTGTGTGTCTGATGCCTTAGCCACTGAGCCACACAGGCAGTTAAATAAATTATTAGACCTACAGTTATTGTAATTTGTAAACTGACTTCTGTTTTTAAGATATGATGATAACCATGATAGAGGTAATCCTCTTTTACCGTAAAATTCAAGCTTTTTTAGGAGTATTTCATGGTTCACTGGTAAAATGCTTTTTTTAAGTCAATAAATAGGCTAACACAGTATTTATTGGAGATCAGAGAATCAATAATATATTTCTGAATGTTTACTATAGCATGGAGATTACTGAAGCCAATGTAAATATTTGTGTTATATTTATGTTATATTGATATTCTATTTATGTTATATTATTGGAAAACAATATATATATATATATATATATATATATATATATATGTATTTTATATTATATATATGTATTTATATATATACTAATTATATTTTCAATTTAAAAATCAAAGGAAAAAGAGAATGCATTAAATAAAAATATAGAAGAATTAACAAATGTGATATCTGAAAATGTTGAAAATATAAATAATAAAGATATTCAATTAGATTCTTTGACTAAGGTAATCATAATTATCTGTGAATACATAAAACTCTTGATTTTTTACTTTTTAGATGGGAGAAATTTTAGTAAACGAAAAAGATAAGATAGAATCCATCCTTTCCGAAACTAAGAATAATTTAAAATGTTAATATAATATATTATTTTTTCTAATATTCATTAATTAATTTTTTATTTCATTAAGTATCAAACACTGAAAATGATAATTTAAAAGAAGAAATCAAGAACATAGAAATAACTAATAAAGTTCTTATGGATAATATTTCTGTTGTTAAGGTTACCTATTTCATATTGTCATCAATCATTGATGTATTCATTATTTATTTCTAAATTTCAATAGAATCAATTAGAAGAAGCCAATGCAAATATTCATAAATTGAATACACAAATGAAAGCAGCTTCAGATGATTATCAGGTTTAATTAGCAGTTGTATTTTCGTTATATTTATGTCAATATTTAAGTAATATTTATATTATATTTATGCAAATATTTACAATATATTTATGCCAATATTTGTTATATTTATGCCAATATTTATGTTTTATTTTTACTTATCAATATTTATCTTAAATTCATGTCAATATTTGTGAGATATATTGATGTTAAATTGATGACAATAATTATATTATTTGAAATCAATAATATATATATATATATTTATATTATTTATATATATCATGAGAATACACATAACTAATAAAGAACTCATGGCTAATATTACTTTTCAAGAGGTTACCTAATGCACATCAATCATAGCTAGTCAACACACAGCATAATCCTCTCATTAATAATATTAATTTATATTTTCAAAATTGTATTTATAGAGAATTGAATTTATCGTTTCTGTGACAATATTTAACATTTTTATTTTTTTATTTTAGTTTTTTATAATGAATTAATTAATATTTAGGCCCGGTGAAACATATGAACATGTGTAACATGATGAAGATAGGACATTATTTTATTCACTAAAAGTATGATAACTTCTGAACTAAATTAGAGAATGACTAAATTTGTGTATGTCTTATTAAATATATTTAGTTATATATATACAGTCAACTCCCGATAAGTCGGACTCGCAAGGGACCGAAAAAATTGTCCGACTTAGTGATATGTCCGACTTATCCGAGATTCAAAATATCATGCAAATAAGACATGAGAGGTGCAGCATGAGTTAATGGATTACCGAAATGTGGAATTATGCAACAATCAACAACATAAAATGTTGAATTCAATAATATTACTTACTAAAATTATAATATACATTATTTAAAGTAAACATTTCTGACAATTTATAAAAAGTCCGACTTATCCGGTATAAAATTCATAAAATGGTCAATAATATGTGTCCGACTTATAGAAAATTCCGACTTATCCAATCCAACTTATCCGACTTATCCAATTAATTTAAAATTTAACTAGTTATAAATCCAACCAAACCAACTAAATTTGTCCTACTTATCCGTAGTCTGACTTACCGAGAGTTGACTGTATATATACTATTTAAGTAATTGAAGTATATGATAATTATAAAACGATGAGAATGAGACTTACAAAACACTAATTTTAAAATAACACATTTCCATTAATTCCAGTAACTAAGTTTTACTTTTAGGTGTTACTTAATATATAAGATAATAATATATAATATAAAGAGATAATGATTATAATTTTATTCTAAAATTTCATATACATTTATCAAGAGGTCAACATTTATGGAGCCTTAAATATTAGCAATTAAGTTTAAATAAAAAGCACTTATATCAGTTTTGTTTAATTATAAATATTTTAGTAACATTTTATCTATATTTTGATACAGTTGTATTTTGTAATACTTATTTATGATACTTATATTTATTTTTATGCATTAATCCATATATCATTTTAAAGATAATATATTACATTTACTGATTTTTATATAATATCAATTTAATAATAATTATATTTATTTCAAAAATTATATTTTTCGCCGGCCCTTAAATTAAAATAAATTGTTCTATATTTCTATAAATATAACAGTTAGTATACCTTTGTAATAAATAATAAGTACAATTTTATTTTTTAAATTGTATATAAGTAAACAATATAATATATATAAATATCATCAATAATTTTGTAAAACACTTTATATACCTAACAAATCAATATAAAATATACCCCACTATATATATATATATATATACATATACACTTATAATCATATAAAACCAATACAATTCGATAGCCCGGAAATAAATCAAATTTCTACCAACAATTATTATAAATTTAAAAACGTGTTTATATCTAATTTGAAAATATATAAATCCACACATTTATGTATACATTTATTTATATATATATATATATAAATAATGTAATTAACTATATTTACTAAAGGAGACAAAAAATGCTCTAAATCAAAATATAGAAGAATTAACAAATATGATCTCTGAAAATGTTGAAAATATAAAGAATAAAGATATTCAATTAGATTCTTTGACTAAGGTAATAATAATTATCTATGTATACTTAAAACTTTTGATTTTTTACATTTTAGGAGAGAGACATTTTAATAAGTGAAAAAGATAATTTAGAATCCATTCTTTCCGAAACTAAGAATAATTTACAATGTTAATATAATATATAATTATTTCTAATATTCATTAATTAATTGTTTATTTCATCAAGTTTCAAACACTGAAAATGATAATTTAAAAGAAGATATAAATAAATCGGAAATAACGAATAAAGATCTTATGGATAATATTTCTGTTGTTAAGGTTACCTATTGCATATTGTCATCAATCATTGATGTATTCATTATTTATTTCTGTATTTCAATAGAATCAATTAGAAGAGACCAAAGCAGATATTCATATATTAAATACCCAAATGAAAGAAGCTTCAGATGATTATAAGGTTTAGCAGATACAACCAATGTATATATATATATATATATATTTATAAAAAGTAAAAGTAATAATTGCCAATAACTTACTACATTAAGTGTACATTTGTTTGATGTAACATAATATATATGTCACATGACATATATAGATTATGTATTCTTCGTAAAAATACAGACTTTACAAAAGTATTTGTATTTAAGAGGACGACGTTCGCATGTAAACGATAGAGAAAATGGCTATATTTTAAATGATATTAATTTTTTAATAATAATGTTTTTTTATAATTTTGTTTATATATATATCAATAATACATTATATTTACTATTGTTTATTTAGTAGTATATATATTTATATAAATTGTCATATAGTTTAATATATATTTTTTTAATATTTTAAAGAAAAACACACTTTTTTTGCTATATATGTATATATATGTATATTTATAAATACAATTTGAGATTATTTATGATACATGTATTTTCTAACTATATTTTAAATTTGAAAAATATGCATTAAAATATGCGTTATCATACATTATGTTAGATTGATTAGTGAATAAAACATACAGATTAAAGTGAATCTAAAGTTAATGATATTTAAAATTGTAATTGAATTGTTATTTCTTATTCTACTTTCTAATGTTTAATTATATATTATATATATATATATATATATATATATATATATATATATATATTATTTTTAATATTTTATTATATTTATTTATATATATATTTATATACGAATAAATGGTAACAAATAATATTATATGTGTTATATTATGCTAGTATTATCGTTATACTGTTATAATATATTTTCTTATTTTTGATTTAAAATGTATTATTTTATAAGTTATATTTGTCATAGAAACATGATTTAAATATCATTTAAAATATTATATATCATATATTGTAGATTTATATAATTATCCCTTAACGATGAAAAGATGTAATATTATCTAGTATTGATGCATATTTCGTATTATATTGTGATCTATGTGTGAGTATTTCTACATATATAATTGTGTGTTTGTGTGTATACATATTAACATATACATAAACTATTCATTATACAAAAGAAATTTTCAAATAAACTTTTAATTATAATTTAGCATATGTATATGTAAAATATAAGGATATAATCATTTACGAAATATTTTATAACTTTTTATATTGATATAAGAATTAGTTCATTTTTTTATTTTAGAGATATCATCTTATCTATACTACAAAATACTTCGCATAATAAATCGCCACACGATGTTGTGGACTGACAAAATCCCCAAATATATCGCATACGCAAACACCATTGTAATCAGGCATAGACAAATTCGTGCAAATTGCACGAATTTCAGGATGATATTTGCACGATTTTGTTAAAATTTGTGCACATTTTTATTAAGTTTTCAATTTAAAAATACACTAAATGCAATCCAAATTTATGAAATATTATACCATAATATAATAGTAATTAGTTTATATATCATTTTAATTAATGAATCAATATACATACTTACTTAATAATTGTGTTCATCTAGTCATTATGATAATGTAATTATTCAGATTAATCCAATATATTTATTATTTCTGCTATTTAGCATTTTTTAATTATAATAATCTTTGTGTTTATTTCCTTCCATTTATTTTAAAATACAATTTATTAAAATTCACTTCTTTATTATTTAAAATGGAATCGTAGAGGAACAAATTTGTAAAAAAAAATTATAAATTTAATAAGAAGCATTATGGACTTTGTTTATGAGAAATAAACGTAGCATATGAAATAATAACCGTCATTATGATAATGTAATTATTCAGATTATCTACATATATATTATTTCTCTTAATCGTCGTCGTCTTCGTACGACGCTAGCGAGCGAAGCGAGCTACCGGACCTTCTACGAGCGAAGCGAATCTCGCTCGGCACCAATTTTTTCCACATTTATAAATCTAATACCCTCTAGATAATAAATCGTCGATAATATTTATATATATCGATTATATAATTAGGACACGGTTAGTATACGCGATTTACATATAATTTACATATATTTATATATTTATTCTATTTATAAATATTCTATTCATCGATCGAAGCATTCTATTGTTCTCTCGATTCTCTATGGCGGAGATAGGTAAAAATCTCTATATCGCGTATACGGACGACATAAAATACGTTATATACGAAATTTTTTCACCGGTAACTAATATTACCCGAACCCTAATAATACTAGATTTCGTTAAATTTAAATTTCGAGTTTATAAAAAAATGTCCTATCTCCGCCGTTAAAAAAAAATTTACGAAATATTTTCGTTAAAGTAAAAATTCTACGGGCGATCTTATAGCGCGTATACGGGCGTTATAAAATACGTTATATACGCATTTTTTTCGCGATATATTAAATCTATACTATATAGATACTAAATTAGTAATAATATTACGATATAATTACGATATAATTAGTAAACGAGTAATATATACTATACGTACTATATTTATATATTTATATATTTATTCTATTTATAAATATTCTATTCATCGATCGAGGCATTATATTGTTCTCTCTATTCTCTATGGCGGAGATAGGTAGAAAGTCTATATCGCGTATACGGACGACATTAAATACGTTATATACAAATTTTTTTCGCCCGATACTAATATTACTCGAACCCCTACGATACTAGATTTCGTTAAATTTAAATTTCGAGTTTATAAAAAAAAATGTCCTATCTCAGCCGTTAAAAAAAAATTTACGAAATATTTTCGTTACTGTAAAAATTCTACGGGCGATCTTATATCGCGTATACAGACGACATAAAATACGTTATATACGCATTTTTTTCGCCACCTACTAATATTACTCGAACCCCTACGATACTAGATTTCGTTAAATTTAATTTTCGAGTTTATAAAAAAAAATGTCCTATCTCTACCGTGTAAAAATTTAAATTTATAATATTCGTATCGCGTAAAAAAATCGATAATATATAGATATAATTATAAAAATAACATTTATGAGGAGAATTAATATATATCGTACGTACTAAATTTCAGTTATTCGGTTTAACTAGTTTATAATAATTATTTCCTATCTCCGCCATGTACAAATATATTCTTAAAATTATTAGGTAATGTAAAAAATCAAAATCCACAATAATGAATCGATTTCAATAATTTTAAATTTATTACATAGGTAATTAAAATATAATATCGTGGTATAAATTGTGATATTTAATATTTAATATTCTTCGAGTTATGGCCGAAATAGTGAAAAATACGTGATTTTAGAGTGGTAAATTGACCTACTTCCGGTAACGTGTTCGACTCGATTATGGTTTCAACGGATGCGGAGTACGAAAGTAACTATACAATTTTGAGAAAAACCGTTAATATATGAATAATTTAAGGTACAGATCGGTTTCAATTTTTCACCAAATTTCATCATACAAGAAAAAAAAATTGCAATTTATAAAAAAAAAAATTCTAATTTCTATTCTATAATGTTAAGAGTGATGAGTAGATATAAATGTAACCATCCGCGATGCATTTACTATGATTATTTACCTCATAAATGACTTTACAAAAGTACATTTCCTATCTCCACCATGTAAAAACATGAATTTATAATATTTTTATCATGTAGAAAATTCAAAATCTATATTAATAATTCGATTTTAATAATTTTAACTATATCGAATAAATTACAAAATGTAACTTGGGTTTGGGTTTGGGTTTGGTTTTGGTTTGGTTTGGGTTTGGGTTTTGGGTTGGGTTTGGGTTGGTTTTTGGTTTGGGTTTGGGTTGGGTTTGGGTTTGGGTTGGGTTTGGGTTTAGGTGGGTTTGGTTGGGTTTGGGTTGGGTTAAGTTTTAATTTTGGTTGGTTTTTTTTAGCTGCATTACTTCCCGAGTGAACCTATAAAAGTATATTTGACGGTTGTGGTTAGGTTGGGTTAAGTTTTAATTTTTGGAGGTTTTTTTTAGATGCATTACTTCCCGAGTGAACCTATAAAAGTATATTGTCACGGTTGTGGTTAGGTTGGGTTAAGTTTTAATTTTGTGTGGTTTTTTTTAGCTGCATTACTTCCCGAGTGAACCTATAAATATATATTTACATGGTGTGGTTAGAATGGGTTAAGTTTTAATTTTTGGTGGTTTTTTTAGCTGCATTATTGGTTTGGGTTTGGGTTTGGGTTTGGGTTGGGTTTGGGTTTGAGTTGGGTTTGGGTTGGGTTTGGGTTTAGGTGGGTTTGGTTGGGTTTGGGTTGGGTTAAGTTGTAATTTTGGTAGGTTTTTTTTAGCTGCATTACTTCCCGAGTGAACCTATAAAAGTAGATTTTCACGGTTGTGGTTAGGTTGGGTTAAGTTTAATATTGGTAGGTTTTTTTTAGCTGCATTACTTCCCGAGTTTGCCTATAACAGTAGATTTTCACTGTTGTAGTTAGGTTGCATTACTTCCCGAGTAAACCTATACATGTATATTTTCACAGTTGTGGTTAGGTAGGGTTAAGTTTTAATTTTGGTAGGTTTTTTTAAGCTGCATTAACCCAATTGAGCCTATAAAAGTATAGTGATATGTGTGTGTATGTGTGTGGTCATAGTTATTTTCACTATTATGGTTAGGTTGGATTAAGTTTTAATTTATGTAGGTTTTTTTTAGTAATAAAGTTGTTTTAGTAATAAAATTCTTTTAGTAACTAAGTTGATTTAGTAATAAAGTTAATTTTTTGTAATAAAGTAGTTACTTTTTAGTAATAAATTAGTTACTTTTAGTAATAAAGTAGTTACTTTTTAGAATAAATGTAGTTCTTTTAGTAATAAAGTTTATTTTTTTTAGTAATAAATTATAGTTCTTTTAGTAATAAAGTAACATTCTTTTAGTAATAAAGTAATTACGTTTTAGTAATAAAGTTTAGTTGCTTTAGTAAAAAAGTAACAACACAAGGAGCGTTAGCCCTTGACCAGTAAAAAAGTCACTTGTCCAATATATTTATTATTTCTGCTATTTAGCTTTAATATTAATTTAATCAAATTATATTATATAAATATCATTAACATCAAATTAATATATATAGGTCTAAATATCTAAATATCTAAATATAAACGTATTAAATATGTTACTGGATTAATTAAATTAAAAATAATATATACTATAGTAGTTGTATATTTAATATAATATTATGTATATTTGCTTAAAATATGATTTGCACGAATTTCATGGTCAAATTTGCACGAAATGGTCAAAAAAGCGTAAAAATTCAGTTTGCACAAATTTGTCTATGCCTGATTATAATGCAAACAGATTTTATTGTATATATATATATATATATATATATATATATATATATATATTATATATAGTACACATATATATTTTATACATATTAAATTATTATTCAAATATTTAAGGCCAATAAAAATGAATTATCTACGAAAATTAGAAAATTAAACTTAGAAATTACTGAAAATGCTGATATAATGAAGAATAAAGATATAAACATAGAAGATTTAAAATCGGTATACAAAATATAACTTATTATTAGACAATTAATTCTTTTCGTTTATTTTTAGGATCGAGAATTTTTAAGAATCGAAAAAGATAAATTAAAAACATTGATATCTGAAAATCATATAAATTTACAAAGTTATTATTATTATTATTATTATTATTATATTTGAGTACTATAATTCATCTTATAATGCATTAATTTTCTAATATAGTATACCGCGATAAAAATGAGACGTTATCTAACGATAACATTGAAATACAAGCTATTAACGACGAATTACAGACTACCATCGACGACTCCAAGGTTAGTCACGCGTTACGATCACGCGCGAAGGTCGTTGGTTTCTATGTTTGTTATCGTTTTAGAATAAGTTACACGACATCAACAAAGATATTCATAAATTGGATACGCTAATGAAGGTGTCGGCCGACGAATACGAGGTGAACACGTCACTCGCTTATATCACTATCTCGCTTATATCACTATCTCGCTTATATCACTATCTTACTTATTTCACTCGCTTATATCACTATCTCGCTTATTTCACTCGCTTATATCACTCTCTTATATCACTATCTCGCTTATTTCACTGCTTATTTCACTCGCTTATTTCACTAGCTTATATCACTAGCTTATTTCACTCGCTTATACCACTAGCTTATAATCATCTATCTATAATTATAACCATCTATTATAACTACTAATGATAACTACTAATGATAATTTATATTTACAGTTGCTAATTTTCTGTATTAGAAATTATAGATTACTGATTATTTATTTTTATAAGTAGAATAAATATAGATTTTCGAATAAGTTTATTCAATATTTGTATGAGAAAATAATAAATAATAATCATGTTATTTTAATATATTAAAGATATTAATATAACTTTGATAATTTAATGATATATATATATATATATATATATATATATATATATATAATTAGATAATGTTCTCAGTATATACAAAAATATGACTGTTGTAATTTATTAATTATAATTAATAAACTACAACAGTTATAT
This sequence comes from Osedax fenrisi, assembly GCA_964019155.1. Lineage (NCBI taxonomy): Eukaryota > Metazoa > Annelida > Polychaeta > Sabellida > Siboglinidae > Osedax > Osedax fenrisi. The sequence continues at coordinate 102,095,947 of OZ025239.1, forward strand.
AATTATAAATATTAAAATATAATGAATTTTGGAGAACCTATCTAAACAAGCTGAGATTTTAATAAAATGCTCCACCACATCTCACAGAATATGAATATTGCATTGTTATACCGAAATATTATTTAGATTATAATTATAAAATTTAATATTAAAATCAATTTGTAAAAAATAGTCTAATCTTTTTAATGTGTCAAATAATCTGTGCATTGTGGGTGGAGATTAGCATCAATATTTTATTAAAATCTGTTTATTTATATATTATTTATATAATATTGTTTATTAAAAAAGATTGTATCCAGTTTAAATTGTAATACTGATTTTGTAATAACTATTTATTGAAAAACATTAGTCCTTATTTGCTTTAATTATAATTTACATATGTTTCATTAATATTAAATAATTAATTAACAAATTAATATATGATATTTTAAATTTTATATATAAGGAACAAATGATAAAGTTGAACCAAAATGAAATTAAATTAGAGAATGAAATACGCATAAATTTAGAAAATCTAAAAAATAAGGAAATTAAAATGAAATCTATGAATGAGGTTTTGTCTATATGATAATTATTTATTATTGTATAGATAACTTATATTAATTGTTTAGAAAATAGAATCTCTATTGATCGAAAAAGAAAAGTTAGATTCTTCACTTTTGGAATCGCAGAATAATTCACAAAGTAAATATTAATTATTAACTATTAATTATTACATAATAATGTTATTATTTTGAAGCAATGAATATCGAGATTATGCAATTGAAGGAAGAAATCCTTATTAGGGACCTCGTTAATAAAGAACAACAGCAAACTATAGTCCACAATAAGGTACAGTTACTATTATATGACATTTTTTATATATTAACACATGTTAGATATATATATATCTTTTTTTTATTTTATCAATTTAATCTTGTTTAGATCAGTTTATCATCAATGATTCATTATTATTGTTAACATGTAATCTGATATATCTATTCATATCGTAGCTAATCTGAGTTCATTAATGAACTATATTTTCCATATGAAACAATTCCTTGTAATATTATATAATATATATAATAAATCCTGTATTTATATCAATTTAAATCATGTATTTATATTGTTTTATATCAATTATAAACAACTATTTTTAGATATTTTTATTATTTTATTCAAATTATGTATATAAATTTTATTATTCCAAACTTTATTATACGCGTAATTTAACTAACATATTGAGTTTACCTACTCATTATATTATTTATAATTATTACTTATAAGTATGATTTTTTTTTTTTTTTTTTTATGTACGTATTTTAATAGTGTATAGAGTAATAGTAATATGCATGTAGCTTTTTGTGATTGCCAGTGGGTATTATCATATTGATCATGTGACGATTATGTCAATCAAACATTACAATTTATGGATTTAACAACCCGAGATTTCTTGCATGGTCTAATTTGGCAATTCCTCAAGGTTCATTACTTGCACAGCTGCGTGCATATATCTATATCACTTTAAATATTATGTTACATTATGTGACTTCATTATCGATATAAGATATATATTATCATATTTCGACTATTACCATTATACTATTATTATTACTACTACTACTATTATTATTATTTTTATTATTATTATTTTATTAAGAGTATCCTTAGTATAAGCTAAACATAGATTCTGGGTATCCCTCCGATTATTATAGCAAATATTCAGTAAATAAATTCATTCATTCAAGTATATGATTTATATATGATTCAATTTAAAAACTATTTTTGAATAATAAACAGATACAAAATGTGTATATATATATATATATATATATATATATATATAATATTACATGATATACTTAATATTATTTAGAAAATTGTGTCGCCTCAAAGAATTGATAAATCGAATAAAGAAAATGTAATGAAACTTCATGAGAATGAAACTTCATAAGAAATATTCCTATACCTAATGAACAAGAGAGAATACATAATCCATAATTATGATAAGTGATGATTCTATGGAATAATTCTTGTGATATTTTAAAATGGTATTAATATATATATTTATTATATATATATATTCGTAAAATATTTTATTATTTTATTTGTTTAATTTTATTTATAAAAATTTGATAATTTTGTAATTTATCTTATTTATTATTAGCTATAAAAACAAATTATACAGCTATCTGGTGAGTTTACTATTTCTATAATAACGTAGATTGACCTCAGTGAATATATTATTTAATTAATATTATAGTCTTCAATCCAATTCATTTTTCTATTAAATATATTAAAATATGACTACAAATAATGGCCACACTAATATTTGTTATGATTTAATTTTTAATTTTTCCTTTATTTATAAATTACATTATCGATAATCATATATTTTATAATATAAATAATATATTTGTTTTAAACAAAATTAAAATTTCATTTTTAATTTCAATTCCGAATAAGATATATATAATGGTTTATATATATATTTTTTTAAATCTATATATTTAGATTTAATTCTAAGATTATGTAGAAAATAATGTAGGAATAATTGTTTAAATAAACTAACTATACATTGACCAACTAATCTACTATAATAGTATCTCTACAATACTACAAAGTTAAATAGAATTAGAAAGATTAGGAAAATGATGGCTTATATTATTCATACAATAATTACAATAAATATACTTAATAAAAATACATAAACCTATTAACTATATACCATGATTTTGGGGAAAGTGAGCATAATACAATACATAATACAATATATTATACAATTAGTAAAAACTACATGATTTTTTTTATAAATCAATTAAATTGTAAAATATTCATAGAAAATAGTTACGTTTGTACTTCTCATACGATGTAAATTCCATACTTGATCATGTGATACCATTATGGATAAACGGGTCGTGTGTCTGCATCGAGGACACGACAACTGACCTATTCTATATGCGATGAGAACATGCCCATAACAACGTCGGGGTATACGAACTGTATAGCTAAACCCAAACCCAACCAAAAACCCAACCAACTCCGTTAGTATAACGATATAAAAACACGACTACCCCGCCCGCCCTCCCCCACTCCCACCCGCCCTTAAAGGATTTTTGGGCCGAGCTGCATTTCGCCATTCATCGAATTATGATTAATATTGCGTTATTTATTTATATCCTATATCGTAATCGTAATTGTAGCGTGATTTATTAAAACACGACTTAAACACAGTTATCCCGTTAACGGTGTTATCATCATCATCATCATCATTGTTCTTTTGTTTGTGTACTCCAACCCAACCCAACTCCTCGTAATCATTTCTTTTCTCGCCTACATTTCGAGAGTGCCTCAATTTGTATTACTGTAAGTATCTTAATTGAACTTGACTGCAAGTAGACTTTATTCTACAAAGTAATAAGCTCCGAGTTTTGTATAATATTGAAGTCTCAAGTGCTTACGTTTTATTGAATACATAAATTGCCTCTATTGATGTAATTTATATAATATTTTAATCGCTAATCTTATCAGATATGACATATAATCATAGGAAATCCACAAGATAGTATACTAACATTATCTTACTTATGGTGACCATATTATATTAGATAATGCTTTTAATAAAAACATGTCATCCTTTCTTTAATCTAGAAATTAATATATTATATTTATAAATATATGTAGAATAAATAAATCATATTATTAGTGTATGCAAGCAAAGAATGTTGCTATGATTGTCGAAGATTCAACAGCATTTTGCCCATATTTAAGAAATACGCAGGGAATCCATATTGCCAATGTAATATGGTTTATTATTATATATTGCATTCCGTTGAATCTTCCAGACATATTATTTGCATTGGCATAACTTTCAGCTGTAGGTATTATGCAGTGTATAACCTATTAGGGGTAAGTACCCAGCTAACAGTAATAGCCTCATAATAGCAGCATAATATCCTAAACTGTTTACATTGTGCTATTATGTTGCCATTAAAAGTCTATTATGCTTCTATTAATTTGTAATGCTATTATGTTGCCATTAAAAGTATATTATGCTACTATTAATTTGTAATGCGATTATGTTGCCATTAAAAGTATATTATTCTTCTAAAAGTATACCTATATATATGTTAATGATTACGTATCTGACCTTGGTAAACTTCTTCTATGTATATCCTACTATCTGTTAGTTATGAATAATGCCTCCTACTTACCACTTTAGTGTATAGTATACAGTGTGTATACTGCTGATAATAGCGAATTCCCTTATAAGGAAGGCTTACTCATACGGTATGAGTCATAACAGAACTAACTACACGCAGTAATATGATACAGAAGTAGCTATTCAAGTATTAGATAACGGAAACAGTTCAAATTCTATAATTATTATTATTAATTAATCATTTATTATAAACAAATGTGGTATAGGTTACACTGAGATATTATACTTGTGCATTGTGAAAATGCCTATGCTTACTTGTATATTGTTCATGGTGAGTCACCACACTGTTAATTAACCTTTCTCTCTCTACTGAAGTATGTAGAATATTTTGTATCTAATGTATAGTATGTAATTATAAGCCCTTATTAATAATGATTTATATTATTATAAGTGACCATATTTAAATATTCAATAATTAATCCTACATTAATGTATTATTAACAATTGTTACATGAAGTAATAATGCTATAGGATATATATGAGATATAGTAGTGGTATGAGTCATCGATATAGCTAGATAATACATAATAATAATAATCATTATTATTAATTTACGAAAATTAAATAATTCTCTAATTATAATTGTATATAGGAATATATAAATAATATTTATATTAAAATGTTTCTTCGGTATTTTCGTGAAGATAGAATTAGAAGGAACTATAGTCTTATCGCCGAAGGTAGCTAGTTCTACATCGAGGAAGCAGACATCCATTTATATCCTTCGTGATTTGCGGGTTACATCGGATCCAAGTTTTTCAAGAGTGTTGAGTAGATACCGATGTTATTACAATGTGGTCGTAAGAAGGGTAGTGTTACTGTAGTGTGATATTATTGTTGTGTGGATGTAGGTGTGATGCACGGCATGGGTAAAGTAGGTATTAAGTTATGTATTGTTTCTAAGATTTGCATTTTTAATTAAAAGGGATGTGTAATTATTGTTTTGGCTGCATCTTTTACTCGTTTGGTCGGTTTTGGTTTTGTTATGTGATGTTATTGTGAGATTAGTTTTATGTTGATCGTGTATGTTGTTCCTAAACGAATTTATAGAATTAGCTTTTCGTATAGTTGTTCGGTTGTAGGTATACGTGATTTATTTCTCCATTATACGGTTTAATCATAACTTAGTATCAATCTAAGTTCGTATCTATAGATACCTATACCTACCTATAGGTGTTATTACCTACTTTGAGAACATGTGTGTAGCCATTAATGTTGTTAGATTTGATTACATGGAATTAAATATATTTAAGTCGTATTTGGTTGGGTGGAAGTAGGTTGTATATACATATTTTTGTAATAATGTATATATATGTGTGTATGCGTACGATAAAAAATAGTCCATATTTCTAACATTAGAAGTATCACATACACACAAATATATATATATATATAGGGGCGTCGGAATAGGGGGGGGGCGGCCCCCCCCTGAACAAATATAGGGGGAGGCAGTATATCTTTTGCCCCCCCCTGAAAAAATATAGGGGGGGCATTATATATATTGCCCCCCCCCCCTATTTTTACTTATATGTATATCCACATCTATATATATATATATTTACATTGTATAGTAATTCAATTCATTATACAAAAAACAATGATTTTATTACTTTATTATAAAGTAATAAAATAATTGTTTTTTATTGTATAGTGAATTTAATAATTGAAAAACTATTGTTCTATTCAATTATAATATTTATTTATTAATTAATTATTAATGTATTAATTTGAATGAATCAACGCCCACTTGCACAAATATATAAAATACATAAGAAAAAATTTCTATTTATAGAAATTTAGATTGTAAAATAAATTAAATATTTTTTCATTAAAGTACACTTCGCTTTACCAATATTACATATTTTGTGATGAAACTTTCCAAATATGTTTATTATGACATGTATGACCTACTGTAACTGAGAGAGAAAAACTTTCAAAAACGGGCTCCCCTACTGTACAGTAGGGTAGACCGTTTTTGAAAGTTTTGCTGTCTTGACTACAATAGGTCATAAATGTTCTAATAAACATATTTGTGAAGTTTCATCACAAAATATGTAATATTGGTAAAGCGAAGTGTACTTTAATGAAGAAATATTTAATTTATTTTACAATCTAAATTTCTATAAATAGAAATTTTTTCTTATGTATTTTATATATTTGTGCAAGTGCGCTTTGTCATAAAAATAAAATATTTGGCAAATACGTGTATAAATATATTATAATATTAATAAAGTAAAAAATTATTTAAAAATTTAAAATTAATTGAATTTTTTTTTATTTTTTAATTAATGTAATTTATTCGACTATTTTTTTGATAAATTATTTTAATTAAGTACCAAAATTTGTTGTGAGCTTATAATGGATATCTACGAGGTATAATAAATAATAAACATTTTATTTTTCTAACAAAAAAATGTTTACGACTAGTTTCCCACTAAATTTATTTGTTGTTAAAATACTCAATAAAAGTCATATTTTGAATAAATTTATGATATTTTTATATTAATACTTATACTTTTATATTCATATAATGATGATAGACATATAAAATATAAAAAAATTATTATTCCATTGATAATTTTTTTTTTCTATAGAATTAATTTTTAAAAAAATTGTTTAATATTTTTTTAAGGTTGTTTTTATATTAACTTTTATATATTACATATGCTAAAAGGCAATTGTTACTTGTAAACAATTTTTCCTTTCATATATCTGTAATTTCAATTTCTTCGTAAATTTTACATGTAAATTCCTATCTTTTTTAAATATTGTGTAGCGTTCAAAAATTTTGTCAGTTTTCAATTATTATTTTTTTAATATATTTGGAATGATTAAGAGGAGTTATTCCGAGGTAGATGGCACTTTTCTATGAAAGGAACTACAAAAGGTACCAAAACAGTCTCTCCTACTGTACAGTGTACAATGTTTAAATAATAAATTAACAAAGTCATAATATTGTGATGAATTGTTAATCGCTTTATATAAAATGTAAACTATATTATTTACGCTTCGACATGTTAATACATATGAAATTTTATTAGATTTACATAGCAAATATAAATGATGACTCATCAATGAGGAGTCATCATTGATTACCTATCAATGATGAGTATACTGTAATTAATAGTAATTAATGGATTAATAGTATAATAATCTAGGGGATGTACTAAATCCAGAACTTTTCCATAACTTTACCAGAACTAACCCAGAACCTACGTAGAATTAAATCATTAATAATCCAGAACTAAATCAAAACTAACCCAGAACATACGCAGAATTAAATCAGAACTAAGCCAGAAACTACAAAGAATTAAATCAGAATTAATCCAGAACTTTTACAGAACTAAATCAGAACCTATAGGTATATATACGTATACGTAGAATTACATCATAACTAATCCATAACTTTTCCAGAACTAAATCAGAACTAACCCAGAACCTACGCAGAATTAAATAATAACTAATTGATTGCGGGGTATTCGCATTAGCATATGCAACAACTGTAATTTTAGGAAAAGAGCCTACTAATTATAACTAGTTATAACTTACTAACCTATACAAATATTCGAGAACATTTGATGTTATGTTTAAATCAAAATATTGTAAGAGACTTTTCAACATCAGTGTCTAGTCGAAAAATGTCCTGTATACGAACAATAAATTGTAAATTATTTTGTATATGTCGTGGAATTTATATAGGAAATCCAAAAGAAAGTGGATATTAAAATATTACTGCATGTGACAATTGTAATTGTTGGTTTCACGATAATTGTGTCATATTAATTATATCAAATTTACTAACTTTATGTAAACATTGTCACACAAAATAAAAATGTTATATAATTAGTATTAAAATGTGTTATTATAATGTAAACATAAAGTTATATAGAAATAATAAATTTATTTCTTATTACATAAAAATCATCCAAATACATCTTCAGCTACACAAAAATACGATATGAATTATAAATCGTACATATGAGAATATTATTTTTTGATTAGTTGTGATTTAGTTATGGAAAAGTTGTGGATTAGTTCTGGAAAAGTTCTGAATTTTAGTACATCCCATAATCTAGACATAATTATTATATTTACTAATATATTATAATAATTTACATATCCTTAAATATGATGAACTAATCATAGATAATCTAAGAACGGAGTTAAAGATATTCAAAATTGCCAATTCGTTTTCTATAATAGAAGAAGTAATTTCTTACTTTATGAATGTTGAACATGTTAAATTATTTCCAAATATTGTAAATCTTCTTAAATTAATCATTGTCAGACCAATACGTTCTGTGAGTTGTGAAAGAGGATTTAGTACCCTTCGCCGAGTGAAACATGGTTGAGAAACAACATGACATCTAGTCGTTTAAATTCTGTAATAATATCCAATATATCATACATGCTAAAGAGTTTGACAATATTAATACAGGTGTAATCATAAATGAATTTAATCTAAAGAATAATTGGCGAAGATCGAAATTTTCTATATAACTTTTTTTTAATGTATGTCAGATTATAATTTAATAAATATTATAGCATTTATTATTTTACTTATTTATATTGTAAAAAAATGTAAATCTTGCATTTACATTAACCATATGAATATACAAATCTCACCGTGAGTATTCCAATAGAGAGGATTTATAATGTAATTCAATAGTAATTGATGGTGCAAAAAAAAATATCTAGAACAAAATCATGCCCCCCTCTATTCTGAAATCGTTCCGACGCCCCTATATATATATATATATATATATATACACGTACACCATTTCAAAAGGCTTTGATTAATATGCATATGTGTCAATATTTTTATTTGACTAGGATAAGTATTTTTTATTCTTATTTTTTCAAATAAATATCATTAAATTATCCTAGTATTATAGATTTTATCAGAGTAACAGAACTCTGGACCATAATGCAATATTATAAAACATTCAAGCGTTAAATAAAAGTGTCAACAAAGAAGCAGTTATTCTTTATAGTTAAATGAATAAAATGTTATATTTAACAATAAGTTTATTCACAATAGTATAACAATTATATTATAAAATAGAATCTCATAGTTTCAATAATAATAATAAATATTAACAAATTACTATTATATAGTAATAATAAATATTAAAATAAGTGTAGGTTACAAATAATTGATATACAATAAAAAAAAATACATGTTACAATATTGTAGGCGTTTGTTCACAGGAAATATGACCGTTGACTTGTGATCAGGTATTTTATCTATAAAGTGAAGGTATATTATAAATATATTATAATTATAAATATATTCATTAATTTTAAATCAATTTTTAGAAGCATTTTTGTGTATGTAAATTTCTAATTATATAGAAAATAGCCTATTTCAAATAAGTAATCATATGACATATATGTCATGTGTATACATGACTAATTATTTGATAAACATTTATTATTAAATGATAATATAATAATTTTCTAAATAAATAAATTAAATATACATATTTAAAGTACATATAAAAATATTAATTATTAAACAGAATATTTTGTGAATAATAATTCATATAGTTATGATAGTTTAGAATAAATAGACATTTAATTAGTTGTAATATTTACCATTTGATTTCATATTTTATGGCACTAATACAATTTGTGGAGAAGAAATATTTTCTTTACTTGCAAAATTTATGAATACCTGAAATGAAGGTCAATAAATAAATAATGTATACGGTATAAATAATACAAAGTTTATGAATAATAAATTATTATAGTATTTAATCTAAAGTAAAGGTAAAATTATTAAAAAATTAAATATTATTACATCATAATTTATATATATATATTATTTACATATACGTGATAAAATATAATATATTTAATATATATATACTCATAATATATATAAATAATAGTTAAACTTGTGATTATATTAAGTAACCTGGTCTAGAGAAGTTTGGCAGACGGAATAATTATCAATATGTAAATCTATTTTATATTCCTCGATCTTCTTAAATATCAACGACAATGAAGTTTTCTTAGCATTGAGCTAGGAAAGATTAAATTTAATATTAATCGTATATTGGTCACAAATATTACATGATATAATTACAAGTAGGATATAATCATTCAGAAATTTATTTTACGAATAAAAGATAAAGTAATTTATAAAATATAAATATAAAATTAAATATAAAATTAATTAATCGACAGTAAAATAAATAATTACAAATCTTCCATTAAACTATTTAAACTATTTATCGGATATTAGATTACATGATAAGATATTGAAAATAACTGTGGAACGGTGTAATATAGACGGAAACCTCATACTCGAACATCTGCGAATGTTTATGCCGCAGTATACCGGATGGGAAAGTTTCAGACATGAACTCCGTCAGTTTGCTGTCACCTTCAGCGACGCAACTATTCAGATGAATCATAACCGTGTACCCGTTACCAAATCTGTATTCGGTAGTAGTAATAAGCACAGAGGATAGGTATGCTAGTTCGGCAGGTCGCTATCAAACCTATTCTTTAGATGTTGAACACTTCCTAAACACTTGAATTCCCCATCGACCATTATGGATATTCTATTACATAATGCTTCGCATTCTTCCATACTATTCGTGACGTAAATAACAATGTTAATGATAATATTAACGTATTACGTATAATGATTATATAATATAGACTATTTTAATGTAAACAACCTATGGGAAGTGAGAATCACGGATCTGCCTGATTTCGTAATGTCTCCTATACATTTCCATATGAATCTTCTCGCTTTAGGATCCATGCCGGTGGTAGGCTCGTCCTGAGATTTGGAGGTATTCGGATACTATGTCTAATAGAGCGCGTAATCAATCACTAACTAAGAATATCACTTGAGGATTTCCGACTAATGCGATAGCAGTCGACAATTTACGTTTATTACCTCCGGATAAAGTTTTCACGATGTGGTTTCTGTACATGTACAAATCGAATCTTTTTAGAGCCCACATCACTGCCTTTAAGAATAGCGATGTAATAGGTTAATATAATTTAAATAGCATGAAAGTATAAAAGAATGTACAAAATGAATTAATACTATTAAAAGTATAAACAAAAGTGAAACCCTATCGCAATGTTCCCCATAAAGTCCCTGGAGTCTTGCGTAAAGAGAAATGTGTTCCTTTGTACTCAATAGAGGACAAAGTGCATCAAACTGTGGACAATAGCCTAGGTGTTTGTGCACACTGGTTATATCGGATAATACGCTGCAAACAATAGTGAGGGGCATACGTTAGATATAAATAATTATATATTTTGTTTATAAATCTGACCTATGTCCAGATAAATGAGCATCTCCGGATGACACTGAAATATCCCCAGTCAGCATTTTGAATGTTGTTGTTTTACCTTATCAACATTATTTAATATAATTAAAGGAAAACTATTAAATAAGTTTTAATAATAAAGTTATTGAAATATGAACCTGCTCCATTGACACCTAAAAGTCCGAAACATTCACCTTCCTTTACTCCAAAACATAATTTATTTACAGCAAAATTCTTTTTCATAAAGTACGTCTGTTTATTATATAAAATAATTAAATTATATACCAGGATATGAAAACATAATATCTAATAAAGTTATGTATCTACAACTTCTCAAACAATTATCCTACCTTGCAAAGATTTTCTACAGTTAATCTATCATTGGATGTATGTCCATTAATAATGCGCTTTCTCTCGGTATTCACATCGACATCTTCTATTTCTTCGACAACACTTTAATTATGAATAGTAAGTTTAAATTAATATTTATTTTATAATTATAAAAGAAAAACACTTTCCAAAGAACACTTATATTAGTTATAAAGCGTAATTTAAATATAGTTAATTCTAACGAACCTTTTACTCTTACTAAACAACCGCGGTACAAAAGCAGGAATGTACAAATACTCGAGCAGAATGACGATGAAGATATACACGATAGACATGCCGCTCAGCCACACTAGTTTCTTACCGAGGATATCCCATTCGAAGGGGTCTAAAGCTGGCATACTATTGCCTAGATTCTTATTCATATCAATAATGCTTTGTTTCGTTGTCATCTCAATTAGACCCCTCCCCAAACAATATTGAGGGAATAACACAAACACAGCTTTCAGTTTATCATTGGTATCTTGCACTGACTAAACAAATAGTATCGATACAAAAATATTGAATTATCGAATATGATAATAATTGAATAATATTAAGTCAATGAAATATAATTTAATATTTAAAATTCCCATATATTAAGTATCTTAAATAAGAAAATTAATTTTAAATTAAATATCAATATAAAGTTGTCTATAGAGTCTATAGAGTATATACATTAGAGGTGTACTATGATTCACTACCGGTATTTGGTCCATGATGAAAGTCGTAATAGTAGTAGCGGTACCGATGATTACATTTAAGCTCGACAATCTCACAAAAGTAGACGAAGGTACCGTTGAAAAACGTGACGCCAAGTACATCAGAGGAGTGATTGCAAACCTATGAGTCATAATTAACATGTGTAATATTAGACTGTGTATTACTCATGCGATTATAATTATTAACAACATTAGATGGTTTAATTAAGTTATTGGTTAGTCTTAAAAATAGCCAACCCGTAGAGAAAAAACAATAATGCAAGAGCAGGAAAATTTGATCCAGAAACAAAAGCATTTATTTGAAATGCGAGGAAGATGAGAAGACACATACCGGCTGTCACCATGTAACAGATCTGTCAAATATAATCTATAATTATATATTTTCTATATATATATATTAAATCTATAGGTTAAATCCTACTGTTATTATTTAAAATTACATTTATTATATAATATATTATCAATCGTTATTTATTTAAATTACTTAAATTACCTAATTCACGTTTTCTTGTATATTATATTATATATAAATTGAATATAAATGAAATGTCTAAATTATTTGATAATAATATACGTATATGAAATAGTCTGCAAATAAAGTTCACTAACCATGTCCCAAGTGAATGTCGACAACCAATACACGAATGGACGAACCCCGCTCAAGAATTGCATGAGTTTAGATGAAGAAGTCCTTTCCTCGACTAGGAACAAGATGAAAGTTGTCGGAATGAAACTCATAGCGATGATGATCACCGATGAGATTACGAAGTCTAATATCATATCCATTCTGTAGAAAATAGTATTATATAATAACAATACCCCAGGATTTGGTAATAGATTGTCAAAGGGAGCGTAGATTTTATTGTCATTTTGTATCAATAATCATTTACTTTAAAATATTAGAATATAATTCATTATATTTAAAATAATGTACAATATGTCGTTCAAAAGTAACTACATGTTCTATATTTATGCATTATAAACATACTCCTATACAAAATATAATTAACATTAGTAATACTAATTTAGTATATAATATTTATTACACACTAAAATTTAGAAGCCTATATATCTGAATTTTATTTATACTATTTATAATGCTGGGAAAATTTCACCGCTAGATAAATTTTATAAGCAAAATAATTGTTGATAAAAATGAAAACGAACGCCCCTTTTAGTACATACATTATCTAAAGCTAATTAATAATTAAAACTATAATGATAATTGTAAAGCTATACAATATATTTACATATTCACAGAATGATATTTTATTTCGATAATAAATTGAATCATAAGAATAAATTAAATTTCATTCCAATTTGTTATCATATTATAACAAGATTATATTTGAACAAAACAATATCTTGGTGGACGATAATACTAACACAAATTCAAATTCACGCTGATCCTTCATTTTTTCCAACGGATGATTGACAGTTACGATTCCATATCGAGACGGATCCTCACCAGATGGCAGATGTGTCCGTAATAAAACATTGTTTATTATGTTTGTATACGCCACCAACGAAATGTAACCTTTGTTATTGAACCATACCTTTTTAGTTATTAAATATGATCATTAATTAAAGGTGTCACGCAAACAAACAAAAACAGACATATATATATAAAAGTTAGTATTAAGTAATACCTTTGCGTTATTTGTAGTTACTAGAGATCGTATTTCATTAATTCTACTAAGATTATTAGGTGTCTTCGAAGATAACGAGATCAATGCTCGGAAAAGTGGATAGCTTTCCGTAAAATTCGCTGACACATCTCCGTATGAGAATCCACCGTATCTATTGGAATGATAACCTACGTTGTAGAGTTATCTAATCCTAAAGATATACACTCGTAAGTATGCTGTTCTCTCTCACCACGTGATAACATCGTTAATATGTATTTATATTTTATTCTTTGTTGTATTTAGATATGCTTAATTATAATAATTAACAATTTATTAATATATATTCAAATATTTCCAAAATATATATTTATATATATATATAAATATATATATATATATATATATATATATATATATATATAAAGAAAATATATAAGTATATATAAATATATATTTGAATATTTTAATTATTATTATTGCATGAATAACTTATAATTGATTATTTTAACGAATATTACAGATATTACAATTAATCAGAAAATGTTTACAATAATACAACTATATGATCATCTGGTCAATCTACTTTCATTAAAATAGGCGTATTAGTCTCATGTGTTATAATATATACAGTTTTAAATATTTACCTATAGAGTGAATGAATACATTTGTAATTAATTCTAATTTACTATCCATTAAGGGGATATCGCCATGGATAAATTCTTTAAAAATCGGAATTTTTATATTTTTTTTAGTATGTACTATTGCTTGATGATATGTTTTAGTAACTGCGAAAAAATTATCTATGAAATCGGTTTAGAAATAGCATGAAAAGCATCTTTTATAGCATGCCTTTTATAAATAAATAATTTATTTTTAAATCTACAGTCAAAACAAATATTAATTGTTAGTTTTATATATTATATAATCACAATTTCAAAAATTTGAAAACTGGATTTTTTTACATTTATTTGATTTATAAAATCAGTTCTTTATTTTGAAATCTACATGCCTAACTAATATAAACTGTTATATAATGTTTTATATCTAAATTCTATAAATATAACATTTATATATATATGAAAACATATCTATTACTTTATAATATTGATTTTATATTAGCTGAATATATAATATCTTATTACCCTCAAAATAAAAAAATAACATTTATATAGGTACTACAATTATTATATAAAATAATATGTTACATATAATATATATATATATATATATATATATATAAATTGTATAAAAATAACATTTACATATTGATAAATATAAAACTATTACTTTGTAATATTGATGTAATATTAGCTATAGCTACATTTATAAATGTTTAATTTTATTACTTTATAATTTATTTTAATTTTATTGAATATATTTATTTTTGACTTTTCAAATGCATTTTACTTTGAATAATTTTTTTGTCTATGTTAGTGTTTAGATAAAAGTATTGAAACGATCAAACTAATTTCTTTTGCTATATATAAATTAAATATGTATACACAATTCCAGAGACAATATTAAAAAATATATTATGATGTATTGGATTATATAAAATTGGTGAACAAATAAAATAACGTAAAGTATGTCTATTATTATACATGTAAAATATATATTTTTTATTTTTGTTGTCTCTAGGATTATAGATAAAAACAATTTTTAAATTCAAAAATGGAGGCAATGCGTTCCCTATACATCTCTATACACGTTAATTCAACAAAATGGCCGTCCCATGGCGATATGCCCTTTACACAGAATATTATATTTATTAATTAATTTTGTATATATAAAAATAAAATATTGTATATATAAAAATATTTATTAAATAGAAATATCAATCTATATATACTAATGTTAAGTAAAATTTATTAATTAAATTTAAAACCTTTCTAGAGTATACTCATTAGTTGTCTTTACTATCCAATCGCTGATATTTCTTGATGTGAGATTAAACAACTCATCCGTAGTAGCTAAAATACGCGATGCTGGAATGGATCCATAGGAATCTGTTGAATACGTTCATTATTCATTAAATAATCTTGATATTCAACATATAATATATTAATAGTATTATTAGTGAGATAAAAGTCTGAAACCTTTAGGGCAAATCATGTATCCAGATGAACAATCACATGCTTTTGTAGAGTTTGAGAAAGCGGCATTTGGATAGAAAGATTTTGTAGACTTTGATGGCTTGCATTCAAAACCCCTGTTAATTAGTCAAGTATTATAGAAATAAATTTATTTTAAATATTTTATTTATATAAAAAATAATATTGATATTTTCTAAAAATTATACAATAATATTTATAAAATTATTAAATAATATTTATTATAAAATATAATTCTCCAAAAACTTTATATTATGAACATCTGGTTTTAAGCATCTATTTCCGATAGCATAATCTTCTTTTGTTATTAATGAGTCAATTGAATTCGTCCATTTCAAATCATTATTATCATTACTGTATATTATATGAGATTATTGATACTATATTATTAAATGAACATATACAAATTAGAATATTATTACCTGTAGAATATCTTGAGATTGTTTATATTTTCAGATAGATACCAAGGATGCAATTCTAATGGCATTGATTTTCCCGTGGATGACGATATTTTAGACAAAAAAATTGCAAAACATATAATTAAAATTGGAAACACAAGCTGTGATAAAATTATTTTATTATATATATATTAATATGAATTATAATAATTATCTAAACTTTATGAATTTTAATATTAATTAAAATATAATCAATAAAAAATAAAATATTTATTACAATTTTCACTTTAGTTAATACAATTTATGATTGAACAAATTAATAACTAAATTAAGCATATGTAATAATATAAATATATATATACATACATATATTTTATTATGGTTATATTTAAGTGAAGTTAAGTTAAGCAAATTTAAAATTTAATACAAATTAAAAAATATATACATATATATATATATATAATTAATTATGGTAACAACATACTAAATATGATTTTAATTAATGTTTTAATCTTATATTTTTATATATTTAATAAATATTACAATTGACTTATGGACATAATACTTATATGTATCCTTAATAATACAAGGGAGATACTCCTTGATAATACTATGTATAATAATGACATGTATGAAGGCATGTATTAATATATGTATGGTATATGTATCTGTATTTATGTATATAATTAACTATAGTGAGGTACTATTTGAAAGTAATCAAAAATGAGTAATGATAGTTTACTAATGAAAATTTAATTTCTTAAATTTATATTATAATAATAAAATGTAACCATTCTAATTTTAGTTAAATTATTCATTTTAAAATACTTAATTAAAATGTTACTAGTTTATTTTTTTTATTTATTTGTATTGAATAATGATTTAAATTATGATCAAATTCTATTAGTAATATCTAAAATATAGAAATATCTCTTAAATATGAAATATGATAAAAATGAAATAATATTAATATTATTATTATCTTATATATGTCTTATATATTACATGGAAATATAGAATCAGTCAACTTTAAGGGTAGATAAGTAGTTTATAATTAAAATGAGGGGGAAAACAAAATTAAAAAGTCCCACTAAAGGGACTTAGCCAAATCAACATTTTTGTTTGAATATATTTTATTTTCTTTTAGCTTATTATGCATACATTGTTTGTTTATCTAATTGAAATAATTAAATTTGATAAATATTTACATTTGAAATTAAATACATTTATAAATTATAAATATATAAAAATTTGTATATCAATTCATAATTATAAATTTGATTATAATCTGTCAAATGAAATGAATTTAAACTCAAATGAATCACAATTTAATTCTAATGAAATTAATAAAATTAAAATTAAATTGAATAAATTAAATTCAAATGACATTAATACAATTTAATTAAAATTCAATTCAATTCAAATTAAATCAAATTCAAGGAAATGTTTCTATCAAATGATAACAAATATTAGATAATGAATGTGTGGCAACTTTATTCACATAACTTTGTAATAAATAATGTAATACTTAAGGGAAGTTTTTTATTTACTCATTTTTATCATACTAGTTTTTTTATATTATAATAATTTAATATAATCTAAAATAATTTCCAATTTCGAAATGTGAATATTTGATCAACCGTTGTGAAAAAGTAATTAAAAGTTGAAAGTTATAAGAGAGAACAAAGTAATGTCTTATCCCAAAGTCAACCTGTAAGGGGTTATGTCCTTGGCCACAAGTAAACTAGTCATTATTCAGATTTCTATGCTAATAAAAAATATTAAAAAATGTATAACTTTATAACCCATAATTTTATATACTTTAGTTGTGCAAACTAATTTACAATTTATTATTTGGTATTAAATATTACAAAATAATATATACCAAACGATACGGTTTACTTTTGACTAAATAGAAATGATATCTAATTCAAGTAAGCGATGTGTAAACCTGTGTGATAAATGACTTCATATTTCGTCGCGTGTAGTTGAATCGTTTTAATATCAAAGCGTGAAATTGATTAGTGATCAGTTTGATACCAGTCGCCTTATATTTCACCGCATTCTCGAATATTATATCTATAATACGATGTAGCTAATGCTAGTACACAAGAACCCGTATATAGGTATCACTAATTATAGATTATATTAAGTAAACATACCATTCTCTTCGATAGCGCTATTTCCATTTTCAATCATGTTTATACAATTATCTACAGGTGCATGTGCATCCACTGCATTGTAGGTGAATGAATCAGATATTTTATTTGCACCTTTGTTTGTAGAAACTCCTAATGAAATAGTATTTGTTTTACTTATACTATGATTAGTAAGTATGATGAATACAATATCATTCTTATTTTTTTTCTAGGATTTCTAAACTAAGGAATATATATATAGATATATAATAACATAATTTATATAAATAAAATCAACTATATTTAACTAAAAATGTTATACAAAGTCTAATAATTTCTAACAAAAATAGACTATTCGCTTTATAACCATTATCTATTCTGTCAAGTTTATCCTTTTCGTTGTTATCCGTGACCTTCAAGAATACTTCTTCAAGTGTAGTATCTGATATACCATAGCTAGTGAATCCGAGTTCTTTTATGTAAAGATCGAGGTCGGCAAAGATATGAGAAAATAATCTTGTTTCCTAAAGTAAACATGACAAATGAATGAAAACGATGAATTATAATTACTCTCCATCATTATAATTACCGTTTCAGTATCTTCAGTGAGTTGTATTTTTATTTCAGAACCCATATCTTCAATAAGCTTAGCATTTGGAAGATAGTTACGTATAACAGACAGTAACACTTTTGTACCATCTGTAGTTATATATATATATGAATAAGATATTTAAAGAATATAATAGAATATATATTCATGGACTATAAATTATTTTATAAAATTTATTATTTATAATAGAATTTAATCTAAGAAATATATGCTATAAATATTAAAGTATAATATAATTAATGTTACTAATATAAGTTAATAATAATCATAATTATTAATATAGATGTAAATCTTAAGACTGATAATTATATATTAATGATCATACCTTTTATATTTTCATTAATATTCAGAAACGTGCTTTCATTTATTGATTTAATTACCTATTTAAAGGAGACTAATTAAAGGATTAACAACGCAAATACTATAACGAACCTTGTTATCTATTGATTTATCTTTATAGCCATCGGTACCGACGGTTCTAGAAAGAGTGAGATAATAGCCGGAACCAAACAGACACTTCAGATACAAAGATGTACCGTAACAACAAAGTTTACCGTGTGACATAATCGCGATGCGGTCAGACAGCACATCAGCCTCATCCATGTGATGCGTTGTAAGTATGATGGTGCAATCTATGAGTCATAGTTATTGTATTAGTGCAGGCTATGAGTCATATTTAGTATGATAGTGCAATCTATGAGTCATAGTTAGTGTGCTAGTGCAATCTATGAGTCATGGTTAGTGTGCTAGTGCAGTCTATGAGTCATAGTTAGTGTGATAGTGCAGGCTATGAGTCATAGTTAGTGTGGTAGTGCAATCTGTGAGTCATAGTTAGTGTGGCAGTGCAATATATGAGTCATAGTTAGTGTGATAGTGCAGGCTATGAGTCATAGTTAGTGTGCTAGTGCAAGCTATGAGTCATAGTTAGTTAGATAGTGCAGGCTATGAGTCATGCTTAGTGTGCTAGTGCAATCTATGAGTCATAGTTAGTGTGCTAGTGCAGGCTATGAGTCATAGTTAGTGTGATAGTGCAATCTATGAGTCATAGTTAGTGTGGTAGTGCAGGCTATGAGTCATAGTTAGTGTACTAGTGCAATATATGAGTCATGGTTAGTGTGACAATGCAATCTATGAGTAATAGTTAGTGTGATAGACTATCATTGATAGTGCAATATATGAGTCATATATTGAGTATAATAAGAAATCTATAGAGTAATAGTATATAATTTATATAATATAAGTAATAGTTAAATCATGCTTTCATTATTATACATTTGGGATCATATGTGATTCATAAGATCCTATGATATAATCAATTGTTACTGAATTATAAAGAATTTGTCACATAAATAATCATAGTTGATAATCATCGAAGATAATAATAGCTTAAAAGCATATTTAGTTAGACATAGGAATATACTGATGATATTTTTATAAATATTGTGAATAACTGATGATATTATTGTAAACAAATATGTATGCCTATATAAAAGTATATATTGTATAACAGAACAATATAGTAACAATAATATTATTATATTAAGTGTAGTTTAAATTTTTAAATTTAGAATTAATATATATATATATATATTAATCAGTTTATATAATTTTGCAAATATATATATACTACATGTATACTAATACCAAAGATTTTGCGAAGCAAAGATATAACACTCCCTATGCATGCAACGTAATTTAGTAATAGCCCCAACCGCTGCTAGCAGTAGTATCGAAATCACTGAAATAGATTTTGGTTCGGCTCTGTTTGCATACAACAATGTTTTCATTGCTCTATTAAATTACATGCAATATAAATTAGCTTTTACTCACTAAATATATACTTATAGCATTTAAAACATACATATCATATTTGTTTGTTATATATTAGTAATGAACACTTAGTTTTCATCATATAAATATTAATTTAAAGCATATTATTTAACATTTTAAAAGTGTATAGTTAAATACGAATTTACATTATAAACAACGCATAGTTCCTAAAAGTAACCCGCTATAGGTGGCACCAGGGTATTTTGTATACAAATTCGAATTACACGATTTCGCGTAAGTGTTATATCTTTCCTTCGGAAAATCTTTGCTAATACTACATTTATACTAATGTGAAATAAAATACCAATTAATTGTGTTTGTGATTAATTTCAGTTATTTGTTTACTAAATATAATTGATGACTCATGATTAATATCATCGGTGAATATTATATATTTTATCATCGATGGTAATTGTTATGTTATCCACTTGTATATTACTCCCCTCTTATAAACACGCATAATGGACCATTCCATATTATTGTATATCTACCACATGCGTGATATTGTATACCAACGTGATATCAGCGCACGTACGCCTAGTGCCTGGTATCACGCACGCACATTCCAATCGTCTCGCATGATCGCCCACGTGCAGACGGCTGCCTATATATAGCGGACCGCCGCGATGTATAGGCAGTGCTAGAATCACCCAATAAACTATAGAAGCCTTGTCGCTCGTATCTATGCATATATAGGCATACGCCTTATACATATATATATATATATGTATATAACATGGTGGCAGTTGTTTAAGTGATACTACACATCCTACCGCACCTAACACCCACTACCCTACCCTCAAACAATGTACCCCATATTCACCCAACCAACCTTCAACTTGACCGCACAGGACAGATACGAAGAAGTATGTAAATTCAAGAGAACATGCACAATCTCTTTCAATGGCCCACTAGCAGACCTCACACCAATAAAACAAGCAAGCTATGTGCTGCTATGGCTAGGAGAGGAAGGCCAAGAAAAACAGCAGTACTGGCCCGAAATCGTCAAAGACGCCTGCCCTATCGCGCACATCTGGACACAACTATTCCTCTCTGTGGGCCCATCTGTAAGCCCACTCGTCCATAGACTACATCTACAGGAATCAAGACAACATACACACGAGCCGATATGTGATTTCATCACCCGTTGTCGTCGCCTTGTATCACGGTGCGCATACGCCAACAGCAACGATGCTCTACTAGACGCACTACTAAGAGGAGGTATATCAAGAGCTGCTCGCGATAAATTAATCAGTAGTAACATCACAACTATTGATCAAGCACTCTTGATATACCAGACCGACGAAGCCGTAAATAGACACCACGCCCCTCTCGAGCCCACAATACATACAGTGGCTAAGGCTCCTACGAAAGACACCAAGCCATGCATAAGCTGTGGGAGGCAACACGACACCTGCCCTGCACTCGGAGTCAAATGCAACAAATGCGGTCGATTCAACCACTGGTCATCCATGTGCCGATCGACACGAAATATACACGCTATCGACACCATCCGAGATAGATGTGTGGACACTCGAGACGAGGTTTTCGCTAAATTAGTTATCAAACAATCTCATAATAGCACTATTATAATACGCGCAAAGGTAGATACAGGAGCCCAAGTAAATGTACTTCCTCTACTATATACAAAACATTAGACTATGCGCCCTCCCTGACTAAGGCAACAACCGCCTTACTCGCATATGGTCAAAAACCTATCAAACTGCTTGGTATAACCAGGCTCAGCGTCCACCATTATAATATGAAATACGAACTAGATTTTTATGTAGTCGATACATTAGGACCAACTATTATTGGTTACCCCTCTTGTATTGCTATGTCACTCATTACAATGAACTGTGCTATATCGACAGTACTAAGCCCCTTGACAATAGATAACTTAGACAAACTTTTCCCGGATCTGATCCAAGGAATTGGAATGTTTCCGGGAGAATTAACCATACATACTAATCCCGATATCCCCCCAGTAGTACACGCAGCCAGACGCGTACCTGTGCATATACGCGACGAAGTGGCTACCGAGCTCCGATCAATGGTCGAGCAAGGTGTCATAACTCGCATATCCACACCTACTCGATGGGTATCAAGCTTAACCTATGTACGCAAAAGCTCTGGCAAAATCAGAATTTGCCTTGACCCTAAAGACCTGAATAAGGCAATCCTACGTCCCCATCACGTTTCGAAAACATTAGAAGAAGTTAATAACTTACTTAGTGGCGCAACAATATTTTCAAAATTAGACGCTAGATCTGGCTACTGGTCTGTCAAACTAGACCATCAGTCCAGTATCCTAACTACCTTCAACACCCATATGGGTCGATTTCGTTTTAAACGACTTCCATTTGGCCTCAATCTGGCACAAGATGTTTTCCAACACCATATGGACCTTATGCTAGAAAATTTAAAGGGCATTATAAACATAGCCGACGACATAATCGTTTATGGTAACAATACTATCACACACGATGAAAATCTGATGGCACTATTTCAACGCGCTCGCGTATATGGCCTAGTATTTAATAAACAAAAATGCATAATTTCATCTAGCGAAATACCCTTCTTCGGACTCCTATATTCTAAGTCAGGCACTACTAGGCCAGACCCGGAAAGGACCGCAGCTATATCTAGAATACCACCACCCACTAATATTACTACATTGCGCAGCTTCCTCGGAATAGCAACGTATATGTCCCCATTCACTACTAACATGACCAACTTAATCTCCCCTATTCAAAATTTAACCCACAAAGATGTCATCATTGAATGGACCCCTTCCCACCAAGTAGCCTTTGATAACATCAAAGCTGAATTATGCAGGCCTAAAACCCTCGCATATTTTAACACACAATTACATACAACAATCCAAGTTGACGCGTCCGGTATAGGACTCGGAGCAGTACTACTCCAAAACAACCGTCCCGTATGTTATGCGTCCCGCACCCTTACTAGTACTGAACGTCGTTATGCAAACATAGAGAGGGAACTCCTCGCAGTCATTTTCGGCTGTGAGAGGTTCCACCATTATGTTTATGGATCCGAATTTACAGTTGAGAGTGACCATAAACCACTAGAAATGATCATTTTAAAACACATATCATCTGCTCCAGCCAGACTCCAACGCATGCTACTGAGACTGCAAACATATAAATTATCGATAAAATACCGCCCCGGGAAGGATCTGATATTAGCAGATGCCTTTTCGAGGGATACAACGTTCGCACTTCCATCCCCAACGTACCATACTATCAATATGATCAATTTAACTCCCCAAACTGAAACACTACTGATACTGGCTAAAAACGATGACGACTTACACGCCCGACTAAATAATATAATACAAACTGGTTGGCCCAACGATAGACAACACCTCCCTAAAGACTTACACCCATACTGGCCCTATAGAGATGCATTAATTAGTAGTAATGGTTTAATATATAAAGGCCTCTCTGCCCTAGTGCCATCGCGTGCCATACCTAAAATCATGTCTAAACTATACATAGCACACACCGGTGTAGAGAAAATGATGCTATTAGCCAAAGACGCAGTATATTGGCCAACCATGCGTAAAGACCTAACTAATTATGTAGATTTATGTACAGTATGTCAAGACTATGCTAGAAGCCCTTGGCGCCCTCCCCCAACCGACAGATTACTACCTACGAAGCCATGGGATACCATAGCCGCCGATTTGTTTCATCTTCACGGCAAGAACTATCTTTTAATCGTAGACTACTTTAGCAAATACCCTATTATCCATCACCTACCCAACAGTACATCTTGTGAGACTATTATCAACAAAATAAAAGACACACTATCCCTATTTGGTATACCAACTATATTGTTAACTGATAATGGTCCGCAATTCAGCGCACCACTATTTGCAACCTTTGCGTCTGAATGGGAGTTCAAACACATCACTTCCAGTCCCCATTATCCACAGTCTAATAGGTTCATTGAAAGACATGTGCAAACAGTTAAACAAATACTCCAGAAGACTATAGGTGACCCTCGCAAGGCTCTTCTATCATGGCGCAATACACCATTAGATACAAAATCACCGAGTCCAATACAGATACTATTCCACCAATCCACTGAAAACAATGATACTCAATACCGCAACCTACAAAGACGATTACAAACCCAACACCGACAACTAGCCCCCCACAGAAGGAAACAACAACCCACTATTCTCAAACCACAACAGCCCGTCATTATAAAAACACCAACAAACAATACATGGACCAGAGGAACTATATCACGAATACTAACAGACCCACACTCATATGAAGTTCTAGGACCAACAGGCCTCCTAAGACGAACACGACACCACATTCGCCCAATACCACCGGAGCCAACCCTACCAACTGTTACTGCTAACTATAATTTTATAACACCATCGACTAGTACACCCTCCATGCCCAACGTAAATGATCCCCAATCCACCGATACCTTACCTATTACCCCACGACGTAGTACGCGCATTAGAAATCCACCAAATAGATATTCACCTTAAACTAACCTATATATTGTATAGTTAATACCACCTCTTGCGAATATATACAAATCAACAATATTCCAGGTATACGACAACCTATGATTACAAGTCGCCCCGAAGGAGAGCGAGACTGGTATATTCCCTAACTACATATGGATTCCGACAAGTAGGCTGAATGGCACAAGCGCCACAAGTAGGTTTCGTCGTCGGATCCGCCTTACCTCTCTAGCTCGAACGATCTCCATCGTTCTTCTCCAATCGGGAGAAGGAGGGATGTTATGTTATCCACTTGTATATTACTCCCCTCTTATAAACACGCATAATGGACCATTCCATATTATTGTATATCTACCACATGCGTGATATTGTATACCAACGTGATATCAGCGCACGTACGCCTAGTGCCTGGTATCACGCACGCACATTCCAACCGTCTCGCATGATCGCCCACGTGCAGACGGCTGCCTATATATAGCGGACCGCCGCGATGTATAGGCAGTGCTAGAATCACCCAATAAACTATAGAAGCCTTGTCGCTCGTATCTATGCATATATAGGCATACGCCTTATACATATATATATATATATATGTATATAACAGTAATCACATATGATATGCATATAATAACCGATATAATATCACTAATGAGTTATTTGTATGACAGTCTACGGTATTAAAAACTACATATTCCTTATTTCATATCTATAATAATAAAATTATAATTAGTAATACTATGATTATTTATAAGTTTATAAGTTACCTTTTTTGTACTTGAGTAATAAGTCCCAAATAGCTTTTCTACTATAAGGATCAACACCAGCTGTTGGTTCGTCTAGCATCACAAATTTAGATTCACCGATAAATGCCATTGCAATGGATAATTTTCTTTTCATACCACCTTAAAAACATATTGATTATATAAACATAATATATTATGTGTTATATATATATAAATATATATATATATATAATTAATAAATACTAGTTTATACTGGGTATGATTATTTTGTATATGATATATATTTTTATATCATTAACTACAATATGTAAAGTAATTATGAATGTATGTGCTTATTACTTTAATTTCTAATACATTATATATCTAACATATATCTCGATATGTATATTATCATTCAAAACATTCTATTTGTGTTTATTAAATATTTATATACTGGGTTATTATATGTTAAGCCCAAGTTAATGTTTTAGAATATTGTATGTATTATTATAACCCATAAGCCATATATGAATATGCATTTAAATGTATTATCTTATACATTATCACATATCATACACTATTATAGTTTTGCTTGTCAATCAAATGTTATTGCTAAACAATCATCATCATAGAGATAAGAAATTTCATACATATAGTATTTTTAATAAGTAAACATATATTCAAATGAATAGTGTATCTACTATATTATATAGTCTATATATATTGTTTTTTATCTATTTATAAAGTAAATATAATAATTTATGAAATAACCTATATATGATATAATTTTTATTTAATTTATAGTAATAAATAAAAATATAAATGTTGTTATCTTTATTATATATTATTTCTTATTTTATTGTTTTTTTTTAATTTACATATATATACAATGTATATTAATGTGTATTATACATGTATAGTTAATGATTATTTAACATATGATAACTGTAATTAGTATATGTGATCTAGTTACTATATAGTTGTGAATGAAGACATATTGACCAACCTGACAGCTCGGTAGGTTTCTCTCGACGTTTATCCTCGAGACCGATATCAACCAGGAACTTGTTGACCTGTTCGTTGACCTTGCTGCTCCGCATGCCCTTCAACTTCGCAAAGAACCACAAGTGTTCTTCCACGGTTAACCTGGGCGTAACATACACACACCTAATTAATCTTCAGCGCATAACGATTGGGTGTCTATTATAGAGTATGCGTTATATACATATATGCGTTTAACCCTAGTTTACCCTATTCTAATAACAGCAGCATAATAGCAGCATAATATACTTTTAAAATTAATAGCAGCGTAATATTAGCATTATAGACTTTAAATAGCAGCATAATAGCAGCATAATAGCATGACAAATTAATAGCAGCATAATAGACATTAAATATCAGCATGATAGCAGCATAATAGCACAATGTAAACATTTGAGGCTATTGCATATGCTGTTATGCTGCTATTATGCTGCTATTACTGTTTGCTGGGCTATACGGTTAACACATCATTTATATATTAAAGACGTATAGAGCTATCCTTGGGCTTAATAGTTTGTTATGTAACATTACAATACAAAACGATACACAAACTGCAGCGCAACACCGCAGACTTACTAACATACTGAATAATATATTGGATTGAGGACATACTCCCATTATGTTCCTTATATTTGATATGTCCTTTCTAATGTCCATGCCGTAAATGTACGCGGTTCCAGATGTCGCTGGAAACAGACCGCTTAATATAGACCTGATCATTATATAGAACGTGTAAATATATACAATATAAAGAAGATATTAGTTTTTAAATTCAAGATTTAGATATTTTATAATATATTTATTTTTTAAATTTCAGGATTTTCAATTTGAAAAATGTCTCATGGATATATTTGTTAATATTATATATATATATATATATATATATATATATATATTAAAATGAATAAAACAATAACATTGTTGTGGTTTTTCCGGCTCCATTATGTCCAAGTAAAGAAGTGATATGTCCTTTATAGAAGTTCAAAGAAAATGAATCTATTGCCACCACCTGTTTATATTTCTTACGTAATTTCACCACTTTCACCCCAAGGTCATTGGTTATCGTTGAAGTAGTTTGAAAATGTTCTGTAATAGGTTTAACTGTAATTATTCTGGGTATATATATTCATTGAATTCATCTTTTTAAAGGTATATATTATTTAAAATATCTCTTTTTTATAGGGTAGATTAACATTATATATCGTATTTCATAAAAATATATAAAAATAAATCGAACTTCAAAATTATTATTATGATGATCGCATTAATATTGTTATATTAACATTGAACCAGGTTATTCATCGGTTTATAATAATATAACATATTGTTATTAAAATATAATTATTTATACTCTATATCACCATGAATGGGTTTCCTTTAAAAACTATAAAAATGTACACATATAATAATTAATATAATATTATATTTAAACAATTATTTAAATTGTAAAATAAAGACATCGTTTCAAAGATAATTATTTATAATTTGAAAATATATTCTCAAAATTTAGTACACTCTCGATATTATTAATTTAACTATTAAAATATCTTTACATTTTATATACTTATTTGACAACATCTATTAATTTAAATGATACACGATTTAAGATTGAATACTTACAAAATAAAAACTGATCATGCTCGGTAAGTAAGTACAAAACTATAGCTGTTATTATAACAGACTATAAGATAAGTGCATTTCATCGAGTAGTAACCAATACTATATAGATAATACGAACAGTAATGTTGTCTAGTAAATATCAGGTATTCCCATGCATGATTCATAATATAATGTAGAATTAGATAAATAACTTTATAATAATCATGTAAAACATTAATATTCAATTGAATTAGTTAATTCGAATACATAATGGTAGATACAACTTACATACAGAGTATCTACTTTAATATGTAAAGCATGGTCTGCCAATAGCGCATTAAGAGTGATTTTAGACATGATGTTGATGATGGATTCGGCTGCTTCATGTGATTCATCAAAATTTTAGTATTAAGAATACCCAACAAATTTTTTTTTTTGAATTAGGTCAATATTTGCTGTGCGAGGGTATGTTCACTTTACAAAAAAGTTAACATGGGAATAGATAGGAAAATTCAAAAAAAAACAAATATGTATATTTTTCACATTTATAATTAAGATAAAATCATAACATTTTCAGAATATGTGTAATGTGTATAGTTCCTATGGGTGATATAAAATTTATAAAAAAATAATTTTATTTAGGATTTTTTTTCAAATTATAGGATTTTCCAGAATATTTGTTGACCTCTCATAATTTTATACATAATCGTTATATTTGATAAATTTATATTATATATAATAAAAAACAATTAATTAATCGCTATATATTACAATTTGGCCGAAAAAATAATAACTACCCTGGTATTTCTTTAATTTTATTAAAAATCATCAACAAATTACCATTTTTTCTGTGGTTTGGTACCTTTACACATTATAAGATTTTTTTTATTTTTTTTTCTACCTCATCTTAAGAAGTTATATTTTAACATACAAGTATTATAAATTTTTAAAAATAGTTCTTTATAATTTTAATAAATAGTCAAAGTGGCCTAATTTTTAGAAAATGTGTATATATATAAAATTTATTTTATTGTTTAAATTAATTATCTAATAAATAATATTGTAATTAGGGATACTATAGATAATATTTACTATATATTAATGTTATCTATTAGAAGAATATAGTATTTAAAAAAGTACTCATTATTATATATATATCCATTACAATAAAATACAAATAAAATGTACAGAATTCAAATAAATGTCCTTACGGATATTTATTAATAAACATATACAATACAATTACATAGGAATAACACCATTTCGAGATTTATTTTTTTTAATAATTATTTTTTTTTAAACTTCCGTCGCATCACCAATAATGAACCAAAATGTATATGGTTTAATAAAATAGTATCATGAGCATCATATCTATATAATCTAATATGAAGCAGTATGATCTGTAAAATAAAATCTTTCTTATAGCGCATGTACACTATTAATGTGTAGTTAATTAGTGGTAGGGATCTACCTCTGTCTGAGCTGTCATCGATACAACGAGATTCTATGTCAGTCATATCTTCAGGTTCTCCTAACCAATATGATTTAGTTACTAAGAAATACCACTTGCGAGGAGTTCCGTATTCACCTATTAGGTAAGGGCTTGTAGTAGTAGTAGTAGTAGTAGTAGTAGTAGTAGTAGTAGTAGTAGTAGTAGTAGTAGTAGTAGTAGTAGTAGTAGTAGTAGTAGTAGTAGTAGTAGTATCACAAACCTGGAAATACAGTCTCCACGTAGAACGCGATAGTCGAGTAGAGCACTGCATTAACTAGCATCATTACTATAGACATTCCGATGTCGATGTTACCGTAGCGTTTATCTCCGGAGAAGAGTTGTTGCATCTGCACTCCGGTGCCAGTCTTCTCGTATTGATTAATGGAAGACCAACCGAATCCGTAGGCTACGTTCGTCAAGAAACACTGCGGCGTGTATGAGTGTGTTATTATTATACGAGTGAATTGTAACTTATAATACGTCTATTGATATTTCCGGATAATAGTAATATGGTATGAACTAATTTATAATTCGCGAAATAAATGAAGATTTATGAAATGATGAGATTTCAACGTTAAACTCACCGCTATAATACGTTCTGTATTCGTCATGGTTTCAGCGAATTGAGTGCACAGAGAATATGGCAGATATGTTAGGTAAAAAATGAGACCAGAACATAAAGATGCTATATTGGCCTTGTCGAAGAAAACACTGCGAATGTGACGATCATAATTAATGGAACGCTTATATTGATATTATACTAATTCAAATCATCGGGTATATTATGGAATATTAATGAACTTTATATCTAAGAGTTTATTGATAGAATAACATAAAATACATGGATTTTAACTTAAATTACATTTGAAGTATATATGGGTTTTGTAGCCTTCTGAAATGTAATGAAATGTTAACAACACTAAACCTGATAAGAGAACAAAAAGAAATTATAGAAATTGCATAACTCGTCATAAATATAAATAAAACAAATGCGCTTGTGTGTTCCAACAAGTTTCCAAGCTATAAATAAGTGATAATTAAACATTATTATTATAGATAGGATTGAGAGACGAGATCACAATATAGGGTTGTATAAATTATAAATATATTATATATTCTAAAATTTATTAATAAATATAATAAATATTAATAATATATGTGTATTATCATATATATTAATTAAATGTATTACAAATTATGATAAAACCTTTATAATTAGGATAAGTATAATGATCGTTGCAAACATAATAGAAAAGTTGACAATGAATGATGCTAGCCAATGGCTTGCATTTGTAAGTCCCATGACCTAGATCAATAAAGTGTTAGGTTATTATATATAATCTAATTTTTATTTAATTATATATATATATATATATATAAAATAATAGACTGGCATTGATGTTAAATTGGTAGAAAATAGATGAACCTTCATGAATTCTTTAAGCCGTTCTTCCTTTTCAAGAACAAGATTCTTAACTATAGTTGATATGGATATCATCCAGGCTAGTGTCAATAACAAGTGAATATTGCCAATAATTAAAGAAGTAGCGCTGTAAACATAATGTGTGTTAGTAAAATAGGAATTGTTTTATTATAATTGAAAGTAATAAATCTAATAAAAATGACAAATATTATTAAGCAATATTAAAAAACACTTGTTTAGTATTACTGACTAAATTAAATGATTATAATATGTGACCAATATGTGTAGAATATATATAGGATGCGTGAAGAGGTAATAGTCGATCGAATTTGATACTTTATCAACATTACTAACTCATAGAGCATTTTATTATATGATTTAAAATCTAAAATAATATAAATATGATAGATTTTAACATTTTAATATTTTAGATTTGTATAGTAAAGTTGATATTTGTGTTCTTTCTGGTGCAAATAAAAGCTCTAATTATCTATTAAATGTTCATCGATGATGGATTTTTGGCTAATAGATCCAAAATATATAATGGATTTATGTACATGGTAACCTAGTAGATTTATCTATAATTATTGTTTTACTAAAAGCACCATAACTTTAGAAATACATAAAAGAATAACAACCTTTTTTATATCATGTTAATTACCTTTAGAGCTATATATATATATATACATTTTCAAAATTCAAATTTTTGTTGTTAAGTATAATTATAAGACCAAGAGAATGTGACCTACATATTTCCAATTTGTAAAATAATAAATATTTCAGAAATGTCCATAAATGTTATAATATATTATATGTAATTAGATATTCTTTTTTAGATTTATAAGTTATAAATTATAACTATATCTGAAGAGTATACCAATTTAAATAAATTCTGAAAGTTTCATATTGTTTGATAAAGTAGTTCTAAAGTTATGGAGATTAAAATATACAATATTAGTTTTAAAAATAGAATAGAGATATTTGTGTTTTACAATTTTTTTTTAATTTAAATTTAATTTTATTTAAAATTTGTAGCATTAAAATAGCACCAAGAAAGTTTAGAAATACATAAAAAAATAACTACTTTTTTTTTGTATATTTTACAATACATTTAGTGTAATATATATATAGTCTAAATGTTTGTTTGATAAGTATAAGAATGGGATCTACACTATTAGTAAATAAATTTATACACATTTTGTATCATTATTTTTAATCGATTATCGTTTATAATTGCATATTTTAGGCACTTATATTTATTTTGTGCATCATATTATATATCATTTTAAAGGGATTTAAATGTTATGCTTTATATATAATATAATTTTTAATAAATAATATATATTTTTTTTAAATCCCCGGTTGTGCTAAGTGATAAAACCACAATTTATATATATTTATATATATATTAAATTTATAATATATATAAATTGTTTATTAAGTAAGGAGGTATCGATATTTTAAAGTTTTAATTTTTATAAAATGACTATAAATATAAAATTAAGTGAAGATAAATTTAGAATATTTTTTCTGATTGTTATTCAACTCTTTTTATTTAGAATATTAAATTATTAATACATCATTATTTATGATTATAATCAATCAGTAAAACAATATATATTTTTGAATAACATTATTTGAGAATATATAAAATTACTTATTTGTTCTGGTTTAAAAAATAAATGTTTATACAGAAATTATTCGTTATATAATTCGTAAAAAATATTTTTTTCTCTTAAGGGGAGATCTCAGCGTTGAAAACGATAAATTTTCATAAAACAAAAAAAAAATATTATTCCATAAAACTACCATTTAATAAGTAATTTAGTATCTGTAAAAAAATGGTATCCAAAAACGATCTATAAATCACATAAAAACATGTTTTTATCACCATTCTCTATCTAAAAAAATATATAAGTGATAAATACAAATGCGATTTATTAGATGATCAATATTTATGCTAGGTGTGTACGCATTAGAGTGGCTACAGAAAAAACTACTGCAGCTTTTTTAATAATTGTTATTGTTATATAGAGATTATATTTATATGAATAATTGCAAAGAAGCATATTATAAAATTATTTATATAAGTTAATTTTATAATCAAAATACATAACAAAATAAAATGTTATTTATATACATATATATATATATATATATATAATATAGTATATATTGACAATTTTATTCTTTACAAAGATGTATTTGTATAATATGAACATGATAAAAAAAAATTAGCTCAATACACTGAATAGTTCTATTGTTAGCCTTATTTGCATATACCATGTATATGCCCATCTGTTACATGTGTTTTTGACTATTCGCGCGAGCGCTGAGACCTCCCCTTAATCATATATTTATAGAGATACAAGAGAATATCAATATTATGACATTTGTAAGTGTTTCCCTTAAACACAATTACTCATGACCTCTGTAATACGACGATAACGTGGACATTGTCTGCCTACTTTCTGTAGACACTCTTATATATATATATAAGAGTATGCAATGATGGTATAGATGGTATAATATATAGCTCCGAAATATTACTCTACTAACGAAGTTTTAGTGTAACAAGGGTAGGGGAAGGGTTGAATATCAACTCCTATGTTGATGTGTTTACCCGATTGTACACGGATGATTGCGTGGTCGATTATGTCCTGTTATGTAATCATAAATATATGATTATGCAACGATATTTAATAAGTATAATAATTTAGTAGAAATAAATAATGGAGATTTTTGTTTAAAATTTGAATATAATCTAAGTTTTATAAATATTTACCAATAAAACATATTACATTTAAAATATATTACTGTGTTACATTTATGTATGTTAAATAATATTTATGTAGTATAAATATTCCATATATATTATTTGTAAATATTAAGTAATTTTAATTGTATATATACAAATATTAATTATTTCATTAGTACATTTTATTTGTAATAAATTGTTACAATTTTTAATATATATCATTTAATATAACCTTAAGGTTTAATAATTATTAATTTTATGAACAATATAACATTGTAACCACAATTTAAATAAAAGATAACTATATTGAATTTGTAAAACATATATTATCGGTATAAAATATATTATATAAACACATGAATGCAGATGAAGGCATTTGGGGAATGTATACATCAATGTAATTTAGGTTATATTTATTACTTTATAAATGTTATATAATGTCTCATTATTGTTAAACTTAGAGAATAAAATTAAGTTAAAAAAGTATAATTAGTTTAATCTATTATAATATATATATATATAATTATACCAAAAATACTATTATTATTATAATTTTTATTATTTTTATTTTATAAAAATTTAAATTATATACCAAAAATATTATTTATGAACAAATAAAATAAATAATTTATTTTATATTATACATTTAACGTAATTATTTTGTTGCTAAGAGGTATCAATTAAATATTTTTGTAATAATAATTAACGAATAACTAGGTGACACTGTCACTATAGATGTGACAGATAGATGTCACATTGAACATGTGACAGCGTGTGTGTCAACACGATTATTCACGAGAGAGATAGGCTGTAGTTTAATAACATGTATCAATACACATGTCACAATACACGTGTCACAATACATATGTCACAATACACATGTCACAATACACGTGTCACAATACACATGTCACAATACACATGTCACAATACACGTGTCACAATACACATGTCACAATACACGTGTCACAATACACATGTCATACATGTTCATCATTGTATAACAACAGTAACTCGTACGTTATTGGGCATAACAATAGTCATATTGTTGTTATTGTTACGGACGATAGCCATAGCGTATTAACTAGATGGTGATGTAATAAGTATTCACCATTAATAGTAGACATTTAATTAAATTCACACCCTCGTATATTTAATCACTTAACGGGGTATCCCACTATAAGTATTTCCGGCAACTTGCCATAAGGGGGTATCCCTAGGGGTTATCCCATTACAACTTGATAGAAAATGGTTTTAAAGTTACAATATTTCCGGCAATTTGCCGGAAAATCTTGTAATGGGATACCCCCTTTATGTGAATGTGAAGTGCAAGTGCATTATAGAAATATCTAGAAAAATAATCTTCACTCATTATAGAAATATCTAGAATACAAATCTTCATTTAATACATTTTAATATGCACTAATTAGATCCACTATAGAATTAGATTACAACACAAATATATTACAATAAAATAAACATAAATTTTATAATTATCGTATATTTTATAATATAAATAAAACTAATTTACTATATATAACATTTTCTAAATCTCGTATGATGTAAGACATATATGTATGCGTACGTGTGTATGTATGTGTGTGTATATGTTTATGTATATATACATATGTGTATGTATGTTTGTGTATATTTGTGTGTGTATGTGTGTGTATATGTTTGTGTATATATATCCTTCAAACATATTCGTTTTCACTACGTTGTACACTAGTCTGTACTTATTATTAAATTTTTTTTTTTATATATTATTGTTGCACTATAAGAATTTATAATTGAATTAGTGTTTAAATAAAATCATCATCATCATCATCATTATCATATACATATGTACATGTGTGTTTACCTGTAAATATATGAACCCGTAGTCAATTGGTAACATTTTATTTCGGGGTCCCGTTGACCAAACTTTGTCCTTGACTTTGTCCTTGGTGAGAGCGTCTATGTGCGCAGAATTCATGCGGATTTTATACTGTACTAACGGGGCCAGCGTTTTGGTATCAGACGATCCCATATCGAATACTATACCTATTGATCAGTTATGTGATTGGTTATGTCATCATACTTACATTATAAATATGTATTTCACATATATATATATATATAATTTAAATGTTGTATATATAACTATAGTTATTAATATGAATTACTCATGAATGTAT
The DNA here is from genome assembly GCA_964019155.1 of Osedax fenrisi. NCBI lineage: Eukaryota > Metazoa > Annelida > Polychaeta > Sabellida > Siboglinidae > Osedax > Osedax fenrisi. The sequence continues at coordinate 102,132,974 of OZ025239.1, forward strand.
GGACAAACTATTTATGTGTAAGAACATTTAGCAGTAAGTGAACAAACATTTAGCTATAGTTATAACTACGCTTGTACCCGAATCTTTTATAATAATACGTTAATTATATGTCTTAATATCATGTCATAGGATTATAGTAATCAATATATTTATTTATATCATTACTTTCATTTTATTTCTGTAATTTTTAATGGAATTTTTATTTTTATATATTTTTATTTTGTTCTCTATACTTCATTCAAAACTTGACTGAGAAGTAGATGTAATACTATTTATTTGTACTATATCAATTAATATTATATTACAAATTGAATAATTATAATTAAATATATTGCATAGATTCGTTGGTGGTGGTGGTGGTGGTGGTGGTGGTGGTGGTGGTGGTAGTAGTAGTAGTAGTAGTAGTAGTAGTAGTAGTAGTAGTAGTAGTAGTAGTAGTAGTAGTAGTAGTAGTAGTAGTAGTAGTAGTAGTAGTAGTAGTAGTAGTAGTAGTAGTAGTAGTAGTAGTAGTAGTAGTAGTAGTAGTAGTAGTAGTAGTAGTAGTAGTAGTAGTAGTAGTAGTAGTAGTAGTAGTAGTAGTAGTAGTAGTAGTAGTAGTAGTAGTAGTAGTAGTAGTAGTAGTAGTAGTAGTAGTAGTAGTAGTAGTAGTAGTAGTAGTAGTAGTAGTAGTAGTAGTAGTAGTAGTAGTAGTAGTAGTAGTAGTAGTAGTAGTAGTAGTAGTAGTAGTAGTAGTAGTAGTAGTAGTAGTAGTAGTAGTAGTAGTAGTAGTAGTAGTAGTAGTAGTAGTAGTAGTGGTGGTGGTGGTGGTGGTGGTAGTAGTAGTAGTAGTAGTAGTAGTAGTAGTAGTAGTAGTAGTAGTAGTAGTAGTAGTAGTAGTAGTAGTAGTAGTAGTAGTAGTAGTAGTAGTAGTAGTAGTAGTAGTAAACCTGCCCAAAGACTGTCATTCTTCATATGTTCCATGCTAGCATTCACCAGCTTTTCTTCGGTTTCGAACCCGATGAATTTATTTACGTTGAAACACTGTCAACGACGCGAACATTATAAAACAACGGTCGACCCCTAAAATCCTAGTAACATATGACCCCCAAAATCCTAGTAACCTAATACCCCTAAAACCCGAGTGCCCTATGAACCCTAAAACCCGAGTGCCCTATGAACCCTAAAACCCGAGTTCCATAATACCCCTAAAACCCGAGTAACATATGACCCCTAAAACCCGAGTGCCTTAAGATCCCTAAAATCCTAGTAACCTAATACCTCCAAAACCCGAGTAACCTAAGACCCCTACAGTCCTAGTAACCTAATACCCCTAAAACCCGAGTGCCCTATGAACCCTAAAACCCGAGTAACCTAATACCTCTAAAACCCGAGTAACCTACGACCTCCACTAACATTCATGTACGTTACTATCAGCTCCATCGACTTGTGAAATATAAGTATTACATATCTTACTCTAGAAACGTCGACCTGTGCCGATATTTTCATTACATGAGACATCAAATCGAGGGTAGCCTGTATATAGGTATATAGGTAAATAGGTATATAGGTATATAGGTAAATAGGTATATAGGTAAATAGGTAAATAGGTATATAGGTATATAGGTATATAGGTAAATAGGCATATAGGTATATAGGTAAATAGGTAAATAGGTATATAGGTATATAGGTAAATAGGTATATAGGTATATAGGTAAATAGGTAAATAGGTATATAGGTATATATGTATATAGGTAAATAGGTAAATAGGTAATTGGTAAATAGGTAAATAGGTATATAGATATATAGGTAAATAGGTAAATAGGTATATTTGTATATAGGTATATTTGTATATAGGTAAATAGGTAAATAGGTAAATAGGTATATAGGTAAATAGGTAAATAGGTATATAGATATATAGGTAAATAGGTAAATAGGTATATTTGTATATAGGTATATTTGTATATAGGTAAATAGGTAAATAGGTATATTTGTATATAGGTATATTGTTGCATGTTCTTGATATATAATAAAGTCATGTATTAACAAAGATTAAGTAATCTACTCTGGTATAACTATTAATCTTGAGGCTATTAAATAAAGGCTAACTTTGTGTTCATAATCTTTATAAATATATGTATCATATATTGATCTATCCATCCAACCAGCAGCTATCTCGCGTATTAAGTTTATACTTTCAAATGTCGAGTTTGCCTGCAAATTTATATATATATATATATATATATATATATATATATATATATATAGATTATATTAATTATACCATATAACACATAAAACATAAAAATACAACTGATATTAAATAAACAATTACATTTTCATAAATCATAAATTACAGGTAATTATTATGAATATTCAATATTTATATATGTGTACTATTGTAACCTGTTTAATTATCTCCCTAACAATAGGAGTATTAGGTGTGAAAGTCACAAAACCTACATACAATGAACGAAGTTTATCATAACTATTTCGTCCAAATTTGTTTTCACAGAATACGGCTGAAAGGAAATTGTATAAGCGTATATTCACTTTATTTCAAGTATTATCAAATATTAGGTATTAGGTAGGACTTGGTATTAGGTAGGACTTGTTATTAGGTAGGACTTGTTATTAGGTAGGACTTTGTATTAGGTAGGACTTGGTATTAGGTATTAGGTAGGACTTGGTATTAGGTAGGACTTGGTATTAGGTATTAGGTAGGACTTGTTATTAGGTAGGACTTGGTATTAGGTAGGACTTGGTATAGGTATTAGGTAGGACTTGGTATTAGGTATTAAGTAGTACTTGGTATTAGGTAGGACTTGATATTATATAGGACTTAGTATTAGGTATGACTTGGTATTAGGTAGTGTTGGAAATTTTCAGATTTTTCACTCATTCGAAGGTTTCGAATAGTAAATAAATACACTTCGAAGGTTTCAAATAGTATAATTTTTATTAAATTAAGTATTCGAAGGTTTCGAATAGTAAATAAATACACTTCGAAGGTTTCAAATAGTATTATTTTTATTAAATTAAGTATTCGAAGGTTTCGAATAGTAAATAAATACACTTCGAAGGTTTCAAATAGTATTATTTTTATTAAATTAAGTATTCGAAGGTTTTGAATAGGTAAATTATTCATTTCGAAGGTTTAAAATAGTAATTAGATACAATTCGAAGGTTTTAAATAGTATTATTTGTATTAAATTAAGTATTCACAATTTTCAAATAGTTAAATTATTCATTTCTAAGGTGTAAAATAGTAAATAGATACACTTCTAAGGTTTCAAATAGTATTATTTGTATTAAATTAAGTATTCAAAGTTTTCAAATAGTTAAATTATTCATTTTTAAGGTGTAAAACAGTAAATAAATACACTTTGAAGGTTTTAAATAGTATTATTTGTATTAAATTAAGTATTCGAAGTTTTCAAATAGTTAAATTATTCATTTCTAAGGTGTAAAACAGTAAATAAATACACTTCGAAGGTTTTAAATAGTATTATTTGTATTAAATTAATTATTCGAAGTTTTCAAATAGTTGAATTATTCATTTCTAAGGTGTAAAATAGTAAATAAATACACTTCGAATGTTTAAAATAGTATTATTTGTATTAAATTAAGTATACAAAGTTTTCTAATAGTTAAATTATTCATTTTAAAGGTTTAAAATAGTAAATAAATACACTTTGAAGGTTTCAAATAGTAAATATATTTAATAATTAAAAATAATAATAATTATTTATTTTGACAAATATATATAATAATAGAATGTAATATAATTAAAAATGGTTATGAATTTTGATTAATGATCAATGAATATCAATAAGTCTAATTTCTCTGGACATAATTGTGAACGTTTTTTTGTTAAAATATTTGGAACCATAGAATATATTCTCTCTGCAGCAACAGATGATGACTGCCCAGTTAAATATTTTTTGCAATCTTGTAAAGAATTGGAAATTCTTTATCGTGGTTAGACCACCACATTAATGGACAATCATTCCGGTCAATTATCGGTTTAAACAGATATAATTTCAATTCATCTATTTCATTATAAAATAGAGATAAGTTTCTATTATTTTAAATAAAATATTGAATTAGTATATGATATTTATCGATTAGTTAAATAAAATTATTTAAAGTTATTTAAATTGTATTTACTAAATAATCTAGTAATGATATTATATGTTTCTATTATTTTAAATTATAATAAAAATTATATTTATTAATAATAATAAAGATACGTTTCCATTATTTTAAATAAAATAATGAATTATATGATAATTAAAAAGGTTAAAACGGAAGTAAATAGCCTAGGGTAAATAGTATTAAATTATTTGTTTATTGTTTAATAAAATGCATTTTACCGTTTTTTTTAATAGTTAAATTTTGATATTCGAATTTTTCGAATAATTAGATTTAGGTATTCGATATTTTCGAATAATTAGATTTAGGTATTCGACATTTTCGAATAATTAGATTTAGGTATTCGACATTTTCGAATAATTAGATTTAGGTATTCAACATTTTCGAATATCTGTCAAATTCGAAAATTTACTATTTGAAAGAATCGAATATTAAAATATTTGAATATTCGATTCGATATTCGAAACCGTTTCCAACACTAGTATTAGGTAGGACTTGGTATTAGGTAGGACTTGTTATTAGGTAGGACTTGGTATTAGGTATTAGGTAGGACTTGGTATTAGATATTAGGTAGTACTTGGTATTAGGTAGTACTTGGTATAAGGTAGGACTTGATATTAGGTAGGACTTGGTATTAGGTATGACTTGGTATTAGGTAGTACTTGTTATTAGGTAGGACTTGATATTAGGTAGGACTTGGTATTAGGTAGGACTTAAGTTAATTGATATTAGGTATTAGTATTAATATATTGTATTTAAAATATTACAATTTACATTATTAAATATTCATATAAAATTAATTTTAATTTTAATATATTTATTGATATAAATAGTTAACGAGATATATTTGTTTTTGATAAATAACTAATTATACAATAAAATAATATTAATAAAACATTTTATGTTTTATAACATTGCTGCTATTATTCTGCTATTATAATAATAGCAACATAATAGCAGCATAATATACTTTTTAAATTAATAACAGCATGACAAATTAATAGCAGCATAATAGACATTTAATGGCAACATAATAGCAGCATAATAGCACAATGTAAACATTTGAGGCTATTAAATATGCTATTATGCTGCTATTATGAGGCTATTACTGTTTGCTGGGTACTACTACTACTACTACTACTACTACTACTACTACTACTACTACTACTACTACTACTACTACTACTACTACTACTACTACTACTACTACTACTACTACTACTACTACTACTACTACTACTACTACTACTACTACTACTACTACTACTACTACTACTACTACTACTACTACTACTACTACTACTACTACTACTACTACTACTACTACTACTACTACTACTACTACTACTACTACTACTACTACTACTACTACTACTACTACTACTACTACTACTACTACTACTACTACTACTACTACTACTACTACTACTACTACTACTACTACTACTACTACTACTACTACTACTACTACTACTACTACTACTACTACTACTACTACTACTACTACTACTACTACTACTACTACTACTACTACTACTACTACTACTACTACTACTACTACTACTACTACTACTACTACTACTACTACTACTACTACTACCACTACCACTATAGTATACATGACATAATTAATTATAAATCTTTAAATTAAGATAAAGATATAAATTTATACTTTATGTATATATACATTATAATGTAAAACATTTCAAAATTATTATCTTAGTAAATATAAATAATTATAATCTATGAAATGATTGAAATTATATAATACCATAACTAAATATAAACAAAACCCATGGAAAAAACATTAACAATTTATATATTCAAAATATAAAAAATGGAATATGTTAATTAAACAAATAAAGGTATTAAAAGAAATCAATAAATTTAAGAAAAAACTAAAAATATGTTTAATGTTTAATGAAGTTTGAAATATACTATATGGACCATATGATATGGTGGATGTAGATAATAACAATTACACTTTGCTGAAAGCTATTTGTAAAATATACTATTAATAATAGTCTATTATTATTATTATTATTATTAAAAGGGGTTTCACACCAACTCGAACGCAATTATTAACTCGAATTATTAGAGGTTAAAGTTTAACTATATTTTTTAAAAGTTTTACACCTATTTTTTTTAGAGTTAATAATTGCGTTTGAGTTGGTACATTTGGGTCCCTTTTACAGATAAGCATTTATTTTATTTTGAATATTGGATTTAAATATTAAAGTTAAACTTTAACCTCTAATTATTAGAGTTAATAATTTCGTTCGAGTTGGTGTGAAACCCCTTTTACTAAACAATTTTTTATTTATTTATAACTACTATATAAATTTCAATAAATCTAATTTAATAAATTTATTCAATTTAAATCTAATCTAATTCAATTAAATTCAAACATGCATATGTATATATGTAATAATGTATGTTTAATATAACAATTTAATAATAATATTTATTTATATATATTCAGATAATATTAGTCAAATAATTTAATATTTTAATATGAATAATAAATATTGTTTACATTATTTGTATGTATTACTATATATATGCTACAACTTCAGGTCTATGAGGTGTTGATTAATACTTAATCAATTATATTAACTATATTCCAAGATTTAAATAAATTAATTTATAATTTTAATAATTCAATTACTATATATGATTAAATAATTGAGTTTAATATATATTATATATTCAAACTTACATTGTGATTGTCTTGATGGCTGTTATAGGAATTATAATATTAGAAAATGTGCGTATATTAAATATTAATTAAAGATTAACAAGATACAGAGTGAACATAATTTGTCAACATGTTAAAATAATTAATTTAAAAATTGATTTAAATTAAATCAATGGGTTTAAAAATTAAAATAGTTTTCTAAAATTATCTTATATTATTTTGTGACTAACGTGTACAATAAAATCCCTCCTGACAATATCATCCATGTTTTCTATCTACATACAAGTAATATTATACTTTTAATAGTTGTTATCAACATAAATAACTTATCTTTATATTGATTATAGAAATACAAACCGAATTGATAACTTCTATAGCATCCGAGAGCGACTGTTGATTACTTTGTATAGTTGTACCAAGTACATCATTCATACATTTGTTTAGCTATTTCGTTAGTGTTAATATAAAACATTTTATATATATATATTCTATATTATTAAGAAAAGTGATATTACTAGATTACCTTCAATACTTAAGAATAGATAAGTTGATGATAAATATAGAAATGACTATAGATGTCATTATAATAATAACTAGCAATAACTGCAAAGGTATAATAAGTAATGATATTTTATAAAATTTTAAATGAATATATTAAAATTATAATAATATCATATAATACATGATATATATTTTCTACAAACATCACTCAATGATGCAGTTTTCATAGACTCTTCATAGTTTATATCAATATTACCTACAATTAAATTAAATATATGGATTATCTAGTATATATAGCTGAATATTTTACATACTAATAACAATGTATATCATAGGGTTATAATGGAATCGAATAGTGTTTATTAATATATGTTAATATTATCAAATTTTATATACGAGGTAAACATATACTACTCAAGCAAAAATCAATATAATTTCATATAATCTCTACATTAGTTTAAGTTTGTTAAATAACGTTTTTTAAATTCTAACTATATATATAATATATAATTATAATATTAACTACTTAATTTGTTAATTCAACCAATATATGTATTACTAAAAATAATTCATTTTAATAATCCAAATATATAAAATTAATAAGGATATCATTGAAAATATATATTAAATCTATTTTTTAATTTGTGTTACATTTTCTATGTTTGCTTATCTAATACTACTAAGGTACTACTTAGGTACTACTAGGGCACTGCTTAGGTACTACAAAGTATTACTAAGGTACTACTTAGGTACCTTATTAATACCTAAGTAGTATCTTAGTAGTACCTAAGTAGTATCTAAGTAATACCATAGTAGTATCTTATTATTAACTATTCACTATGAGAAAATGATTTGTATTGAGTATATTAAATAGCTAGTCAGTGATATATATTTTATATTGTATTAATAGTATTAATTTATTAATACATACATAATTTGTTATTTCTTTCTGCTTGTTTTAATTTATTTATCATGTTGAGATCTGTGAAAAGTTTCGTGAGAGATTCCGTATGAGATTTATTTTGAAGGATCGAGTTCACTTGCGAGAAGAATTGCTTCCGAGTATCTGTATTTCTGAAGAGAGTGTAGGTGAGGGTTAGGTATCATTATAGAGGAGACTGTCCCACTATGGCTGTATCACAAGCAAACAATGAAGTATACTATGTGATATATATGTAAAACTAATAATTTATCAACGATATTATACATGGTTGATGGTTTTTTCGGTTTTTTCAATATAAACAAGTACAGATTATAATTATTCAATAACAAATACTAACTAAATTGTATTATTTTTATTATAATTTTTAAATATATATAGACAAATATAATACAAATTAGAATATTAACAAAAAATTAAATAATATAAATAATTCCATTGAATAAAATAATAATTATATAGATAAATGTAAAATTCCACTTATTTTAGTAATTTATTTTTATAAGAAATGATACAATTTTATATTATGTATAACTTATAGAATATTTGATATAATATAATATTTTAAAGATATTAATATTAAGTAATATTATTTCTATAACTTATAAATATGATTGTTTTATAACATTTTACTTATTCAATAGTATTAAGTTTTAAATAACATTTAATAATTATAAAATATATATTTTTATTTATTTTTTTTATTAAAAAAATACAACTTTATTGTAATATATATCCTTGAATTATATTTAAATTTTATTAGATATTCTTAAAGAGTATTTTATTATCTTTAAAATAAATATAACTTGTGATGTTAAGAAATCAATATTTCATATAGAAATTCGTATTTGAAAATGTATACTACTAAATATGAAAAAATATACAAATGGCACTCTAACAAGGGAAATGTATATTTATGCAGCCCTTAATGTGTTAAACAATAATAAATTTTATTGAAAATATAATTTTATATTATAAAATTTTATGATAAATTGATCATATTATGTTAGTAATATCAAAGATTTTGCGAAGCAAAGATATAACACTCCCTTGCATGCAACGTAATTTAGTTATAGCCCCAACCGCTGCTAGCAGTAGTATCGAAATCACTGAAATAGATTTAGGTTCGGCTCTGTTTGCATACAACAATGTTTTCATTGCTCTATTAAATTACATGCAATATAAATTAGCTTTTACTCACTAAATATATACTTATAGCATTTAAAACATACATATCATATTTGTTTGTTATATATTAGTAATGAACACTTAGTTTTCATCATATAAATATTAATTTAAAGCATATTATTTAACATTTTAAAAGTGTATAGTTAAATACGAATTTACATTATAAACAACGCATAGTTCCTAAAAGTAACCCGCTATAGGTGGCACCAGGGTATTTTGTATACAAATTCGAATTACACGATTTCGCGTAAGTGTTATATCTTTCCTTCGGAAAATCTTTGGTAATATACTAAAATAGTATTTTAATATTATTTAGTAAAATGATTAAATTTGGTAATATTTGGCTATTACATGTAAATAACTATTATTAGTAATAAATTATTACTAATAATCTGTTACCATAAAACGATATATTTTTACATATCAATAAATAAACAATTCATAATTCGAATATTCAGCCTAATGGTGCGCCATGGCGTAATTAAATTTATAATTAAATTTGTAATCACATAATCATTGATTCATGTAAGTGTAATTAGATTTAAGTGTCCTACGGTAGGACTCCTACCCGCTCCCTGATATAACATATAATGTAGGCAAGTATAATTTATATTATAACTTATGATTTAAAAGTTAAATAAATAAAAAAAAACCAAAAAAACAAAAAACCATAAAAACAAAAAAACAATAAAAATCTATGAGAAAACCAAATCAACCTTGAAATAATATATAAATATATTACAAATTGTAATTTACAATACTTAAATTAAATTATAAAATATTATAATAGTTAGAAAAATAGGTATAAAAATAGGTATAATAATATGAAATTATTTATATATAAATAATGTAACGTATGTGATTCTTATTCAACAATAGTGCAATATACGAGCGACTGTGAGATACCGCCACGAGTTGTACCATATAGAATCACATAAGTTGATGAGCTATATGGTACAATACGAGATATATAATCGAGGTCATGCCCTCGATGACACGTAACCAGAAGACTAGGTGACCTAGTTACGGTGCAGGGTGTATCGCCGGAACACAGACTATAAACAATACACAGGTTGTATGTTATTATTGTTTATTAACATACTACGATAGTAGTATACTAGTCGTGCTGTATCTTAGTATGGTGGTAGTACTAAATGCGAAACGTGTAACTCTCATCCGATAACACATGTTCGTACAGTGTACATTGTACACTTTATACTCCTGTTAAGGGGATGTCACACACCTTGTTTTGGTGAAAATATTTTTTTATTTAACATTTTTTTTATTTCATAATACTATTCTATGATTTGTTTTTTAATATCTGTAAAAAAAATATTTATGAAAACAGTCTAGAAATAGCATAAAAGGTGGTTTATATATATTCATTATATATGATATATAATGTATTCATATGTATTCAAATGCTGTTTTCTCAGAATAATTATTTCATGCTAGGTATGTGTATATAAATGTAGGTATCTCAACAACTTTTATATATATTCTACTAATTTTTATTGCATTATATAAATAACATATATATGAATACTATTACAGGATTAATTTTCTAAATTTGTATGTGTATAATTGCAAAAAAATAACAATTTCTATAAATATTCTGTAAATTAAAAAAATAAAATGTGTGCATATGTATATAATATATATATATTATATAATATATATTATAAAAAATACGTCCTATAATATCACGTGTATACATTTAATGAATAGAATATAAAAAAATGTAGCTCAAATCAATGAATAGATTTCTGTGAGCCTAGTTTTGTGTAGACCCATTATTTGCTATCTCTATACATAGAGAGGCGGTAGTCATGTACCATCCAGTTAACTGGCATAAACTAAGTAGTCATATGGAATGCATGTGCTAAGGATGTGCGCCGTACATTGTGCGGTCAGATTGCTAATTATAAATATTGATAAATAGCATTTTATTTGAACTAGGTAACATAATTTATTGAATAAAACAAAAACAAAAATAATTATTGGAGTACTGCCAACATATTAAAGTTTAACATTGAAGAGAAGAATGTTAACATGGAGGAGATATGAGATATTTGAAACTTCGATTTATCTCATTAATAATAGTTATTTTTTTAATTAGTTTGAATTATATATTTTTCTATCAAAAATAAATTGTATGTCTAATATTTTTTTCTAATTATCCAGGAATTTTCCACAAAAAATAAAATTATATTAATTTAAATTAAAAAACTTAAAATACAATAAAATACAAACTTAAATATATATACATAAGTATATGAGTGTACTATTACAAGAAACGAATAAGAACACAATTAAAGTATAGTATACAAAATGGTTATTTATTACTATTTTAATGTAAAAATATAAAAAAATTTATATTTAAAAATTTTTTTTTACGAATTATTAAACATATTTTTTTAAGACTTCATTAATAGTAGAGATTTATAATTATTTAAATGGGACAACATTTTTTAGAATATAATCCACATTTTATCCTAAAAAATTGTTTACAACATATTTATTTTATTTATAAAAAATTATACAATAATAGTATTTAAGTTGATTTGTTAGTTAGCTTTATTTTAAATTATTTGTTTATAATGTAATTGGCAGTGAATTCAATATATTAAATAGCGGTATATTTTCTATATTAAAATATGTATAGACATTTTTAAAAACACTGGCGCAGGTCAAATACTGCTTATAAAATAAAACAAATGATACTATTTTTACAGAAATACTCCAAACATTAAACGATAGTTCGATAAGCGATATATGTATAAACTGAAGCCGATTAGCGTGTACGGTGTGTAGACAGTTGGACGGGTGTACACGCTACCATTGTACTGATACAGCGTATACAGCTGACCACTGTCCACACTGACCAACACCACTACTTATAAGGTAGAGTTAAACTAACTCGCGTTCTTTCTCTGTACAATACTTGCTACGATACGCTATCAAACTGTACATGAACGGTAGGGGTCCGGTGGAAGGCAGTGATGACGACGTGTAGCTACCTGTCGAACGGTTGTCCATCTTAATATACAATTGATTAGATAGTATAACTGACGTTAATGGTAACGCAAATGTAGAATTTGTTTATTTTCTAAGGTGTTATAATTGGGAAATTCAAAAAATGTCACATCTGAAATGAAATAGATAACAATAATATAAATATAATTATTTTCCCAGTAACTCACTATACACTATCTATACTATATATATATATATATACATATATATATATATATATATATATATATATATATATATATATATATATATATATATATATAGTATAGACAAAGATTTTCCAAAGGAAAGATATTGCACTTGTGTATATTTGTGTAACCTAATAATTCGATATGGCCATCTAGCGGTATTAGTCAAATAATAAGAATTTTCTATATGTATAGTAATTTCTTAATTTTTAATTAAAATATCACATGTTATAATATTTCATATACTATTTCGCCATCTAGTGTTAATGGTCAGATTCATTTTAAATTTCATTTTTAAAGGTACTAGAGATAGATAGGGAGTGAAATATCTTTCCTTTGGAAAATCTTTGGTATAGATAGTGTATATATATATATACTGTTTTCAACTAAATAGTATCACCACTATTAATCATTATTATGCCCGTCAGTAATATCAGTTTAATTGGTGACATGATTGTTCGGTTACACAAATAGACTATCAGAGGTTACACGATAGGGTACGACAGGTTATTTATGCGGGTTGTGAGAATGCAGTCTGATATGATATCCCTACTGATAAATATGTTTACATCAGTGTTCCATAGGTTATTACCGCCTATGGTAATAACCGCGGTAATAACCGGTAATAACCTGTCCGGTAAAAACAGGTTTTTACCATGGTAAAAACCTAGTGTTGTATATATAATTAAATATAATATTATCTATATTATATTAAACCTACTAGTGTCTATATAATTTACAATTATATATTATTTATAGATTTTATATTTAATAGATAATATACAATTATAAAGTTAAATAATACTACATTAAAATCAATATTATAAGATTTTTTATATTAAAAAAAAAACTTTATTATTTTTGACTCTATGTAAAGAAAACATTTTTAAAATAAATAATATGATATTGAAATAAATGAGTAAATAAGTCAATATATATATATATATATAAAATATTGAATATAATAATATATTTATTTTTGCATTAGTAAAAGGAAAGCCCATTCACACCAAATAAAGCGAGCGATTTTTCACCGATATGCGCAGTAACGAAATCGTCGAGAAATAGTTAAATATTTAGAGATATCTCGAAATGATGAATAGAGATATTTTCACGATATCGATGATATATTGGTGATATATCGGTAGGGGTGTAGCACAGAGAGAGAGAAAAATCCGTACGATATCGGTGAAAATTCTGCCAACTTTTTCGGTGTGACAGGGACTTAATATTGTAAAAAATAATATATATATTAAACAATAGAACTAATAATATTTTCATTGAGAAATTATTTGAATGTATTCATTATTTTATTTTATACCATGATATTTAATTAAATATATTAAATATATCTATATATATTGTTAATTATATATATATATATATAGTACTGAATAGAATATTTATTTTTATATATATGAAATTAAATATAGTTTTTACAAATATTTTTTACAATACTGTATAACTATTTAGTAATATTTTCATTGTGTAATTTTATGAATATATAACACAGTATGATTTTATTTCATTTATAAAATATATCCAATTACATCAACTTGTTAATTTTACAATATAAGGGTGGCAGACCTCAAATTCCAGTTGGATTTAAAACAATAAATGTACTATAAATGGCATAATAAAGCAGACAAATGTTGACAAATTTTCAAATAAATCTGCTAGATTAATTAGCCATAACATTTATATATAAATGAATCAATATTACTTTAAATTTCAATATAAATTTTTTTTAAAGGTATTATATTTTATGAGTACTAGGTTATTACCGGTTTTTACCGTAAATTAACATGGTAGAGATATGTTTTTACCGGTTATTACCGAAAATAATGGAACCCTGGTTTACATGTATCACCCCTGCATAGTTATGGGTTGCACTGCACATACACACACACACACACACACACACACACACACACACACACACACACACACACACACACACACACACACACACACACACACACACACACACACACACACACACACACACACACACACACACACACACACACACACACACACACACACACACACACACACACACACACACACACACACACACACACACACACACACACACACACACACACACACACACACACACACACACACACACACACACACACACACACACACACACACACACACACACACACACACACACACACACACACACACACACACACACACACACACACACACACACACACACACACACACACACACACACACACACACACACACACACACACACACACACACACACACACACACACACACACACACACACACACACACACACACACACACACACACACACACACACACACACACACACACACACACACACACACACACACACACACATATATAAATATCACTAATGAGTCATTAGTAATGACCCAAATACTTACTTCCCTGATATTATTATTAACCATCACAAAATCATTCCCCCCCCCCAATTCTGTTAAATAGTTAGGCAGATATTTTAATAACAAACCTAATATAGATAAAACTTCACCTTCACATACACACACACACACATGTTTAAGGTGAACATACATGTTATATGGCTATAGCCCTAACATCATAGCTACTATGACTCATAATGTATGATTCATACAGCAATAATACAATGCATTGTATTACATGTCATCAAATTAGATTTAAGGTGGACTATGGTCTATATATATCCAACCTTACTCTTACTCAACCTTATACATATATCATATATGAAATAAGAACATATAGGATTATATATTATATATATAAATATAAAAACGATTGACAAATTTATATTACATTAAATATATATATATATATATATATATAAATATTTGTGAATATAAACAATAAAGTACCTTTTCAAAGCTATTATTCAGCTGTGTATACAAAGGGTACTATACTAACAGGTACACAGACACACTCATGAGTCACTATTCCACTTAATCGTATACCTTTGTATCCGATACGATGACTGTTACCGACAAGACCTCCTATAACCTCGGGGTTATAGGAGGTCTTCTTAGCACAATGCATGACGAACACTGTTGATATATAATGATGGCTGTTATTCATCAGGCTGCTATTAAACTTATGCTTACCAGTATAAATGGTATATATTATATCATTATATAAAATACTATTATATATATATATGTGTTTATATAATTCTATTATATATATATATATATATATATATATATATATATATATATATATATATATATATATATATATATATATATATATACACACAATTTATGTGACATAACGCATATTTATGATTGTTATCAGTGTTTATAATAAACAATGCATGTTATTCAGGTGCATATAAAAGATTACCTACCTCCGTTACTAAAGTAACTCGCATTACACCCGTTACTAAAGTAACGTAACTAGTATCACACCTGCTACTTAACCGTGGCGTCGGACACAGGCATCGTTTAGGGCTGACCACTAACATTGTTGTTCCGGCTCGGTATTCGTCGACACCTTCGTGATTAACCAAGCCAGCAGCGATAGAGCCAGCACCGGTATCAGCACTTGAAGCAGCAATCTCCACTGATGGAACACGTGATACGTTACCACACATATATTACGTAACACGTGTTACGTCACGTGTACGGTTACGTAACGAGCGCTGAATGTTACGTAATCGATACTTGATTATGTACACCCGGATGTAGACACGGCAGTGTACACACGGCTTACTAAGCCAATACCATAGTGACTCATCATCACTTGGTCAGGTAACGATGACTCACTCTATAGGAATATGTCCGCGCTATACACACATATCCAACAATCAATATCGTAGAGTAGGAATTATTGTATTATTATGCAAATTATTAATATATTGGAAATATGTAGGTTTATAAACCTATAATATAAACCCGGTAGCGAATGTAGGATTGCACGTAAATTCGAATAATTCAAATTTAAAACAAGTCACATGACACATCACATGATCTATATGACCTAATTTTCAAAACAACCAACATATATTTCAATAAATCTATTTTATTTATTAAATAATATTATTTAGATTATTTCACAAATGTAAGTAATTAACATTGTTAAACCACTTATATTTTGTTATAAACAAATGGATTACGGAGATACATAAACATTATTAGTATGTATAATTCACTATAAAAACGTATTTTTCATATAATAATTGTTATTTCCGAAATAATTTCGTAACTTTAAATGTAATTATTACGTTCTTTAATTATTTTCTAGTTAATTATGGTTCAATACAATATACTCCTATGTATATAATATATGCATATGTATCTAATGGATGAAGTCCCTATAGTGAAGTCATCTATAGATCACAAACCTAGACACGAATAATAATATAGCGCCTGCGATTAAATCATAATCCACATCTAATATTTTATTAGCGCGTTTTAGTTGCATATTTTTGATCATAACTATTTTTTAAATATCAATTTGAAAAAACTAAAATATGAAGTATATTATAGAATTTAATAAGCTTTCCATTGATAAAATGTATTAAAATTACATCAATTTAAAAAATCGCATTATCATATCTATTATCTATATGATATATTGGTTAAACTGCTGAATACTGACATCGGCCCCCAATAAATCATGTGTCAAACAAAAGTTAAAATAAACATTTCGCGGCTGGCGTTATATTTCTCAGTAAAGTATTCACCGAGTAGTGAATTTGTGTTTTATATATACATACATATCATAATACCGTATGTTTATATATTAATATAATATTATATAAGCCCTACACGCATTGTTTACTTTAACTATCGGTTAGTCACGTGACATAGTGGGGGCCTAGGTCAGTCTAAATCGGTTAAACTGACATACCATCGAATACCGTTAATTATTTATGATATTTTGATGTAGGTTTTCATCCTACTTTTAATATTATTATATTCACTATAAAGCTTAGTAAATTATATAATACAAGTCATATTTTGGTATATTACTTTTTATTATTATTTTCGCATATTTTTTTTTATATACATTTACATTGATATTATGTATGTTTATACCTATTTTTCAATGTATATTTTATAATAATTATATGAAAAATACGTTTTTATCATTATAGTGAATTATACTTAATAATAATGTTTATGTATCTCCGTAATCCATTTGTTTATAAAAAAATATAAGTGGTTTAATGATATTAATTACTGAAATGTGTGAAATAATCTAATTAATATTATTTAATAAATAAAATAGATTTATTGAAATATTTGAAATATATGTTGGTTGTTTTGTAATTAGGTCATAGAGGTCATGCTATGTCATGTGATGTGTTATGTGACTTGTTTTAAATTATAATTATTCGAATTGACGTTCAACCAAGGACATGTCCTTGGCAACACTACACTCGCAACCTGCAGGTTACCATGGTAATATGTTATAGGCTTGAATATACCTTATAAAGGTTCTATTGGTAGAGTTTAAATTTATATGAATATATAGTTAATATTTATATAAATACTCATACTAACGGGCCGTCGTATCATTGTTATGTAATTCTTCCATAGTAATAGCAACAATTGTCTGAAAAACATCCCTAATTCCTGTAGAAATAACAATGCAAACAATGTAATAATGAACTAGGTGTGAACCTTCCTATAGTTGTGGTATTAATATATCTTGTAATATCTTGTAATATCTATTATATCTAATATACATTATCTAATATATAATAATACTTTTTTTTGGTATATATATATAAAATGATAAATTAAATGCAAATAATGATCAATTAAATAATGCAAGATTTTATTTTTATATAAATATAAATTCATCATAATTTAACAATATTAATATTATATTATATGTAATTTATATATATATAATTTTATTCCAAGAAAAAATAATGTATTAAGTAATTATTTCAAATGTTATTTTATGTAATTAAATAAATAACTTATTAAATAAGAAAAAATTAGTTAAAATAGTATTTGATAATTAAAATATTAAATAATTATTTCAAATAGTATTTGATGTAATAAATAAATACACATATATTTAATTGATTTCATATTAATAGATGGAAGGTAATACAAATATTCCCGTTAATATAAGTATCAATATTATGTGTTCATATTATATTATTAATTATAATATTAATATAATGACATCAAAGAATACTAAAATAGTAATTTGTAATTTGTATAATTTATATATATATTTATAATTTAGTTATATATTTATTATTTATTTAATATATGACTTTAATTTTATGAATGTTATGTCATACAAAGTATATATATATATATAACATTCTTGCTTTATCCTTTCTACAGTACAGACGTCTTTTTATCAGCTAAGTTACAATATTTATTCTTATTTTTTATATGTAATTTAATTTAAGTTGTTTATATTTATTCTACTAACTTTTATTATATTTATTAAATATATATATATATATGTATATATATATGCGTTAATTTATTTATAAAATTATATATTAATCGTTATGTAATTAATCATTTATATATTATCAACTATATATTTTGTTAATATTTATATGTGACATATTTTTGATTAAATTCATATATTGATTTTTTAGGAATTTAATTATTTTGTATATATCATTCTATTCATATGTATATACTTATTATATACGAATTGTTGATTTCATTTCATTATAATTACATAACCCAATTAAGTATTCACTGAATTGAAATTAACTCCCCATTGCTACATTAATTTTACATTTCGATATTTTGTTATAATCTATATATTTCTATTTAATATATCTATATATCTATTATAATTAATATATATTATGTTATGCAAAGCCTGTAATGAAATTACCACTAATAATTTTATAAAATGTGACTGTGGATTATATCTGCATTACGAATGCCTTTATAAATATAATGTATTACCAAACAACTATGCAAATATATCACAATCTAAATATGCCATACATATATTAAAATCACCCTTCTTTAAATTCACATGTAAATCATGTTCCCTAAATGGAGAAAATTCATCAAAATCAATTGATTTTAACAAAAAATTTGACGAGCTTACAACTAGTATTACCGCTATAAATACTAAATTAGCATCACTATCTAATATTAATGAAACCATATCATCTACCTATTCCTCCATTCTAAAAACTAATTTGAATAGTCCCACTATTCATAATATAAGACCCACTATACATAATAACACTATACCCAATATACATAATAACATACATTCAGTTCCAACTATACGAAATCAATTCATTATTCATCCCACTATTCATAATATAAGACCCATTATACATAATAGCACTAGACCCACTATACATAATAACATACATTCAGTTCCAACTATACGAAATCAATCCATACCATCCATTGTAATTGAACACATAGATTTAAAAAATAGAAATATTAGTTATATAAAATCTCTATTCAGTCATCTAAGACTTCACTACAATACTATTGGAAATATTTCATTTCATTCTCATTATTGTAATATAATAGTATCTTCTCCTTATATACGTGATACCCTGCTCAACTCAAAATCTGAAACTATAGATTCTCCCTTCTCTAGACTTTTCATACGACCCTATATCGACGACTTAACAGCTAAACGTGGAAAAGTACTTTACCATGCATATAAAGCCAAACTTACTAATACTAACTATAAATGTGTTTTTAATAGACGCACATCTATATACGAACTCAGGCCTACCCAACTTATATCAAATACTGAAATGATAAACTGGAAATGTAAACCATATGTCCCAACTGAAGAACAATATATATCGTGGTGTACAGACTATAAATCATATCTAGATAACAAATCAAATAACCCACATACTAATACCGAAAACACAAATGACAATATTACATCTACTTCTACTGACCCACATACTGATAACGAAAATACAAAGGATTCAAAAGATAACACTGCAAATATAAGTGATAATAACGTTAAGCGTACTTGACTATATTCACGCTTACATAACAATATAAATACAGATAATATTAATACACCATATCTACTTTTAATCAACGCACGATCATTTATCAAAAATCATATTTTAATATTCGACTTATTAAATACTATTTCACCCGACTTCATTTGTATTACAGAAACTTGGACTAAAACTTCTAGTAATCCCCCTATCCACAGTGACTATATATTCCATCATTGCCCAAGGACAGATAATAGATTTGGTGGTGGTGTTGGAATAATGATCAGGAAGTGTTATCAGACTGTAATGGTAAAAGAGATAAACTTAAGTGACTCTCAATGTATTAAAGTTAAAATAATATCAGGTTATATGACTATAACGATATTTGTAATATACAGACCTCCTAATTCCAACTTAACCGAATTTTTATCAGACTACTATAGTTATTTCACAAACTGCCCTATTGACGATAATACAATAATACTTGTAGATTTCAATATAAAGATGAATTTAACTACACACGATACTATTGAATTCAATAAAATATTAAACTCCTTAAATCAGAAACAACATATTAAATTCCCAACGCACATACTAGGAAACAGACTCGACCTCATATTGACTTTACAAGACTCTACGATTACTTCTAATATACATACAATCAATAATACCATAGCCGATCATTATACGATAAAAAGCAACATAACTTTCCGAAAAAAATATACCGATGACAAAAAATTAATTAAATTTAGATCACTTTCACAAATCAACTATAATAAATTTAAATTTGATTTTACAAATACTTATCGTTTTCAAAATATAACAAACTTCAATGATTCATTAACTTCACTAATTAATGTTCATGCACCAATAAAAAGTAAAACTATTACTAATAGAACTAACATACCCTGGTATAACAAATAGCTAAATGTTCTTAAAAATAATCTTAGGAAAGCAGAAAGACTCTATAAATTTAGTAATTCTATAGATAATTTGAACAGATTTATATCATTAAGGTCAACTTATCGCCATGAATTAATAACTTATAAAAATCTATACTACAACAATAAACTACTTACGTTTACTAACAACCCAAGAAAAACTTTCAAAATAGCATACAAGCTATTATACAAAAACACTAAAACCAATATTAACGATATTCCGTTTACACCAGATGATTTCTCAAACTATTTTACTTCAAAAATCATTGATATACGATCAAAAGTAGAAATAAATATGACGAAACTATCAAACAATAACCCATATACTTATGATCAACCACTTACTGACTGCACCCAACTATCCAAGTTTAAATACCCTACCGATGACGATATTTCTACTCTTATCAAGCAAACTAATTCGTCTTCAATACTTGACCCCGTCCCCACAACTGTACTTAAAACAATTAATCATTTTATTACTCCAATAATACGACAATTACTTACGGACTGTATAAAAACGAATACAATACCACCATATTTTAAACAAGCTTCCATAACTCCTAGAATAAAGAAAAGTAATATGGATATTAATGTGCTATCAAATTACAGGCCTATTTCTCAATTACCTACATTAGCTAAAATATTCGAACGAATTATTAGTAAACAATTAATTAACCACCTAAATAGTAACAGTCTTTTTGATAAATATCAATCTGGATATAGGAAATTTTATAGTACTGAGACAGCTCTACTCTACGTAACTGACAACCTCCTACATAACATTGATAATAACACTCCTACACAAGTAATTCTTCTAGACTTATCTTCCGCCTTCGATACAATTGACCACAATATACTTTTAAACCGACTAAAGCTACTAAACATTAACAACGATGCATTAAATCTACTGAAAGACTACATTACCAACCGAACATATAACATAAAACTCAAATCCATATCTCCCAATAAACCGCTTTTATTTGGAGTGCCACAAGGTACTGTACTAGGTCCCTTGCTGTATTCCTTATATATCACTCCAATTTCTAGAATATTTCTAAATTACCCTGAAATCATATATCATTTATATGCTGATGATATTATTATTATGTCACCAATAAATAATTCCCGTTTAAATAATTGTATCATTGATTTACGCAATTGGATGACAACTAATTACTTATTTCTTAACTCAAATAAAACAACACTGTTAAACATTTCTAATAAATTATCTCACTTTCCCACGATATATTTAGATGACACTATAATATATCCACAATACTCAACAAAATATTTAGGAGTAACTCTAACAAATGACTTAACTATGACTACACATATTAATTCAGTAGCTAAATCAACGACTACTCACCTTATTCAACTATGCAAAATACGAAAATCTCTACCATCTAAAACAGTCTACCTATTAGCGAATGCTTTAATTTTTTCCAGACTTGACTACTGCTCTACTTTACTCACTAACTCAACTAAACTACAACTATTACAACTAGACCGAATTATAAAATCTACTACTCGACTTATTTTTAATAAAAGGAAATTTGATAGATGTTCTATTTCATCGTTAATGTCTTCTCTAAATATTTTAACAATTGACTTACGAATTAAGACACGACTTACTAAATTAATACATACTGTTCTATACAAAAATACTCCAACATACTTAACCGACCTACTACATCTAAAAAAATGTATACGACCACTAAGAAACTCTAACTCTAAGTTACTGACGCTACCTACCATCAACAGAAAACAACATGGCGGAAGGGCTTTTCGGTATATGGCTGCATCTACGTGGAATAATCTTCCAGACGAAATACGGAAATCAACCATATATCGAAGAAGCGATATACTTAAAAATTACATTACGTAATATGTTTATTTAACTTATATATTATAATTTATAACACATTTTATTTTCGTTTTTATTTGGATTATATTTTATTCTTTTTACCGAGAGAATATTCTGTATATATCCTTTTTATTGTTATGCTATTAACTACGCACTAGTTATTATTATTATTATTATTATTATTATTATATATAAGTAACATACTAGAGTTTACTTAAAACACATTCGAGAATAGCGCTCGCTATTATATATATATATTTGTGTATAATAAACCATCATCATCATCATCATATATATATATATATATTATATATATATATATATTATATAATAATAATGTATAATCAATGAATAATTTTACATATATACTATATATAGTATATATATATCAAAGATTTTCCGCAAAATCTTTGTATATATTATATATAATATATAGAATATATTATACAATTACAATAAAATAGTCATATATCATACACCCTTATAGTCATATATTTATATCGGTGTATTACATTATAAATTATACATTATAATTAATACATATATTATTATATAAATTATAATATAATATAATACAATAAATAACATAATATAATATATAACCAGTAATACATAATATAACATCTTACAAATATACAAATATAACTAATATAACAACCCTATTATAAATATATCACATATGCATATGAAATAATATATAAATTGTAATAAATTACTAATTAAATTTATAATTACATTCAAGTCATATTTATTAAAATATGTATACCCATTAATATATCACTAATTTAAATATTAGTATATTTAATACAATATGAATTTATATTTTGTACTTTTCAACTAGATTAAATTATTATTAAAAATTATTAATTTAATGAAATATCAAATGTTTATGAATCAATATTACATGGCCATAAATCAGTGGAAATACTTCGTTTAGATACAGTGGTGTACTCACCGAGCTTACTAAATAAAAGCTTAATAAATAATCAAGTACATTACAGTTATAGATAACATTGTATTGGAATATATTCATGTAATATATTCACTTTCTCATCGTAATATCTGGGAGGTAATATAGAGAGTAATATTCAAAATAATTGTCAAACTAATCAAATATGTAAGTAGAGTACATTACTGTGTGACTGTAACAATTGAACCACGTGATAATCAACGTCACGTGATTGTGAAATATAAATGAATAGTAAAATATAGCACCCAGCCTTAAATTTACATATTTAGGGCCCCATATTTTATTTTACACGCCTTAGAATTTTACATATAAATCTATATATATTTTTTATAATAACATTACATATATTGTATATATATATATATATATACTTTAATAATTATACAAACATATGCTACTTTACATACATGATTTATACTTAAATACACATACACACAACTATTCACATATATTTTATAATAACAACATATATTTTGTATATAATGTATGTATATAATATATATACTATATATATATTTTAATAATTATACAAATATGAGAATTTACATAAATTAGTTATACCAGGGAGTTATATATAACGAGGGAGTTTAAGTATACTTAAACACAATTACACACACACACACACACACACACACACACACACACACACACACACACACACACACACACACACACACACTTACATACAATTACATACATGTGTATTATTTTAATACACATTATATATACAATGTATATGATACATTTTGTATTAATAATACACACACACATTAGTATACATAATACAGTATTATGTATACTAATGTGTGTGTATAATTAATACATACAAACACACGTATATACATACATGATTATACACATGTACACATATACACACATACATATATACATACAATGTATGTAACATACATACATACATGCATGTATGTATGTATATATGTATGTGTTGTATGTGTGGGTATGCGCGACGCATTTCGCGTGTATATGTATATATATATGTGTGTGTGTATGTGTGTGTATGTGTATGTGTATGTGTATGTATACGCCGTACAGTGCAATACAATGCAAATGCACAGTGTGCATGTAAATTACATGATGTAATACATGTATGTGTATTTGTGTGTGTGTGTATGTTATACGTCATACATACACTGTATGTATGACATATACATACACATACACACATACATATACATACATATACACTCCTAGACACACACACACCCATAAAATGTGGGCCATACATACACTTATATAAATAATATATATAATATATATTATATATATATAATATATATATAAAAAATACCACAATATATATAGTATTCTTAGAATAATTCTATAAATATCACAATCTGCATACCAGTGAGGCTATTGGTAGTATACATGTATATATATATATATATATATATATACTATGATAAATTGAAACACTAACCACAACAATTATAACGTTTTTAAAGAGTTGTTATACATAAAATAGGAGAGAAAATTGATGAATAACTAATAATAATATTCTATCTATTATGTTATCGATACGTTGGATACAAAAGACACCACGGTTATGAGCACACACATTCATATCGATGTATTATATATGGCTCGTGGCGCCCGTGACGCCCGCCATCCTAAATTGTTGTTTTCGGTAATTTTAGGAAAATAATGTATTAGGTCCATTACTCTAATAATGTACGTATTGTTGTGTTATATTATGTTATACATATTATATATTGCTTCTACTTGGAATTAAACAGTCTTTCAGAAACTATATACAACTCCTAACTACGTACAATATTCGCATTACAATCAAGTAAATTCTAATTTAGAATAAATTAAAATCTAAAATATGTAGAACAAATTAATTTATAAGACCATTATTATAACAGTTTTCTCATCATTGCGGTATATTATTATACATATATTATATATTATTTATACTTTACATTAAACAGGCTGTAAGGAACTATATTTATATCGTATGTATTTATAATATATACATATATATTTACATATACATATATACATATACACGATATACTATAAACAAGGAAGTATGACATACGTCGTATGTCCTTTCTATAATGTCCATTCATAAGTTTGAATTAATATATGATTCATATATTATGAATCATAATTATGTATCAAATTATTGCGCGCATCTAATTTGCGCCAGCTGAAATTACGTATGTTATGGCGTACGTCTTGCTCTTTAGTTATGGCGTGAGTCTGGCGCTTGCCCGCACTAGATCGGTCTATACCTTATTTGAATAGTTAACTAGTTATATTTAAAGAATAAAGTGATCATTTTATTATATTTACTGTTTAATAATATTATATATATATATATATATATATATATATATATATATACTCACCGCTAATAGGCGCCTATAATGGCGCCATCATTAGCGGTGAGTCATATATCGTAAATAAACTTTATTTACGAGGCTATTGTGACAGTTAGTCATCTATTTAGTGCATATGTAATCAAATTACATATGCAATATACCTATGCAATATACATATGATATATATATAGTGATCAAATAATGTAAATGCTTATTCAGATATATTTAATAATTATTATATTTATGAATTTGATATTTAAATATAATTAGTACACATACGTCTATTTATATTACATATTCTCTTATTTTATAAATTTAGAAACACAGAACCTACATTCGAATACAACTAATCGAATACAGAAGTGTGCATAGTGAAACATAAATATGTATATAAATTGTGTACATATATGTATACAATATATATATATATATATATATATATATATATATATATATAATATTGTGAATAATATTGTAATAAGTGTACATTACATAGGTAACCGGAATACACATGTTTATTATGTAGTAGGTAACTTAGTATATATTTAGTATGTAGTCTGTATGCTAATAGATTACGGCGCACTGTATATACATGAATACAATGTATACTTATATGTTTGTATGTAAGTGTATACTATACACTGGGAAGCATTATAAATAATGTATAGGGGAAAGTATACATTATATATAACCTATATAAGCTTTTTTAATTCGATATCTCCTAACAGTAGTGTAATGTCATTTTTCATCATCTTCATTCGGATAAAATTACATAAAAATGGATATTAAAATAAACAATAATCAAACATATAAAAGAAAGAATAAAACAAATATTTGATTCCCATGTTAGCATCCAAAACAAAGTATACAATTTAATTAATACATTTTTCATAATTGTAATATAATATTTATAAAATAATCTAAATATTTGTAGGGGAAAGATGGGTAATGTGGCCACTTTTAGATAATGTTGTATAACTTTATAAATATTAGATCTAATACGATAATTTGTTCAATATATATATACATCTTATGATATGAAAGAGGACTGCCGAATCATTTTAGCATATCTAATTGAAATGATTAAGGTGGCCACATTACCCTCCATGGAGGGTAAGGTTGCCACCTAATGCGGGTAATGTGGCCACCTGAAAATGTGGAATTAATCCACTAGATGGCGATACTTTATATCAAGTTTAGTCCAATAATATCACATCAAGTAACATTTACAAAACACACGGAATTGTGATAAATTAATGCTTTTTATTTTAACTTTATAAATTACTATATTCATTAATATATAGGCTATATCCTAGTATACCATTAAACTTAATTATTATGTTATTAATATGGAAAAAGTAATTTAGGCAGTAAATAACTGTATGTCATAACAATATGGCGATATAATACCTAGATAAAATAGTAATTAATAGTACTATATATATATATATATATATATAATATATATATACCATAATATAGAACCATTTATATATATAATGTTATATACATGTATAATGTATATGCATATAAAATATATGCATATATTAATTAAATATATTACACCAAAATATATTAAAATCATATCATATCAACATAATACAAAGTATTTTTATAATTACATAATATGAGGTAAACAAAAGTGAAATGTAATATACAAATAAGCCAATAAACAAGTATAAATGAAATATATAAAGTACAGTTAAATTAAATACATAAAGTAGAATTAAGTTTATTAAATTCTTTAGAAAATCGATATCGAAAGTAAAATGTATTATATAATGTATTAACATGACATTGATTTATTTATTTTTAAATCAAGTTATATCTCATGATAAATATATTAGTATATAATAAATATACATATATACAAATACAAATAAAACTTTAGCATAAATAAGTTTATACGCATATGTTTTATACACACACATATATATATAGGTTGTCATATCATAATTGTTATTCATCACCTATGTATTTATATTTAAACATATTTTTTGTAGTACGTAAAGTATTAAGTATATAGTATAGTCAAAGATATTGTGAAGTCCTTTGGAAAATCTTTGGTATAGTATTAAGTATATATATATATATATATATATATATATATATATATATATATGTATTATATTATATACTTAATACTATACTATATACTAAATACTTTACACGTATTACAATTACTTTACGTACTAATGAAACTATATATATATATATATATATATATATATATATATATATATATATTAAATAATATAATATATATGTAATAAATAATATATATATATATATATTTTGTTCTTTATAATTGTGTTAATAGATAATTAAATATATTATATTAAATTTAAAAGTTTATACCACAATTATAATACGTATTGAAATATATTTGTATGGTTAGGATATTTTAGATGTGGATTCAATCAACGTTTTCATATAATGACGCACGCAATTTATTAATATATAAAAATATTGATTTCAGATCATATGATTGGCTTACATCATAGTGAAGTGGCCACATTACCCTCTAAAAGGTGGCCAACTTACCCTCTTCGAGGTATCACGCTATTTACACTATATAATAATGAATATTACTTACTAAGATAAATTGCTTACACACTTTATTAAAATTAAATAGTTCTTTAACACCAAACATTAATTTTCAATTTATATTATATATTAGTGATTTAATAAATGTTTTACTAAACTTTTATTTCAATTTTTTTTAAAGTAAATCGATTTTTTTGTATTTTTTATATCATTTTTTTTTATTAATAGATATACAAATTATTTTTACTTATTTGAACAATGTTTACCAATGTGCATATTTCATGTATATATTTTTTTTTGATTGGACTTATAGTTTATGAGATACGCCAAGTGGCCACATTACCCGCATGGCCACATTACCCATCTTTCCCCTATCACACAATTCTAATACTATTTTTTATTATTCTAATACTTTTAATTTGTAATACTGTTTAGTTTTTTTTTATTAGATATGTAAAGTTAAATATATAAAACGTAAAATTTGTAAAATAAATATACAATTGTTTTGATAAATATTAACTTTTGAAATTTTTAAACATTTAATACTGTTTTTTAATGTTTTTTTTTGTATAGTTATATAATGTAAAATATTTAAAAATGTAAAATATGTAAAAATGTAAAATTTATATGGATATATGGGACCTATTTAATACTTATTTTTTAATATAGTTTTATAATACAAAATATATGTTTAATTTACAATATAATATTAGTGAAAATAATATATTTGCAATATTATTAAACATATCACTGCAAACATATATATCAGTATTATATTTTATATTGGTTAATGAAAAACAATTTCAAAACTTTTTTCAATTGATTTATATTTTTTATTTTATTTTTTTTAATAATATTACCAAATATTATATCCTAACCATAAACATATATTTCCATTACCATTTACCTCTGTAATCATACCCCTCGCAATAATTACTGTTTCCATGACAGTGTGTAAGCAGGCCGTAGCCACGGGGGGGGGGGCATGTGGGCCACAGTGTGGGGGCAAGCCCCCCCTGAGATTAGGTAGGCCCCTAAAACTTGTTTCACATTAAGTTATTTTACGATAGTATTTACTAGATATTCAATTATATTTATATTTTTATTTTATAATTTTATTTATATTATATTTATTTATTATAATGTATGTATTTTAGTCATAGACATTAAAGTGAGGATCCAATTCAGTATTTATGGTTTTATAAAATATTTTCTAAAATTATGGTAATTATTAAAAATAAATTTTGATAATTTTATTTAATTAATTAATATATTAATTATTATAAACTATAGTTACCCTATCATGAGTAAAAAACAAAAAACAATTTTGTTTTCTAACTAAAATATAAGCAGACAAATTAATATATCACAGAATAGCTGTAACAGAATCAAATATCCAACCAACCCCAAACACAAACAATAGCACTACAAAATATGAACAAATTAATTTAAATTATCATCCATCTGATCTCAGAAATGTTTGTCTTAAACGTACAAGTGGTAGAGCATCTTTTGGTAATAAAATAAGAAGATTTACCGATAATATGTATATATATATAAATATATAGGGGAAAGTCTCCGATTGCCGACCCCCTCCTAATACCGACCCCATCTCGTATCTCAGTAACTATACGATATATCAAAAAATTATATATACATTATCTGTTAGTAATTTAATGATAAATATGCATAAGTATTTAGTTTTAAAAAAATATTTAATCCTTCAATTGTTATTTGATAAAATGTAATATTCTATTTTTACTTTTTAAATATTTGAATAATAACTTTTTTTAAATCATTGTAAATACTTTATTAATTAAAAGAAAACTTGATTTTGTGCATAATATTGTAGATCAATAAAATGTTTATAACTATTATAAAAATAATTTAATTTGAATAACTATTAACCAATATATCTTAAGTATAGCAAACCATATGATGTTCCTATTACCGAATCCCTAAATTACCCTAATACCGAAAAATAGATCCGTATTTTACTTTAAAATATGTCGTAAGTTGTTTATGTATCATTTATATAGATTTAGGATTCATGATTCCAGTTGATTATATACATACTGATTAATAAATAAATATTAAATAATAATATACACTATTTTAATATAATTACTATAAAGTTTAAATTTAAATTTAATATTACTATTAAAAAATAAATTAAATACAAAATAAATTACGTGCATGTTATAATTAATTATATTTATATATATACCTACTATTTTTATTGTATATTATAATACTACACTTATTTATACCACGATTATTTTAGGGGTCGGTAATATGATAAGGGGTCGGTATTAGACACATGTATCCGATTACCGACCCCCTGTTTATTCTTGTAAATATAATTATATAAATAATTTTAAATAGCCACATTCATTGCCATAATATTATCCTAATTACAAAATTTCAAATAAATATATTTAATATTGAATAAGTTATTACAAATAATCATTTAGGGGTCAGTAATCGGAGACTTTTCACTATAGCAAAAATAGTTATCATTTTTGTTTTAGCAAAATAATAATACATACATAAATAAACGATAAAATAATATATAAGTAAAACAAAATAGGATTGTTAGATTAATAAACGTGAACAAAATAAAATAATATAAAATACAAATATACGAATATTAAAAATTACCAATAATAAAATCTTTGACTTTACTTCTATGAGTGTCACAAGTCTTAGATCTCGAGGTAGACCATTCCATAGTGCAGCTGCCTAATGCCGAAAAGATCTTTTGCCATATATAGCCAGCCTGAACTTATGGTAACGAAGTATTTTGCTGTTAGACGATCTAGAGGTTCTCGACTCCACCCGGTATGTCAAAAATCTTTTAAATATGTAGGTGATTTAAGGTATATGCATTTATAAACAATTATAATAATTTTATATATTGATCGCTGTTTAGCAGATAACCACCGTATAATTTTTCGTAAGTGCAAGAATAATTAAATAATTTTATGCGAAATAGTAAGCGTACTAAAGACCGTATAACTCTATTTATGCAATGTATAGAATATAAAAAAAGTCTGTGATATAAATAAGTACAGTACTCAATACGATATAGGACTGTAGATTCAATAAGGAGCTTTAAAATGTTATCAGATACAACATTTCTAATTGTTTTTAATTTGTGTAAATTAAAAAAAGAAGATCGACATACACCTAATATCTGATCGATAAAACTTAGCTTACTATCAAAAATAAAATCCAAGATTTTTAAAAAGAATATGTTGGCGAAATAATGTGTCCATCAACAATTACTGGAGTAAAATGGAATTGACACGAGAAAAATTAATAAGAGAGGTTTTAGACATATTTAACACTAGATTATTTTGTATAAATCAATTATTTAAGGTGTTGAAACAATTCAACAAAGAATAATTATCAGAAGGAAGAGCATGTAAAGGCAGTTCGATATACAATTTTAAATCATCCTCATAAAGATGATAGGTAATTAGTATCAGGAAATTGGTGGAAAATTTCAATCAAAGGTAACAGATAAATTGAGAATAACATAGAACCAAGTACTGAACCTTGTGGTAGGAACCTACATCATGACCAAGTAATTTTTTAGATGAATATTCGTTATTAATTGTTATAGAAAATGTATATTTTGAATATGCGATATAGGTTTAAATAAACTATAATAAAACAGTATCAGATAACCCAATCATTTTTAAGCGATATAATAGAAAATCATGCTTAATTGTATCAAAAGCTGACGATAACTCGAGAAGTAATACTTGTATATTATTGTTATGATCTAAAATCCATAAAATATCATCAGTGAGAGAAATTAAAGTAGTTTCTGTACTATGACATTTTCTAAAACCACTCTGTTTGTGATAAATAATATTAAAATGTTATAAATAATTATTTAATTGCTTGTCCACAATTTTTTTAATAATTTTACTAATAAAGGGTAATTGTGATATTGGTCTATAATTGGATAATATTTCTTTATCGAGATTATGCTTTTTTTTAAGTGGTATAACTACTTCATGCTTTAAAATATCAGATATTTTCCAGTTCTAAGGTAACTGTTTACAACCGTGGATATAAAAGGTGTTAAAAAAGAAGCCAGATTATGAAATAAGGAAATAGGAAGAGGATCAAGAGGAGATGAAGATTTTAAAGTGGTATTTAAATTATATATGTCAACCTAACAAAAAGAATGAAAATAGTTATCGGAACAATAATTCTCAGAAGTTAGATTATATGATATATCTAATACTAATAACTTATTGGGAATGGTGGAGCATATGAAAAAAACATTGCAGAGATCCTTATCAGTGTATTGGTAATGATTTAGGAGAACCATTATTATATAGAGAATTAACAAATGAAAACATTTTTTTAGTATCGTTACCGCAATTTAATATTTTATCCGGAAAGAAACTGGTTTTTAGCAGATAACAGTTATTTCCTTTATAAGGTTTTCTTTATTAGTTAGTCTTAAAACTATTAGTAAATTTGTCATAAATTAAATAGATTATTATTCAGACTTACTTTATCTTATTTTTAATATAGATTAAAGTTTATTTTAGATTTTTTAATAACAATAATAAATTAGAGCTATATGTTGTGAATATAATATACTAACAATTAATTAAAAATATTCAATATTCAGTGACCAGTACATTTTAAAAAAAACCATCTATTTATGTGTTACATTTAAATAAACACGAGTCACACATGCAAATAAAAAAACTATAACATAAATATTCAAATTAAATAAAATAACTCTATAAAAAAACTATCTACAATATTATATAATCGAATTAGCGTTTATAGTATTTTTGATATAGCCACGCCTATATTCCCACCCCTTGTGAATTCGCCGGATACATTGCATATCCCCTAATGTGGGACTGTGGTACTGTGGTACGTTGTTATATTACACAAAACGCACCGACGTACCACAGTCCCACCTGTATGCTTATACATGTAAATTCAAGTGGGACTGTGGTACGTTGGGATATTTCGTATTTTTATAACATACCACAGTACCACATTCCCACTTGATTTACATGTATAAGCATACAGGTGGGACTGTGGTACGTTACAAAAACGCTTGCTAACTTGGTACTGTGGTACTGTGGTACTGTGATACGTGTCAAAAAACGCACCCTTATAAACAACAATTATGATACCTTATAAAGTTTTTCCGGATCAATGGAGGTTATTATTATAAAATGAATTATAATTTTTTATAAATATTATGTTACATTATTTTACTTATATTATAAATGATAATATCATACATAGACAGAAATATCTCGAAGAATCTGGCGCCGCTCAGAATAAAAGTACAATCCACGGTACACAATGTCTGATGGAACTGATGGAACTGATGGAGCTGATGGATCTGATGGAACTGATGGAGCTGATGGAACTGGTGGAACTGATGGAGCTGATGGAGCTGATGGAACTGATGGAGATTCGAAAGCTTTCAATGCAGTAAATGGCCTACCGTATCCTGTCGAGAAGGAGGAGTGCGTGAATTATGTTTCTAAGAAACTCGGAACAGTACTTGTCAAGGTCAACCCTGCCTTAGGTGGATATTGCGGTGGTAAACTTACTGAAGGCTACCATCAAGGCTTTGAAGCGTTATTATGGCAATGCTGTCGGTCTCATTTATTATTTTTATTTTTATTTTATCTTATTATGCACTTACATTTTGTTTAGATCCGCGATAATGCTGGTAACCTAGTGAGGATGAAAGAAGCAAGGCTATACTGGCATCTTACTATCACGTGATTTCTACCGACGAAGATCACATGCATGATTACTGTTCATCGCAATGGTGTTTCTACAAGAAATGGCAAGAAGAGGGTAATATTTTTATCCATTCGAATACAATTTATAATATAATATATTTATAGGAGAATCGAATGAGCCGAAACACGTCAGGAATATTGGTATTCCGATTTTTAAAGGGTTAGCAGCATCTGTAAAGGAGGTATATGTTAGGTTGAGTACCGATGTGCTGCTAAAACGCTATCAACTAGCATGTACCCCAAACAACAACGAGTGTTTTCACCATATGATTTGGAAAAGGTGTTCTAAGGTATATTATATTTTATTTATATTTAGTATAATCTAAAATATACCCTACAATTACAGAATAAATTCTCGGATAGACTGAGAGCGTTGAGCCGCGGCTTCTCGATCATCTTAATCCTTATTATATTGCCATTCAGCGCTTCAACTTTGGTTCGAAGCGATCACTTCACATTATCAATGATAATATGAATATTATAACGCAGCCGTCCGAGCTTCGACTGTCGTCTGATCGAGATCTAGTCCGGTTGATTTCTTCCACAAATCTGCAAACCAGCTCTTCGCATGCATCTCGCTTAGCTAGGATTGTTCGGTCACGTTGCAGTGCTGATTATTCAGCTGGTCAATTTTAGTTTATTTTATGTATATTTATTTGTGTATTTTATATTATTCTTACCTCATTGTTATATGTGTGTACATGTGCATTATTATTATTATATACATTTATTTTTAATTATATTTTTTATATATTTATTTTTTTATAATACATTATATCTATAATTATAATTTCAGTACTATATAATAATACCAATTATTTCTTTATTATATATATATATATATATATAAATTTACCATTATATATTCCTTGTTTATATTCAATAATTCATATTTGTAAATTTATATATATTTTCTGTAATTATTTATTTTATAAAACTTTGAATGACATTTTCGCCAGTTTTTACGTTGTGCACTTAGTAAACATACGATCAATCCTACTACTTCTTTGATTATTACTATTATATTATTACCTATTATCTGAAATGTGTACTGTATATAAATAACATTTAATACTATATTAATATTGGAAGGATATTGTATTATACCTATATATTTTTTAAATAAATTATAATAAACTTCACATTTTTAATAAAAAAATAAATTGTTTTTATAAATAAAACTATTTTTAACTATTTTTAATAAATTATATTTATAAAGAGTGAACACTTTTATGTAAAAGAATAATATATATTGAATACAAACATTATTTATTATCTTTATTAGTTTAGTATCCTTAGCATTTTATCTAGAGCTAGAATTAACATGGTAAACCCCAACCCCAGCTTGCACCCTTAATATAATACTTTATGTGATTTCATTGGGCTACATTTGATATAAAGTAACGCCATCTAGTGTAGTAATGCCTGGCCACATTAAACGCAATATGAGGCCACCTTACCTTCCATGGATGGTAATGTGGCCAATTTAATAATTTCAATTAGATACGCTAAAATGAAAAAATAATTCGGCAGTCCTATTCTATATCATAAGATGTAGGCAGGGCCGGCTTTAAACGTACTATTGGGCCTGGAAAAAAACACATGGGCCCCATAATCATTTTTATAACATATTAATATGGTCATTCTAGCAATAACTAATATATTTATAACTATTAAATTATATATATATATATATATATATACATATATATAAATGATATAGGTTATATTATTATTCTATGCATAATACAATTATGTATAAATATTTAAAATCTTTAAATGTGGAGTTTTATAAATGTTAGTCTTTCATTTATATTTACATATTTCGTGTGAAGGAGGTGCCCTTTGAGATATGTATAATATATAGGGGGGGCAACTCATTCACTCCATGGATGGATATATATATATATATATATATATATATATATATATAAGTTGCACCCTTACATACATTGCAATATAATATTGTATAAGATAATAAATTAATTAATTAGTAAAAAATAAAAATGATATAAGTATAATTAAATATTAAATTCTAATTTAGAATAAATTAAAATCTAAAATATGTAGAACAAATTAATTTATAAGACCATTATTATAACAGTTTTCTCATCATTGCGGTATATTATTATACATATATTATATATTATTTATACTTTACATTAAACAGGCTGTAAGGAACTATATTTATATCGTATGTATTTATAATATATACATATATATTTACATATACATATATACATATACACGATATACTATAAACAAGGAAGTATGACATACGTCGTATGTCCTTTCTATAATGTCCATTCATAAGTTTGAATTAATATATGATTCATATATTATGAATCATAATTATGTATCAAATTATTGCGCGCATCTAATTTGCGCCAGCTGAAATTACGTATGTTATGGCGTACGTCTTGCTCTTTAGTTATGGCGTGAGTCTGGCGCTTGCCCGCACTAGATCGGTCTATACCTTATTTGAATAGTTAACTAGTTATATTTAAAGAATAAAGTGATCATTTTATTATATTTACTGTTTAATAATATATATATATATATATATATATATATATATATATACTCACCGCTAATAGGCGCCTATAATGGCGCCATCATTAGCGGTGAGTCATATATCGTAAATAAACTTTATTTACGAGGCTATTGTGACAGTTAGTCATCTATTTAGTGCATATGTAATCAAATTACATATGCAATATACCTATGCAATATACATATGATATATATATAGTGATCAAATAATGTAAATGCTTATTCAGATATATTTAATAATTATTATATTTATGAATTTGATATTTAAATATAATTAGTACACATACGTCTATTTATATTACATATTCTCTTATTTTATAAATTTAGAAACACAGAACCTACATTCGAATACAACTAATCGAATACAGAAGTGTGCATAGTGAAACATAAATATGTATATAAATTGTGTACATATATGTATACAATATATATATATATATATATATATATATATATATATATATATATATAATATTGTGAATAATATTGTAATAAGTGTACATTACATAGGTAACCGGAATACACATGTTTATTATGTAGTAGGTAACTTAGTATATATTTAGTATGTAGTCTGTATGCTAATAGATTACGGCGCACTGTATATACATGAATACAATGTATACTTATATGTTTGTATGTAAGTGTATACTATACACTGGGAAGCATTATAAATAATGTATAGGGGAAAGTATACATTATATATAACCTATATAAGCTTTTTTAATTCGATATCTCCTAACAGTAGTGTAATGTCATTTTTCATCATCTTCATTCGGATAAAATTACATAAAAATGGATATTAAAATAAACAATAATCAAACATATAAAAGAAAGAATAAAACAAATATTTGATTCCCATGTTAGCATCCAAAACAAAGTATACAATTTAAT
The DNA here is from genome assembly GCA_964019155.1 of Osedax fenrisi. Taxonomy (NCBI): domain Eukaryota; kingdom Metazoa; phylum Annelida; class Polychaeta; order Sabellida; family Siboglinidae; genus Osedax; species Osedax fenrisi. The sequence continues at coordinate 102,171,525 of OZ025239.1, forward strand.
TAATACATTTTTGGCCACATTAAACGCAATATGAGGCCACCTTACCTTCCATGGATGGTAATGTGGCCAATTTAATAATTTCAATTAGATACGCTAAAATGAAAAAATAATTCGGCAGTCCTATTCTATATCATAAGATGTAGGCAGGGCCGGCTTTAAACGTACTATTGGGCCTGGAAAAAAACACATGGGCCCCATAATCATTTTTATAACATATTAATATGGTCATTCTAGCAATAACTAATATATTTATAACTATTAAATTTATATATATATATATATATATATACATATATATAAATGATATAGGTTATATTATTATTCTATGCATAATACAATTATGTATAAATATTTAAAATCTTTAAATGTGGAGTTTTATAAATGTTAGTCTTTCATTTATATTTACATATTTCGTGTGAAGGAGGTGCCCTTTGAGATATGTATAATATATAGGGGGGGCAACTCATTCACTCCATGGATGGATATATATATAATATATATATATATATATATAAGTTGCACCCTTACATACATTGCAATATAATATTGTATAAGATAATAAATTAATTAATTAGTAAAAAATAAAAATGATATAAGTATAATTAAATATTAAATTCTAATTTAGAATAAATTAAAATCTAAAATATGTAGAACAAATTAATTTATAAGACCATTATTATAACAGTTTTCTCATCATTGCGGTATATTATTATACATATATTATATATTATTTATACTTTACATTAAACAGGCTGTAAGGAACTATATTTATATCGTATGTATTTATAATATATACATATATATTTACATATACATATATACATATACACGATATACTATAAACAAGGAAGTATGACATACGTCGTATGTCCTTTCTATAATGTCCATTCATAAGTTTGAATTAATATATGATTCATATATTATGAATCATAATTATGTATCAAATTATTGCGCGCATCTAATTTGCGCCAGCTGAAATTACGTATGTTATGGCGTACGTCTTGCTCTTTAGTTATGGCGTGAGTCTGGCGCTTGCCCGCACTAGATCGGTCTATACCTTATTTGAATAGTTAACTAGTTATATTTAAAGAATAAAGTGATCATTTTATTATATTTACTGTTTAATAATATTATATATATATATATATATATATATATATATATATACTCACCGCTAATAGGCGCCTATAATGGCGCCATCATTAGCGGTGAGTCATATATCGTAAATAAACTTTATTTACGAGGCTATTGTGACAGTTAGTCATCTATTTAGTGCATATGTAATCAAATTACATATGCAATATACCTATGCAATATACATATGATATATATATAGTGATCAAATAATGTAAATGCTTATTCAGATATATTTAATAATTATTATATTTATGAATTTGATATTTAAATATAATTAGTACACATACGTCTATTTATATTACATATTCTCTTATTTTATAAATTTAGAAACACAGAACCTACATTCGAATACAACTAATCGAATACAGAAGTGTGCATAGTGAAACATAAATATGTATATAAATTGTGTACATATATGTATACAATATATATATATATATATATATATATATATATATATATATATATAATATTGTGAATAATATTGTAATAAGTGTACATTACATAGGTAACCGGAATACACATGTTTATTATGTAGTAGGTAACTTAGTATATATTTAGTATGTAGTCTGTATGCTAATAGATTACGGCGCACTGTATATACATGAATACAATGTATACTTATATGTTTGTATGTAAGTGTATACTATACACTGGGAAGCATTATAAATAATGTATAGGGGAAAGTATACATTATATATAACCTATATAAGCTTTTTTAATTCGATATCTCCTAACAGTAGTGTAATGTCATTTTTCATCATCTTCATTCGGATAAAATTACATAAAAATGGATATTAAAATAAACAATAATCAAACATATAAAAGAAAGAATAAAACAAATATTTGATTCCCATGTTAGCATCCAAAACAAAGTATACAATTTAATTAATACATTTTTCATAATTGTAATATAATATTTATAAAATAATCTAAATATTTGTAGGGGAAAGATGGGTAATGTGGCCACTTTTAGATAATGTTGTATAACTTTATAAATATTAGATCTAATACGATAATTTGTTCAATATATATATACATCTTATGATATGAAAGAGGACTGCCGAATCATTTTAGCATATCTAATTGAAATGATTAAGGTGGCCACATTACCCTCCATGGAGGGTAAGGTTGCCACCTAATGCGGGTAATGTGGCCACCTGAAAATGTGGAATTAATCCACTAGATGGCGATACTTTATATCAAGTTTAGTCCAATAATATCACATCAAGTAACATTTACAAAACACACGGAATTGTGATAAATTAATGCTTTTTATTTTAACTTTATAAATTACTATATTCATTAATATATAGGCTATATCCTAGTATACCATTAAACTTAATTATTATGTTATTAATATGGAAAAAGTAATTTAGGCAGTAAATAACTGTATGTCATAACAATATGGCGATATAATACCTAGATAAAATAGTAATTAATAGTACTATATATATATATATATATATATATAATATATATATACCATAATATAGAACCATTTATATATATAATGTTATATACATGTATAATGTATATGCATATAAAATATATGCATATATTAATTAAATATATTACACCAAAATATATTAAAATCATATCATATCAACATAATACAAAGTATTTTTATAATTACATAATATGAGGTAAACAAAAGTGAAATGTAATATACAAATAAGCCAATAAACAAGTATAAATGAAATATATAAAGTACAGTTAAATTAAATACATAAAGTAGAATTAAGTTTATTAAATTCTTTAGAAAATCGATATCGAAAGTAAAATGTATTATATAATGTATTAACATGACATTGATTTATTTATTTTTAAATCAAGTTATATCTCATGATAAATATATTAGTATATAATAAATATACATATATACAAATACAAATAAAACTTTAGCATAAATAAGTTTATACGCATATGTTTTATACACACACATATATATATAGGTTGTCATATCATAATTGTTATTCATCACCTATGTATTTATATTTAAACATATTTTTTGTAGTACGTAAAGTATTAAGTATATAGTATAGTCAAAGATATTGTGAAGTCCTTTGGAAAATCTTTGGTATAGTATTAAGTATATATATATATATATATATATATATATATATATATATATATGTATTATATTATATACTTAATACTATACTATATACTAAATACTTTACACGTATTACAATTACTTTACGTACTAATGAAACTATATATATATATATATATATATATATATATATATATATATAAATAATATAATATATATGTAATAAATAATATATATATATATATATTTTGTTCTTTATAATTGTGTTAATAGATAATTAAATATATTATATTAAATTTAAAAGTTTATACCACAATTATAATACGTATTGAAATATATTTGTATGGTTAGGATATTTTAGATGTGGATTCAATCAACGTTTTCATATAATGACGCACGCAATTTATTAATATATAAAAATATTGATTTCAGATCATATGATTGGCTTACATCATAGTGAAGTGGCCACATTACCCTCTAAAAGGTGGCCAACTTACCCTCTTCGAGGTATCACGCTATTTACACTATATAATAATGAATATTACTTACTAAGATAAATTGCTTACACACTTTATTAAAATTAAATAGTTCTTTAACACCAAACATTAATTTTCAATTTATATTATATATTAGTGATTTAATAAATGTTTTACTAAACTTTTATTTCAATTTTTTTTAAAGTAAATCGATTTTTTTGTATTTTTTATATCATTTTTTTTTATTAATAGATATACAAATTATTTTTACTTATTTGAACAATGTTTACCAATGTGCATATTTCATGTATATATTTTTTTTTGATTGGACTTATAGTTTATGAGATACGCCAAGTGGCCACATTACCCGCATGGCCACATTACCCATCTTTCCCCTATCACACAATTCTAATACTATTTTTTATTATTCTAATACTTTTAATTTGTAATACTGTTTAGTTTTTTTTTATTAGATATGTAAAGTTAAATATATAAAACGTAAAATTTGTAAAATAAATATACAATTGTTTTGATAAATATTAACTTTTGAAATTTTTAAACATTTAATACTGTTTTTTAATGTTTTTTTTTGTATAGTTATATAATGTAAAATATTTAAAAATGTAAAATATGTAAAAATGTAAAATTTATATGGATATATGGGACCTATTTAATACTTATTTTTTAATATAGTTTTATAATACAAAATATATGTTTAATTTACAATATAATATTAGTGAAAATAATATATTTGCAATATTATTAAACATATCACTGCAAACATATATATCAGTATTATATTTTATATTGGTTAATGAAAAACAATTTCAAAACTTTTTTCAATTGATTTATATTTTTTATTTTATTTTTTTTAATAATATTACCAAATATTATATCCTAACCATAAACATATATTTCCATTACCATTTACCTCTGTAATCATACCCCTCGCAATAATTACTGTTTCCATGACAGTGTGTAAGCAGGCCGTAGCCACGGGGGGGGGGGCATGTGGGCCACAGTGTGGGGGCAAGCCCCCCCTGAGATTAGGTAGGCCCCTAAAACTTGTTTCACATTAAGTTATTTTACGATAGTATTTACTAGATATTCAATTATATTTATATTTTTATTTTATAATTTTATTTATATTATATTTATTTATTATAATGTATGTATTTTAGTCATAGACATTAAAGTGAGGATCCAATTCAGTATTTATGGTTTTATAAAATATTTTCTAAAATTATGGTAATTATTAAAAATAAATTTTGATAATTTTATTTAATTAATTAATATATTAATTATTATAAACTATAGTTACCCTATCATGAGTAAAAAACAAAAAACAATTTTGTTTTCTAACTAAAATATAAGCAGACAAATTAATATATCACAGAATAGCTGTAACAGAATCAAATATCCAACCAACCCCAAACACAAACAATAGCACTACAAAATATGAACAAATTAATTTAAATTATCATCCATCTGATCTCAGAAATGTTTGTCTTAAACGTACAAGTGGTAGAGCATCTTTTGGTAATAAAATAAGAAGATTTACCGATAATATGTATATATATATAAATATATAGGGGAAAGTCTCCGATTGCCGACCCCCTCCTAATACCGACCCCATCTCGTATCTCAGTAACTATACGATATATCAAAAAATTATATATACATTATCTGTTAGTAATTTAATGATAAATATGCATAAGTATTTAGTTTTAAAAAAATATTTAATCCTTCAATTGTTATTTGATAAAATGTAATATTCTATTTTTACTTTTTAAATATTTGAATAATAACTTTTTTTAAATCATTGTAAATACTTTATTAATTAAAAGAAAACTTGATTTTGTGCATAATATTGTAGATCAATAAAATGTTTATAACTATTATAAAAATAATTTAATTTGAATAACTATTAACCAATATATCTTAAGTATAGCAAACCATATGATGTTCCTATTACCGAATCCCTAAATTACCCTAATACCGAAAAATAGATCCGTATTTTACTTTAAAATATGTCGTAAGTTGTTTATGTATCATTTATATAGATTTAGGATTCATGATTCCAGTTGATTATATACATACTGATTAATAAATAAATATTAAATAATAATATACACTATTTTAATATAATTACTATAAAGTTTAAATTTAAATTTAATATTACTATTAAAAAATAAATTAAATACAAAATAAATTACGTGCATGTTATAATTAATTATATTTATATATATACCTACTATTTTTATTGTATATTATAATACTACACTTATTTATACCACGATTATTTTAGGGGTCGGTAATATGATAAGGGGTCGGTATTAGACACATGTATCCGATTACCGACCCCCTGTTTATTCTTGTAAATATAATTATATAAATAATTTTAAATAGCCACATTCATTGCCATAATATTATCCTAATTACAAAATTTCAAATAAATATATTTAATATTGAATAAGTTATTACAAATAATCATTTAGGGGTCAGTAATCGGAGACTTTTCACTATAGCAAAAATAGTTATCATTTTTGTTTTAGCAAAATAATAATACATACATAAATAAACGATAAAATAATATATAAGTAAAACAAAATAGGATTGTTAGATTAATAAACGTGAACAAAATAAAATAATATAAAATACAAATATACGAATATTAAAAATTACCAATAATAAAATCTTTGACTTTACTTCTATGAGTGTCACAAGTCTTAGATCTCGAGGTAGACCATTCCATAGTGCAGCTGCCTAATGCCGAAAAGATCTTTTGCCATATATAGCCAGCCTGAACTTATGGTAACGAAGTATTTTGCTGTTAGACGATCTAGAGGTTCTCGACTCCACCCGGTATGTCAAAAATCTTTTAAATATGTAGGTGATTTAAGGTATATGCATTTATAAACAATTATAATAATTTTATATATTGATCGCTGTTTAGCAGATAACCACCGTATAATTTTTCGTAAGTGCAAGAATAATTAAATAATTTTATGCGAAATAGTAAGCGTACTAAAGACCGTATAACTCTATTTATGCAATGTATAGAATATAAAAAAAGTCTGTGATATAAATAAGTACAGTACTCAATACGATATAGGACTGTAGATTCAATAAGGAGCTTTAAAATGTTATCAGATACAACATTTCTAATTGTTTTTAATTTGTGTAAATTAAAAAAAGAAGATCGACATACACCTAATATCTGATCGATAAAACTTAGCTTACTATCAAAAATAAAATCCAAGATTTTTAAAAAGAATATGTTGGCGAAATAATGTGTCCATCAACAATTACTGGAGTAAAATGGAATTGACACGAGAAAAATTAATAAGAGAGGTTTTAGACATATTTAACACTAGATTATTTTGTATAAATCAATTATTTAAGGTGTTGAAACAATTCAACAAAGAATAATTATCAGAAGGAAGAGCATGTAAAGGCAGTTCGATATACAATTTTAAATCATCCTCATAAAGATGATAGGTAATTAGTATCAGGAAATTGGTGGAAAATTTCAATCAAAGGTAACAGATAAATTGAGAATAACATAGAACCAAGTACTGAACCTTGTGGTAGGAACCTACATCATGACCAAGTAATTTTTTAGATGAATATTCGTTATTAATTGTTATAGAAAATGTATATTTTGAATATGCGATATAGGTTTAAATAAACTATAATAAAACAGTATCAGATAACCCAATCATTTTTAAGCGATATAATAGAAAATCATGCTTAATTGTATCAAAAGCTGACGATAACTCGAGAAGTAATACTTGTATATTATTGTTATGATCTAAAATCCATAAAATATCATCAGTGAGAGAAATTAAAGTAGTTTCTGTACTATGACATTTTCTAAAACCACTCTGTTTGTGATAAATAATATTAAAATGTTATAAATAATTATTTAATTGCTTGTCCACAATTTTTTTAATAATTTTACTAATAAAGGGTAATTGTGATATTGGTCTATAATTGGATAATATTTCTTTATCGAGATTATGCTTTTTTTTAAGTGGTATAACTACTTCATGCTTTAAAATATCAGATATTTTCCAGTTCTAAGGTAACTGTTTACAACCGTGGATATAAAAGGTGTTAAAAAAGAAGCCAGATTATGAAATAAGGAAATAGGAAGAGGATCAAGAGGAGATGAAGATTTTAAAGTGGTATTTAAATTATATATGTCAACCTAACAAAAAGAATGAAAATAGTTATCGGAACAATAATTCTCAGAAGTTAGATTATATGATATATCTAATACTAATAACTTATTGGGAATGGTGGAGCATATGAAAAAAACATTGCAGAGATCCTTATCAGTGTATTGGTAATGATTTAGGAGAACCATTATTATATAGAGAATTAACAAATGAAAACATTTTTTTAGTATCGTTACCGCAATTTAATATTTTATCCGGAAAGAAACTGGTTTTTAGCAGATAACAGTTATTTCCTTTATAAGGTTTTCTTTATTAGTTAGTCTTAAAACTATTAGTAAATTTGTCATAAATTAAATAGATTATTATTCAGACTTACTTTATCTTATTTTTAATATAGATTAAAGTTTATTTTAGATTTTTTAATAACAATAATAAATTAGAGCTATATGTTGTGAATATAATATACTAACAATTAATTAAAAATATTCAATATTCAGTGACCAGTACATTTTAAAAAAAACCATCTATTTATGTGTTACATTTAAATAAACACGAGTCACACATGCAAATAAAAAAACTATAACATAAATATTCAAATTAAATAAAATAACTCTATAAAAAAACTATCTACAATATTATATAATCGAATTAGCGTTTATAGTATTTTTGATATAGCCACGCCTATATTCCCACCCCTTGTGAATTCGCCGGATACATTGCATATCCCCTAATGTGGGACTGTGGTACTGTGGTACGTTGTTATATTACACAAAACGCACCGACGTACCACAGTCCCACCTGTATGCTTATACATGTAAATTCAAGTGGGACTGTGGTACGTTGGGATATTTCGTATTTTTATAACATACCACAGTACCACATTCCCACTTGATTTACATGTATAAGCATACAGGTGGGACTGTGGTACGTTACAAAAACGCTTGCTAACTTGGTACTGTGGTACTGTGGTACTGTGATACGTGTCAAAAAACGCACCCTTATAAACAACAATTATGATACCTTATAAAGTTTTTCCGGATCAATGGAGGTTATTATTATAAAATGAATTATAATTTTTTATAAATATTATGTTACATTATTTTACTTATATTATAAATGATAATATCATACATAGACAGAAATATCTCGAAGAATCTGGCGCCGCTCAGAATAAAAGTACAATCCACGGTACACAATGTCTGATGGAACTGATGGAACTGATGGAGCTGATGGATCTGATGGAACTGATGGAGCTGATGGAACTGGTGGAACTGATGGAGCTGATGGAGCTGATGGAACTGATGGAGATTCGAAAGCTTTCAATGCAGTAAATGGCCTACCGTATCCTGTCGAGAAGGAGGAGTGCGTGAATTATGTTTCTAAGAAACTCGGAACAGTACTTGTCAAGGTCAACCCTGCCTTAGGTGGATATTGCGGTGGTAAACTTACTGAAGGCTACCATCAAGGCTTTGAAGCGTTATTATGGCAATGCTGTCGGTCTCATTTATTATTTTTATTTTTATTTTATCTTATTATGCACTTACATTTTGTTTAGATCCGCGATAATGCTGGTAACCTAGTGAGGATGAAAGAAGCAAGGCTATACTGGCATCTTACTATCACGTGATTTCTACCGACGAAGATCACATGCATGATTACTGTTCATCGCAATGGTGTTTCTACAAGAAATGGCAAGAAGAGGGTAATATTTTTATCCATTCGAATACAATTTATAATATAATATATTTATAGGAGAATCGAATGAGCCGAAACACGTCAGGAATATTGGTATTCCGATTTTTAAAGGGTTAGCAGCATCTGTAAAGGAGGTATATGTTAGGTTGAGTACCGATGTGCTGCTAAAACGCTATCAACTAGCATGTACCCCAAACAACAACGAGTGTTTTCACCATATGATTTGGAAAAGGTGTTCTAAGGTATATTATATTTTATTTATATTTAGTATAATCTAAAATATACCCTACAATTACAGAATAAATTCTCGGATAGACTGAGAGCGTTGAGCCGCGGCTTCTCGATCATCTTAATCCTTATTATATTGCCATTCAGCGCTTCAACTTTGGTTCGAAGCGATCACTTCACATTATCAATGATAATATGAATATTATAACGCAGCCGTCCGAGCTTCGACTGTCGTCTGATCGAGATCTAGTCCGGTTGATTTCTTCCACAAATCTGCAAACCAGCTCTTCGCATGCATCTCGCTTAGCTAGGATTGTTCGGTCACGTTGCAGTGCTGATTATTCAGCTGGTCAATTTTAGTTTATTTTATGTATATTTATTTGTGTATTTTATATTATTCTTACCTCATTGTTATATGTGTGTACATGTGCATTATTATTATTATATACATTTATTTTTAATTATATTTTTTATATATTTATTTTTTTATAATACATTATATCTATAATTATAATTTCAGTACTATATAATAATACCAATTATTTCTTTATTATATATATATATATATATATAAATTTACCATTATATATTCCTTGTTTATATTCAATAATTCATATTTGTAAATTTATATATATTTTCTGTAATTATTTATTTTATAAAACTTTGAATGACATTTTCGCCAGTTTTTACGTTGTGCACTTAGTAAACATACGATCAATCCTACTACTTCTTTGATTATTACTATTATATTATTACCTATTATCTGAAATGTGTACTGTATATAAATAACATTTAATACTATATTAATATTGGAAGGATATTGTATTATACCTATATATTTTTTAAATAAATTATAATAAACTTCACATTTTTAATAAAAAAATAAATTGTTTTTATAAATAAAACTATTTTTAACTATTTTTAATAAATTATATTTATAAAGAGTGAACACTTTTATGTAAAAGAATAATATATATTGAATACAAACATTATTTATTATCTTTATTAGTTTAGTATCCTTAGCATTTTATCTAGAGCTAGAATTAACATGGTAAACCCCAACCCCAGCTTGCACCCTTAATATAATACTTTATGTGATTTCATTGGGCTACATTTGATATAAAGTAACGCCATCTAGTGTAGTAATGCCTGGCCACATTAAACGCAATATGAGGCCACCTTACCTTCCATGGATGGTAATGTGGCCAATTTAATAATTTCAATTAGATACGCTAAAATGAAAAAATAATTCGGCAGTCCTATTCTATATCATAAGATGTAGGCAGGGCCGGCTTTAAACGTACTATTGGGCCTGGAAAAAAACACATGGGCCCCATAATCATTTTTATAACATATTAATATGGTCATTCTAGCAATAACTAATATATTTATAACTATTAAATTATATATATATATATATATATATACATATATATAAATGATATAGGTTATATTATTATTCTATGCATAATACAATTATGTATAAATATTTAAAATCTTTAAATGTGGAGTTTTATAAATGTTAGTCTTTCATTTATATTTACATATTTCGTGTGAAGGAGGTGCCCTTTGAGATATGTATAATATATAGGGGGGGCAACTCATTCACTCCATGGATGGATATATATATATATATATATATATATATATATATATATAAGTTGCACCCTTACATACATTGCAATATAATATTGTATAAGATAATAAATTAATTAATTAGTAAAAAATAAAAATGATATAAGTATAATTAAATATTAAATTCTAATTTAGAATAAATTAAAATCTAAAATATGTAGAACAAATTAATTTATAAGACCATTATTATAACAGTTTTCTCATCATTGCGGTATATTATTATACATATATTATATATTATTTATACTTTACATTAAACAGGCTGTAAGGAACTATATTTATATCGTATGTATTTATAATATATACATATATATTTACATATACATATATACATATACACGATATACTATAAACAAGGAAGTATGACATACGTCGTATGTCCTTTCTATAATGTCCATTCATAAGTTTGAATTAATATATGATTCATATATTATGAATCATAATTATGTATCAAATTATTGCGCGCATCTAATTTGCGCCAGCTGAAATTACGTATGTTATGGCGTACGTCTTGCTCTTTAGTTATGGCGTGAGTCTGGCGCTTGCCCGCACTAGATCGGTCTATACCTTATTTGAATAGTTAACTAGTTATATTTAAAGAATAAAGTGATCATTTTATTATATTTACTGTTTAATAATTATATATATATATATATATATATATATATATATATATACTCACCGCTAATAGGCGCCTATAATGGCGCCATCATTAGCGGTGAGTCATATATCGTAAATAAACTTTATTTACGAGGCTATTGTGACAGTTAGTCATCTATTTAGTGCATATGTAATCAAATTACATATGCAATATACCTATGCAATATACATATGATATATATATAGTGATCAAATAATGTAAATGCTTATTCAGATATATTTAATAATTATTATATTTATGAATTTGATATTTAAATATAATTAGTACACATACGTCTATTTATATTACATATTCTCTTATTTTATAAATTTAGAAACACAGAACCTACATTCGAATACAACTAATCGAATACAGAAGTGTGCATAGTGAAACATAAATATGTATATAAATTGTGTACATATATGTATACAATATATATATATATATATATATATATATATATATATATATATATAATATTGTGAATAATATTGTAATAAGTGTACATTACATAGGTAACCGGAATACACATGTTTATTATGTAGTAGGTAACTTAGTATATATTTAGTATGTAGTCTGTATGCTAATAGATTACGGCGCACTGTATATACATGAATACAATGTATACTTATATGTTTGTATGTAAGTGTATACTATACACTGGGAAGCATTATAAATAATGTATAGGGGAAAGTATACATTATATATAACCTATATAAGCTTTTTTAATTCGATATCTCCTAACAGTAGTGTAATGTCATTTTTCATCATCTTCATTCGGATAAAATTACATAAAAATGGATATTAAAATAAACAATAATCAAACATATAAAAGAAAGAATAAAACAAATATTTGATTCCCATGTTAGCATCCAAAACAAAGTATACAATTTAATTAATACATTTTTCATAATTGTAATATAATATTTATAAAATAATCTAAATATTTGTAGGGGAAAGATGGGTAATGTGGCCACTTTTAGATAATGTTGTATAACTTTATAAATATTAGATCTAATACGATAATTTGTTCAATATATATATACATCTTATGATATGAAAGAGGACTGCCGAATCATTTTAGCATATCTAATTGAAATGATTAAGGTGGCCACATTACCCTCCATGGAGGGTAAGGTTGCCACCTAATGCGGGTAATGTGGCCACCTGAAAATGTGGAATTAATCCACTAGATGGCGATACTTTATATCAAGTTTAGTCCAATAATATCACATCAAGTAACATTTACAAAACACACGGAATTGTGATAAATTAATGCTTTTTATTTTAACTTTATAAATTACTATATTCATTAATATATAGGCTATATCCTAGTATACCATTAAACTTAATTATTATGTTATTAATATGGAAAAAGTAATTTAGGCAGTAAATAACTGTATGTCATAACAATATGGCGATATAATACCTAGATAAAATAGTAATTAATAGTACTATATATATATATATATATATATATAATATATATATACCATAATATAGAACCATTTATATATATAATGTTATATACATGTATAATGTATATGCATATAAAATATATGCATATATTAATTAAATATATTACACCAAAATATATTAAAATCATATCATATCAACATAATACAAAGTATTTTTATAATTACATAATATGAGGTAAACAAAAGTGAAATGTAATATACAAATAAGCCAATAAACAAGTATAAATGAAATATATAAAGTACAGTTAAATTAAATACATAAAGTAGAATTAAGTTTATTAAATTCTTTAGAAAATCGATATCGAAAGTAAAATGTATTATATAATGTATTAACATGACATTGATTTATTTATTTTTAAATCAAGTTATATCTCATGATAAATATATTAGTATATAATAAATATACATATATACAAATACAAATAAAACTTTAGCATAAATAAGTTTATACGCATATGTTTTATACACACACATATATATATAGGTTGTCATATCATAATTGTTATTCATCACCTATGTATTTATATTTAAACATATTTTTTGTAGTACGTAAAGTATTAAGTATATAGTATAGTCAAAGATATTGTGAAGTCCTTTGGAAAATCTTTGGTATAGTATTAAGTATATATATATATATATATATATATATATATATATATATATATGTATTATATTATATACTTAATACTATACTATATACTAAATACTTTACACGTATTACAATTACTTTACGTACTAATGAAACTATATATATATATATATATATATATATATATATATATATAAAATAATATAATATATATGTAATAAATAATATATATATATATATATTTTGTTCTTTATAATTGTGTTAATAGATAATTAAATATATTATATTAAATTTAAAAGTTTATACCACAATTATAATACGTATTGAAATATATTTGTATGGTTAGGATATTTTAGATGTGGATTCAATCAACGTTTTCATATAATGACGCACGCAATTTATTAATATATAAAAATATTGATTTCAGATCATATGATTGGCTTACATCATAGTGAAGTGGCCACATTACCCTCTAAAAGGTGGCCAACTTACCCTCTTCGAGGTATCACGCTATTTACACTATATAATAATGAATATTACTTACTAAGATAAATTGCTTACACACTTTATTAAAATTAAATAGTTCTTTAACACCAAACATTAATTTTCAATTTATATTATATATTAGTGATTTAATAAATGTTTTACTAAACTTTTATTTCAATTTTTTTTAAAGTAAATCGATTTTTTTGTATTTTTTATATCATTTTTTTTTATTAATAGATATACAAATTATTTTTACTTATTTGAACAATGTTTACCAATGTGCATATTTCATGTATATATTTTTTTTTGATTGGACTTATAGTTTATGAGATACGCCAAGTGGCCACATTACCCGCATGGCCACATTACCCATCTTTCCCCTATCACACAATTCTAATACTATTTTTTATTATTCTAATACTTTTAATTTGTAATACTGTTTAGTTTTTTTTTATTAGATATGTAAAGTTAAATATATAAAACGTAAAATTTGTAAAATAAATATACAATTGTTTTGATAAATATTAACTTTTGAAATTTTTAAACATTTAATACTGTTTTTTAATGTTTTTTTTTGTATAGTTATATAATGTAAAATATTTAAAAATGTAAAATATGTAAAAATGTAAAATTTATATGGATATATGGGACCTATTTAATACTTATTTTTTAATATAGTTTTATAATACAAAATATATGTTTAATTTACAATATAATATTAGTGAAAATAATATATTTGCAATATTATTAAACATATCACTGCAAACATATATATCAGTATTATATTTTATATTGGTTAATGAAAAACAATTTCAAAACTTTTTTCAATTGATTTATATTTTTTATTTTATTTTTTTTAATAATATTACCAAATATTATATCCTAACCATAAACATATATTTCCATTACCATTTACCTCTGTAATCATACCCCTCGCAATAATTACTGTTTCCATGACAGTGTGTAAGCAGGCCGTAGCCACGGGGGGGGGGGCATGTGGGCCACAGTGTGGGGGCAAGCCCCCCCTGAGATTAGGTAGGCCCCTAAAACTTGTTTCACATTAAGTTATTTTACGATAGTATTTACTAGATATTCAATTATATTTATATTTTTATTTTATAATTTTATTTATATTATATTTATTTATTATAATGTATGTATTTTAGTCATAGACATTAAAGTGAGGATCCAATTCAGTATTTATGGTTTTATAAAATATTTTCTAAAATTATGGTAATTATTAAAAATAAATTTTGATAATTTTATTTAATTAATTAATATATTAATTATTATAAACTATAGTTACCCTATCATGAGTAAAAAACAAAAAACAATTTTGTTTTCTAACTAAAATATAAGCAGACAAATTAATATATCACAGAATAGCTGTAACAGAATCAAATATCCAACCAACCCCAAACACAAACAATAGCACTACAAAATATGAACAAATTAATTTAAATTATCATCCATCTGATCTCAGAAATGTTTGTCTTAAACGTACAAGTGGTAGAGCATCTTTTGGTAATAAAATAAGAAGATTTACCGATAATATGTATATATATATAAATATATAGGGGAAAGTCTCCGATTGCCGACCCCCTCCTAATACCGACCCCATCTCGTATCTCAGTAACTATACGATATATCAAAAAATTATATATACATTATCTGTTAGTAATTTAATGATAAATATGCATAAGTATTTAGTTTTAAAAAAATATTTAATCCTTCAATTGTTATTTGATAAAATGTAATATTCTATTTTTACTTTTTAAATATTTGAATAATAACTTTTTTTAAATCATTGTAAATACTTTATTAATTAAAAGAAAACTTGATTTTGTGCATAATATTGTAGATCAATAAAATGTTTATAACTATTATAAAAATAATTTAATTTGAATAACTATTAACCAATATATCTTAAGTATAGCAAACCATATGATGTTCCTATTACCGAATCCCTAAATTACCCTAATACCGAAAAATAGATCCGTATTTTACTTTAAAATATGTCGTAAGTTGTTTATGTATCATTTATATAGATTTAGGATTCATGATTCCAGTTGATTATATACATACTGATTAATAAATAAATATTAAATAATAATATACACTATTTTAATATAATTACTATAAAGTTTAAATTTAAATTTAATATTACTATTAAAAAATAAATTAAATACAAAATAAATTACGTGCATGTTATAATTAATTATATTTATATATATACCTACTATTTTTATTGTATATTATAATACTACACTTATTTATACCACGATTATTTTAGGGGTCGGTAATATGATAAGGGGTCGGTATTAGACACATGTATCCGATTACCGACCCCCTGTTTATTCTTGTAAATATAATTATATAAATAATTTTAAATAGCCACATTCATTGCCATAATATTATCCTAATTACAAAATTTCAAATAAATATATTTAATATTGAATAAGTTATTACAAATAATCATTTAGGGGTCAGTAATCGGAGACTTTTCACTATAGCAAAAATAGTTATCATTTTTGTTTTAGCAAAATAATAATACATACATAAATAAACGATAAAATAATATATAAGTAAAACAAAATAGGATTGTTAGATTAATAAACGTGAACAAAATAAAATAATATAAAATACAAATATACGAATATTAAAAATTACCAATAATAAAATCTTTGACTTTACTTCTATGAGTGTCACAAGTCTTAGATCTCGAGGTAGACCATTCCATAGTGCAGCTGCCTAATGCCGAAAAGATCTTTTGCCATATATAGCCAGCCTGAACTTATGGTAACGAAGTATTTTGCTGTTAGACGATCTAGAGGTTCTCGACTCCACCCGGTATGTCAAAAATCTTTTAAATATGTAGGTGATTTAAGGTATATGCATTTATAAACAATTATAATAATTTTATATATTGATCGCTGTTTAGCAGATAACCACCGTATAATTTTTCGTAAGTGCAAGAATAATTAAATAATTTTATGCGAAATAGTAAGCGTACTAAAGACCGTATAACTCTATTTATGCAATGTATAGAATATAAAAAAAGTCTGTGATATAAATAAGTACAGTACTCAATACGATATAGGACTGTAGATTCAATAAGGAGCTTTAAAATGTTATCAGATACAACATTTCTAATTGTTTTTAATTTGTGTAAATTAAAAAAAGAAGATCGACATACACCTAATATCTGATCGATAAAACTTAGCTTACTATCAAAAATAAAATCCAAGATTTTTAAAAAGAATATGTTGGCGAAATAATGTGTCCATCAACAATTACTGGAGTAAAATGGAATTGACACGAGAAAAATTAATAAGAGAGGTTTTAGACATATTTAACACTAGATTATTTTGTATAAATCAATTATTTAAGGTGTTGAAACAATTCAACAAAGAATAATTATCAGAAGGAAGAGCATGTAAAGGCAGTTCGATATACAATTTTAAATCATCCTCATAAAGATGATAGGTAATTAGTATCAGGAAATTGGTGGAAAATTTCAATCAAAGGTAACAGATAAATTGAGAATAACATAGAACCAAGTACTGAACCTTGTGGTAGGAACCTACATCATGACCAAGTAATTTTTTAGATGAATATTCGTTATTAATTGTTATAGAAAATGTATATTTTGAATATGCGATATAGGTTTAAATAAACTATAATAAAACAGTATCAGATAACCCAATCATTTTTAAGCGATATAATAGAAAATCATGCTTAATTGTATCAAAAGCTGACGATAACTCGAGAAGTAATACTTGTATATTATTGTTATGATCTAAAATCCATAAAATATCATCAGTGAGAGAAATTAAAGTAGTTTCTGTACTATGACATTTTCTAAAACCACTCTGTTTGTGATAAATAATATTAAAATGTTATAAATAATTATTTAATTGCTTGTCCACAATTTTTTTAATAATTTTACTAATAAAGGGTAATTGTGATATTGGTCTATAATTGGATAATATTTCTTTATCGAGATTATGCTTTTTTTTAAGTGGTATAACTACTTCATGCTTTAAAATATCAGATATTTTCCAGTTCTAAGGTAACTGTTTACAACCGTGGATATAAAAGGTGTTAAAAAAGAAGCCAGATTATGAAATAAGGAAATAGGAAGAGGATCAAGAGGAGATGAAGATTTTAAAGTGGTATTTAAATTATATATGTCAACCTAACAAAAAGAATGAAAATAGTTATCGGAACAATAATTCTCAGAAGTTAGATTATATGATATATCTAATACTAATAACTTATTGGGAATGGTGGAGCATATGAAAAAAACATTGCAGAGATCCTTATCAGTGTATTGGTAATGATTTAGGAGAACCATTATTATATAGAGAATTAACAAATGAAAACATTTTTTTAGTATCGTTACCGCAATTTAATATTTTATCCGGAAAGAAACTGGTTTTTAGCAGATAACAGTTATTTCCTTTATAAGGTTTTCTTTATTAGTTAGTCTTAAAACTATTAGTAAATTTGTCATAAATTAAATAGATTATTATTCAGACTTACTTTATCTTATTTTTAATATAGATTAAAGTTTATTTTAGATTTTTTAATAACAATAATAAATTAGAGCTATATGTTGTGAATATAATATACTAACAATTAATTAAAAATATTCAATATTCAGTGACCAGTACATTTTAAAAAAAACCATCTATTTATGTGTTACATTTAAATAAACACGAGTCACACATGCAAATAAAAAAACTATAACATAAATATTCAAATTAAATAAAATAACTCTATAAAAAAACTATCTACAATATTATATAATCGAATTAGCGTTTATAGTATTTTTGATATAGCCACGCCTATATTCCCACCCCTTGTGAATTCGCCGGATACATTGCATATCCCCTAATGTGGGACTGTGGTACTGTGGTACGTTGTTATATTACACAAAACGCACCGACGTACCACAGTCCCACCTGTATGCTTATACATGTAAATTCAAGTGGGACTGTGGTACGTTGGGATATTTCGTATTTTTATAACATACCACAGTACCACATTCCCACTTGATTTACATGTATAAGCATACAGGTGGGACTGTGGTACGTTACAAAAACGCTTGCTAACTTGGTACTGTGGTACTGTGGTACTGTGATACGTGTCAAAAAACGCACCCTTATAAACAACAATTATGATACCTTATAAAGTTTTTCCGGATCAATGGAGGTTATTATTATAAAATGAATTATAATTTTTTATAAATATTATGTTACATTATTTTACTTATATTATAAATGATAATATCATACATAGACAGAAATATCTCGAAGAATCTGGCGCCGCTCAGAATAAAAGTACAATCCACGGTACACAATGTCTGATGGAACTGATGGAACTGATGGAGCTGATGGATCTGATGGAACTGATGGAGCTGATGGAACTGGTGGAACTGATGGAGCTGATGGAGCTGATGGAACTGATGGAGATTCGAAAGCTTTCAATGCAGTAAATGGCCTACCGTATCCTGTCGAGAAGGAGGAGTGCGTGAATTATGTTTCTAAGAAACTCGGAACAGTACTTGTCAAGGTCAACCCTGCCTTAGGTGGATATTGCGGTGGTAAACTTACTGAAGGCTACCATCAAGGCTTTGAAGCGTTATTATGGCAATGCTGTCGGTCTCATTTATTATTTTTATTTTTATTTTATCTTATTATGCACTTACATTTTGTTTAGATCCGCGATAATGCTGGTAACCTAGTGAGGATGAAAGAAGCAAGGCTATACTGGCATCTTACTATCACGTGATTTCTACCGACGAAGATCACATGCATGATTACTGTTCATCGCAATGGTGTTTCTACAAGAAATGGCAAGAAGAGGGTAATATTTTTATCCATTCGAATACAATTTATAATATAATATATTTATAGGAGAATCGAATGAGCCGAAACACGTCAGGAATATTGGTATTCCGATTTTTAAAGGGTTAGCAGCATCTGTAAAGGAGGTATATGTTAGGTTGAGTACCGATGTGCTGCTAAAACGCTATCAACTAGCATGTACCCCAAACAACAACGAGTGTTTTCACCATATGATTTGGAAAAGGTGTTCTAAGGTATATTATATTTTATTTATATTTAGTATAATCTAAAATATACCCTACAATTACAGAATAAATTCTCGGATAGACTGAGAGCGTTGAGCCGCGGCTTCTCGATCATCTTAATCCTTATTATATTGCCATTCAGCGCTTCAACTTTGGTTCGAAGCGATCACTTCACATTATCAATGATAATATGAATATTATAACGCAGCCGTCCGAGCTTCGACTGTCGTCTGATCGAGATCTAGTCCGGTTGATTTCTTCCACAAATCTGCAAACCAGCTCTTCGCATGCATCTCGCTTAGCTAGGATTGTTCGGTCACGTTGCAGTGCTGATTATTCAGCTGGTCAATTTTAGTTTATTTTATGTATATTTATTTGTGTATTTTATATTATTCTTACCTCATTGTTATATGTGTGTACATGTGCATTATTATTATTATATACATTTATTTTTAATTATATTTTTTATATATTTATTTTTTTATAATACATTATATCTATAATTATAATTTCAGTACTATATAATAATACCAATTATTTCTTTATTATATATATATATATATATATAAATTTACCATTATATATTCCTTGTTTATATTCAATAATTCATATTTGTAAATTTATATATATTTTCTGTAATTATTTATTTTATAAAACTTTGAATGACATTTTCGCCAGTTTTTACGTTGTGCACTTAGTAAACATACGATCAATCCTACTACTTCTTTGATTATTACTATTATATTATTACCTATTATCTGAAATGTGTACTGTATATAAATAACATTTAATACTATATTAATATTGGAAGGATATTGTATTATACCTATATATTTTTTAAATAAATTATAATAAACTTCACATTTTTAATAAAAAAATAAATTGTTTTTATAAATAAAACTATTTTTAACTATTTTTAATAAATTATATTTATAAAGAGTGAACACTTTTATGTAAAAGAATAATATATATTGAATACAAACATTATTTATTATCTTTATTAGTTTAGTATCCTTAGCATTTTATCTAGAGCTAGAATTAACATGGTAAACCCCAACCCCAGCTTGCACCCTTAATATAATACTTTATGTGATTTCATTGGGCTACATTTGATATAAAGTAACGCCATCTAGTGTAGTAATGCCTGGCCACATTAAACGCAATATGAGGCCACCTTACCTTCCATGGATGGTAATGTGGCCAATTTAATAATTTCAATTAGATACGCTAAAATGAAAAAATAATTCGGCAGTCCTATTCTATATCATAAGATGTAGGCAGGGCCGGCTTTAAACGTACTATTGGGCCTGGAAAAAAACACATGGGCCCCATAATCATTTTTATAACATATTAATATGGTCATTCTAGCAATAACTAATATATTTATAACTATTAAATATATATATATATATATATATATACATATATATAAATGATATAGGTTATATTATTATTCTATGCATAATACAATTATGTATAAATATTTAAAATCTTTAAATGTGGAGTTTTATAAATGTTAGTCTTTCATTTATATTTACATATTTCGTGTGAAGGAGGTGCCCTTTGAGATATGTATAATATATAGGGGGGGCAACTCATTCACTCCATGGATGGATATATATATATATATATATATATATATATATAAGTTGCACCCTTACATACATTGCAATATAATATTGTATAAGATAATAAATTAATTAATTAGTAAAAAATAAAAATGATATAAGTATAATTAAATATTTATGTTACTCGATTTCATCTCTAAAAAATGAGTAGTAGGTGTTAATTATAAATTTCATTAATTAGCTTTAATTATAAAGATAATGTATCCATACTTAAAAGTATTTATTATGTCAGAAAATGATATAGAAAACTATTTATAATTTTAAGTTTCAAGAAGCTTAAGCTATTATATCTCAAGTTTAATTATTTGCCATTTTAAATACAAGGTATATTCTGATGAAAATGTCTACATTTATATATATATATACATCTATCCCACCATATATTGTATATAATAGTGTTTGGATAGTCCATTCCTTTGAGGTGTATATCAATACAGTATAATATATATTAAAAAAATGTTATATACCTACTTATCAATTAAATTGTCAAATATTGGTAGAAAATAGTTATTTTGAACTTGCATATGATGTAAATTCAATATTTGATCAAGTGATATCATTATACTAATTCTTTTGTAATTTGTTTTGTTTGTATACTCCAATAAAATCCTCATAATCATTTATTTTCTCGCCTATGTATTTAATGAGTATATAAATATTTTTTATTACCGCTATTATTTTCTCAATTGAACCTAATTGCAACACTTTCAATATCGACTATATTCTACAAAGTAATTAGCTTTTAAAAGTCTCGGCTCGGCATCAAAAACCAATAGTCGGCTCGGCATCAAAAGCTCGGCATCATTTACATCCCTACATGGTATACTGCGATGTTTATTTTAGCTCAAATTATACTATGAGCCATTACATACTATATAGAAATATACATTATTACAATATACTAATTTTCGACAAAAAATAATCAACGACCTTTACTTTCGAATATTCAAAACGAATCTAGTAAATTATCAAATGTACGTGAAATTATTAATATATTATTAATTATTATTATTTAGAATTAATCATATTTATTTAAATGATTTTATCTTTCAATATAATATATAATTTTGAATTATAATTTATAATTTATAAATCAATTATTATATAAAACTATAATATACTAATGACGAGGTCTATTGCAGTTATTATTCAATATATTATATAATCTATGGTTTACTATATCGTTTAATTTATTGTTTAATATATCGCTTAGTCAGTTGTTTAGAGCGCGAAATAAGGATTTTTTTTCGATTTTTCCCACCTAATTTACCTATTCTAAGTAAGATTAAATCGCGAATATAGCTCTAAATCATTAGTACTCGAAGGCATAACGTAGATATAATTAATACGAAGAGTAAATGGGTAAGTAACGATATGCGTAATTCTATAATTACGGAGTTATACACTATTTTCAAACCCACCCCTATGTATTAAATATACTGGCCAATAAAATGTACTATATTATAGTAAAAACACAAACCCAAACTCAAACATAAACCCAAACTTAAACTTAAACCCAAATATAAACCCAAACCCAAACCCAAACTCAAACATAAACCCAAACCAAAACCCAAACTCAAACTTATACCCAAATATAAACCCAAACCCAAACTCAAACTTATACCCAAACATAAACCCAAACCCAAACCCAAACTCAAACTTAAACTCAAACTTAAACTTAAACATAAACCCAAACCCAAACCCAAACTTAAACCCAAACCCAAACTCAAACTTAAACTTAAACCCAAACTTAAACCCAAACCCAAACTCAAACTTAAACCCAAACCCAAACCCAAACCCAACCAATATATATATGAATTAGGTAACGGAATACAGCGAAGGCGACTTGTCAATGTGGTGTGACTAACAATAGGCGGATCGTGTGTCTGCATCGAGGATACGACAGCTGACCTATTATATAGGCGAGGAGAATATAACCATAACAACGTCGGGGTATACGAACTGTATAGCTAAACCCAAACCCAACCAAAAACCCAACCCAATACGTTAGTATAACGATAAAAACACGACACGAAAATAGAAATAAAATATATTATTTTATAAATGGCATCGACATATTCAATTTCTACTTTAACTATATAGAATTATTCTTATCTTTGTACCATGTATTAATCATTTAGTAGATTTATTGCAGCCAGTCCGGTGATATCTAAGCAAATTAGTATGAATAACGACACACGACATCCATATAATAAAACACGCACACACATTTGTACAATGTACGTCACGTTTAGTGATTGATTAAATCTAAATATAGACTATATGCGTCATGTATATACTATAAATTCTGGTGTGAAATGTTTAATAAGGACTATTATTAAAACTATCTAAGCATAGATAGGTAGGATGTACAGTGTACATTGTACACTGTACATTGTACAGTATACAGTGTAAAGTTCCATGTTATGAACAATGTCCAATTGTACACTGTAGCCATTAGTATATAGGACTATTACTATAGTATTACGTATTACTAATAACTTATTAATAACAGACTCGTCAATAATTTGTAAATATAACTTTATACTTTATAATATTAAAGAGATAATAATATTTTATTATTTCAATGACATCATACCTAATCACGTGTAAGAAGTTTTGTAGATTTGATTACGTAATACACTGACTATAGAATATCTAACGCCCATCTGACAGATTGATATATTGATAAGTAGATATTTATAGAATACATCTATATATATATAACTTTGTTGTTGTTTCCAATCATATGATAATTATATTTTTAATTATGTAATACATATTTAATTCATTTATTTAAAATTTATATTCGTGACACCTGAATAACATATCGCTGATCGACAATATCATGTATTATATGCCTTACATCAAATATCAAATATAAATATAAATATATATATATATATATATATATATATATATATATATAATATTATATTGGAGCAAGGTTTGGCTTAATAGGTTGGAGTGAAATTTGAAATAATTATGGCGATATGGTTATGACTCGCGATATTGATGTAACGTTATACGTGGAGAATACATAATGTCACTAATTCACGTATATATATATATACGTTATAACGTTACATCACTATCGCGAGTCATAACCATATCGCCATAATTATTTCAACTTTCACTCCAACCTACTCTAACCCACTCCAACCTATTGTACTACAATTCATTTTATTTTATTGAAAAACACGAAATTCGATTTTTCCGTATTTATTAATAAATGACAATTGTCATTAAAATGCTTCTAAATCGAGAAAAATCGATCTTTTTCCACACATTTTTATTTCCACACAAAAAAAAATCGTCTATATATATATACATAGCACACGTCTATCTATATAACAGAATTATAATGTATACTTAACCTATATTGTGTTGAATACTTGCTCCCATTAGTATTTTAATATTAAGTTTATAAATTATTTAATATATTTGTTTCGAAAAGTAAATATATATATATATATATATATATATAATAATTATATTATATAATATTAAGTATACTATAGCAATAATAACTATATAATTAAAGTATTAATTATGATGTATTTTCAAGGTCAATTCAAGGTCTCTATAAGTTGAGTAACCTTTGTTGACTCCGACGTCCTTATAAGATCATCACCTCTACGCTTCTCTATCAAGGAGGATGTCATGGAATAAATGTACATTGTATGTTGTACAGAGTACAGCATACACTATATTATAATGAATTTATTACTTGATTTATAGGGTTAAGTAATCAATTCATTATAATATAGTAATTACTATAATATATATATATATATATATAATATATAATTGACTATATAATATACCCTACATACTGCAGTAAATATAGTACGTATATGCGCTAGTATATATACTACCAATATATGTATGTTGGTAAACTAATGTCTATGTTTTATAACTAAAATGTTGACATATTTGAATGATGAATTTCCTAATTAATATATGTTGATAGAATGTCATGTAAAGTTTTCTGGTTAACATCCCAGTAAGTAAAGAAAGTAAAGTTCGTAATCATATCGCAATCCAACAAGTAATCAGATGACTATCATGGGGCTACGTATTCATTACGATCACGGATTGTCATTCGATTACAATCATTGATATTCATTCGATTACTATAATTGATTTACATCTGTGATCAGTTAACTATCATTGATTACAATCATATTACTATCACAGATGTATAAGTGTAGTTGGTAATCAAAGCATAGTTACTTATCAATTATTGTAATACGAGTATAATCATATTATGATCAGTTAATCACAAAACATGACGACGATCAAACTATAATCTAACCACTATCACTGATTACTTTACTTACTGGGATTTTATAAAAAAAAATAACAATTTTTATAAATAATATCACAATGGAGACATATACTACATATAAAGCCTATATAAAGCCTATATAAAGGATATACACTGTATATTATACACATATATACTATAAAACCTATTAATACATATAAACCTATATACACCTAACCCTATACCTACCTATACACCACTGATGGTGATTATAGGCTAACTATATTATCATTATCGTGATTAGAAGGGCATAAGTGGTTGAAAAGATACAATGGTAAGCTTTCACATCAGATATAATGTTATATACAGACTGTATAATACAGTTATATAATAAAAAATGTAATGTAAATCTATATAATGTTATATAATATACAAGAAAAATCAATAGGCCAAATCAACATTGCCTACGTTGATGCATTATTTAACAGCGGACTTATAGCGTAGGTCTACTACAAATACAATGGTGGACCTATTTCAAAAGTAACCAGGAGAGTAGATAGCATACCATATATATATATATATATATATATATATATATAGGGTATACTATATATGTTTTGATATCTAGAAATGGAAGTTCAACTAGTTAAATCGATATGTTAACGTATTGCAATTTATGAATGAGTTAAACAAATAAAACATTATTATACAGGAACACAGCGTTAGAGAGAATTCTCTCTAGGTCTATGTATAGGAATAACGACATGTTGTTAAATTTGTTAAAGAAATTATTTAATTCAATTTATATATATATTATTCAAAATATGTCTATTGATATTTTTTAGAAAAATAATTTACATATGAATTATAAAAAAAATTTTATACAATTTGTATTAATATATTAATATATTATATCATAATTATGATATATAATTTCTGTAATCTTGTAAGTATATGTATTATACTATATAAATAGATTTATATTTATCAATTAAAAGACTATATAGTAGGTATACCTATATATATATATATATATATATATATATATATATATAGGTATACAGAACTGCCTGTGTGGCTCAGTGGCTAATGCAGACACACAAGCAGTAGGACACGGGTTCGAGCCTCGTTCGGACCATTAATTAATTTTATAAAATGTGTCTTAAAATATTATTTAGAAGTGATCTTATAATTGTGTATAAATAAATGATCGGCTCTCGTTAAAACCATGGATGCCTTAACATGAGAGCGGCTTCGAAGGGACATTAGAGCCATATATGGTTATAAGTGAAAACTTCATCTAAGTTCCTGGATGGGATGAAAGGACTCCACCAAATAAAATAACAATAACAATAACAATATATATATATATATATATGCATGTGTGTATGTGTATGTGTGTGTATTCGTGTAGTACACACGCATTCATAAACAGTGTCCACTAAACACCATCGATATAAAGAACGAACTTTCTTTCTATCGATGGTACACACACAATTATGAGAAATCTCTATTAAAAAACCTATGTAAATAATATAAAAAATGGTCAATATTGATATCTAGATGTCTATGTTTAAACAATAGTAGCATAGTAACACACGTTATCTAAATACATTACGTACATTATAATACATTTATTAATATGGCAATGTATTTTGTACGTTCGCCGAATCGGAACGACGTTCGGAATTATCAAGGGTGTACCCTATAGGTATATATCTTATACGTAGAGGCGCTGCGACATGGGGGGGGAGACGGGGGGGATATGTCCCCCCCCCCACTTTAAAATTCAGGGGGACCTCCTATGTATTGGCCCCCCCTACTTTTACCACATAATTTATTTTAATTGGTTGGTCCCCCTACATACAAAATCGTTCCAGCGCCCCTAACTATATACTTACTATAGTAAGTATACTATAGTTACTATATATATATATATAGAACCTATAGGTGCGGCTATGTATACTACGAAGTACTACATAACGATTATAATAATGTATCTAAAGTATCTAATCACTTACTTAAAATGCTATAAATTAACGTACTTTAAATTAATATGTACATTTATTTAATAATTGTGGCCAAACCAATATAGATAACTGTTGTATTGGTCAGTTCTCAGTTTTAATACATTACCAAATACAAATAATTCACACGGTTATATATACCTTTTAGAAAGAGGTATTTGTTGAATAGTATGCAATATGTATTTAATAATTCTAATATATCAAATAGTAGGAGTTCCATAAGGGTCTATGACCAATTTTATTTTTATTATTCATAACTTATCCTTTATTTTCAAACATATTTTATTTGCAGATGATACTACTTTAATTTGTTCGGATACATCTATTTCAAAGCTTGAGAATAAAATGTAATGTGGAATTGGTCAATTATATGTATGGTTAATATTAATAAATATTAATAAATAATCATTGTAGGGGAAAGTAACATAATACGTGAACCTAACAATAAATGGTCTTAACATTTTATGACTCATTATTTTTATTCAAAAATTACAATATATTAATATTATATGATTATAGATATTATTGTGATTATAAATTGTTATTTAATCTTTTAATTCCATAGATAACGGAGGTGTCCGTATTCGGTACCAGTCTCCGAATACGGACACCTGTGTTATAATACGGACAGTGTCCGGACACCCTATATACCACTAGATATACAACTATATATTATTGACGAATCAATCAGACAAATTACAATTTCATTATTTATAATTAATTTATGAACAATTTATTCTAATTTAATTAGTTAATAATTTATTTATTTTTATTATTTTTTAATTAATAATACAATGTAAGTAGTATCTAAATAATAAAAAAAATTAGATTTAGCTTTATTAATATTATAACGCACGCGATTTTTATGAATATCAGAATTGTTCACACGCTGCGCGCGGATTGGTTATAGGGTTTCCGACGGACACTGTCCGTATTAAGATATCTAGAATGTCCGTATTAGGTACTTATATGACATCTAGATATATGCTTATAACTTAATAAATATTTGATAACAAATATAGAAATTATATACATAATTTTATCGATACATTTGTATATTCTTGAGAAGGTTTTAAGTTGAAATTTGTTTTCATTAATTTAAAAACGTAATAAAAAAATCACTCTATTGGATAATTATCAGCAATATTTTGAATAATTAAAAAAAAAAATACTTTTTTAGACTATTTATATAATTATGAATATTTTATTAATTAAACATTTTTTTGTAGGATTTATGCTTTCTGAAATACCAAGATTGTCCGTATTCGGTTACTTTCCCCAATATTGATAAAACTAATTATATTATTTAAAGAAATACGTAACGTAGAAAAGACCAAATGTATGGGTATTTATATTGATAATAAATTATACTGGAATACGTATTATGTATGTACAAAGTTATCAAGATCTATTGATATTTTAAACAAAGTAAAATTAAAATAAAATAGTAAAGCATTAGTTTTGCTTTATAATTATTATTTTTAATTCCCACTTATATTACTTTTCCCATATTTGGGGAAAACTTATAGTTGGTATTTTCTAGAAATAATATGTTACAAAAAAGAGCTTTAAGATGTATATGTAATAATGAATTGATGTACAATATATTTTATTTTATATATAATAATTTAAAGGTTGATGATATTGTTAAATTGAATACTGTTAAACTCATGTTCAGGGCCATACATTATTCTCTACCATTGCATTTAAAGAATTTATTTAAACTAAAGCCTTATAACAATCTCTTATTTCATAAAATAAAAATAAGGACGCAACGAAAATATTTGTGTATATAAAATATGCATATATATCCCATGGTATAATTAAAAAAAAAAATTAAAATTAAAATTAAAATAAAAAATAATTTGAATCAGATAACAGTCTAAATACGACACGCTAGACAGCCTTCATATGTCACATTTATTACGTAATCGGTCACCTGCCATCGTCGTAGTGGGCACGTGGTGGCTAGCTACTGGAGCGTAACGAACGATGGAAGAGATAGCGAGATAATATTATGCGGTCCATATTCCAATTAGCATGGATACATCACTAATTAGAGGATGTGGCGCGCTACTCGCGACTCGGCTATAGCCACGCCCATAGTCACACCCCTTTGAAATTCGCAGGCTATAGTACACCACCCGCATGATTGGTCATCTTATATGTTAACGTGGTTAAATCTGACCACTACTAAGTCGTAGTATCGTAAAGCACGTGTTATATATATATATGTATATGTGTGTGTGTATGTGTGTGTGTGTGAATATGCTAAGTGACTTTTTTTCGCCAACGGCCGCAGACGGTAGGTGACTCGAAGAATATTAAATGTTGTTGAAATTGAAATGTTTGTTTTTGTTTAATTTTTGTTTATTGTGTTCATGTTATTAATTATAATTAAGTATACTTATTATGTAAAGTATACTAGAATATACAAGTATACTTATATACAATTGTTATTATCTTATTATTTATAATGTTATCTTATCGCTTTATTTTAGTATGTTAATATTTTCCTTTCATCAATAGCGTATATAGCCATTTACTATAATAGTCTTCGACGGCATGATAGGAACTATTAAACATTATCTCATCAGTTGTCATAGTACATAATACTTCTAATATATTACAATATATTAAAATATTATAGTTTATTTATATTAATAAGTGTGCATAATATTTAAACAATTAACTTATAAGTTAAAGGGTCAAAGGTTTTGGATACTTTTGCTCCTTTCAAAAAATCATTTTTAACTCATTCATCTTCTCTTTGGTATAATTCTAAATTATCTAATTTTAAACAAATTTAAGAAAACAGGAGAAAATATATCTACATGAACCGAATTCTATAAATTGTCGTGAAATTAAGAATATGGATTGATTTATAGGAAATAACTGTTATCTGCTAAAACCAGTTTCTTTCAGGATAAAATATTAAATTGCGGAAACGATACTAAAAAAATGTTTTCATTTATTAATTCTCTATATAATAATTATGTATAATAATTCTCTATATAATAAGAGGAGTTATTCCGAGTTAGCTGGCACTTTTCTATGAATGGAACTACACAGTTACCAACACAATCTACCCTACTGTGCATGCATGTGTTATCAGATGATAGTACACTCACCTTCACTCTCTTCAGATACGAGGAGACTAAGAGACATTACTTCTCGCAAGTGAACTCAATCCTTCGAAATAAATCTCATACGGAATCTCTCACGAAACTTTTCACAGATCTCGACATGGTAAATAAATTAAAACAAGCAGAAGGACATAACAGATTATGTATGTACTAATAGAATATTATAAAATATAGATCACTGACTAGCTATGCAATATACTCAATACAAATCTATTTCTCATAGTGAATAACTACTACTAAGATACTACTAGGGTATTACTTAGATACTACTTAGGTACTACTAAGATACTACTTAGGTATTACTAAGGTACCTAAGTAGTACCTTAGTAGTATTTAATAAGTCAACATAGACAATTTAACACAAATTAAAAAATAGATTTAATATATATTTTCAATGATATCCTTATTAATTTTATATATTTAGATTATTAAAATGAATTATTTTTAGTAATACATATATTGGTTGAATTAACAAATTAAGTAGTTAATATTATAATTATATAATTATATATATATATATAGTTAGAATTTTAAAAACATTATTTAACAAACTTAAACTAATGTAGAGATTATATCAAATGATATTGCTTTTTGTTTGGGTAGTATATGTCTACCTCGTATAATATTTGATAATATTAACATATATTAATAAACACTATTCTATTACATTATAACACAATGATATACATTGTTATTAGTATGTAAAATTATCAGCTATATATACTAGATAATCCATATATTTAATTTAATTGTAGGTAATATTGATATAAACTATGAAGAGTCTATGAAAACTGCATCATTGAGTGATGTTTGTAGAAAATATATATCATGTATTATATGATATTATTATAATTTTAATATATTCATTTAACATTTTTATAAAATAACATTACTTATTGTAGTTTTGCAGTTATTGCTAGTTATTATTATAATGAAATATATAGTCATTTCTCTACTTATCATCAACTTATCTATTCTTAAGTATTGAAGGTAATCTAGTAATATCACTTTTCTTAATAATATAGAATATATATATAATAATAATAATAATCAGAGTTTGGGCATTAGCCTGGATGAACGAAAAAGCAGAGCTTATCAAGTCGTTCACCCAATGTGATTGTGGGGGGAAAATTATGTATAAAATTAAAATAATATTAAATAAAATATTAGATTATAATATACATTTCTATCCAGGATATCAGTAAAAAAATAGTCATAAAAAAATCTACCTAGAATACTTTATATCGATTGCCAATGAAAGTCGATAAAGGTGTATCAACTTGGAGGATTTGGGGTTTCTATATCCAATGCCTTAAGGAACTCACTTTCGCCAAGAGTAAGAGCACTGGCAACAATTGCCCCCACACAACAATTGCATCCTCATCCCCGACACGAACCATTACCGGCAACATAAACAATCAATACAAAGTACTCGTGAATATCTTATATTTAATATTTAATATTTAAAACAAAAAATTGACTTCCTGAATAGAAAATAATACTGAATGTTAAATAAAATTTAAATAAAATTTAATATGTAAGTAATTAAAAATAAGTAATAACAAATATGTACAATTAAAAACTTAATACAAAAATAAAAATAAAAATAAAATAAAATTGCAAAAAACCCCACAATCATTCTCATCATGTATTTAAAATAAATAATTGAATAATATGTACCTACAAAAATATAAACCAATAAAACACAAATATTAAAATTGTATAACAAATTATAAAAATATATTAAAAAAAAACTATAACTAAAAGCTATAAAAGCTATAAAACTATAAAAATAAAATATATAAAATAAATACTGATAATATAAGGTAGCAAATAAATTAATATATCACATAATACAATAATTAAAAATAGATTATAAAAATATAAAATTAAAATTAATAAGACGATATCATAAATGATTTAAAAATTGTTTTAAAATTTTTCAATTTCGTAATATTTCTTATTTTTTGTGGTAATCTGTTCCACAGCATTGGACCAGTATTCGATAAACAAAATGCTTTTCGGTCAGTTCGTACTTTTATTCTATGAAACAGATTTCCATTATAAGATTTAGCTTTATATAATAATTGTAAATTCTTAGGTAAAATATTATTCCTAGCTCGAAACATAAATTTTATACTATTCATTTTTACAATATCGTCAAATTTAAGAGAATTAGAAATAGTATAGAAATTTGTATACATAGAATGAGTATTACAAATACATTTTATTGCTCTTTTTTGTAAAATGAAAATATTTTTTAAACTGGATTTGAAGGTATTCCCCCAAATATTTGAACAATAATTAAGATGTGATAAAAATAAAGCATTATATAATAAAATTAAAGATTTCATATTTAATTTATTTTTAACTTTGTGTAAAATTGCAATTGTTCTAGAAAGTTTACTTGAAACATAATTGAGTTGCAATTTCCAATTCAATTTACAATCTATAATAACACCTAAGAACTTTATTTCACTGACTTGTTTAACTTTAATGTTATTAATATTCAAATCCATATTAATATTAATATTTTTATTTCTTATATTAAATAATAATACATTCGTCTTACTAATATTGAGTGACAATTTATTTACATTCAACCAATCATATAGTTTGTTAATATTAAATTGAATATTGTTTTTTAATTCTAAAATAGACGTATTTGAAAAAATTAAAGTTGTATCATCTGCAAATAAAACTGATTTAAAAGTATCTGA
This sequence comes from Osedax fenrisi, assembly GCA_964019155.1. Classification (NCBI taxonomy): domain Eukaryota; kingdom Metazoa; phylum Annelida; class Polychaeta; order Sabellida; family Siboglinidae; genus Osedax; species Osedax fenrisi. The sequence goes on from OZ025239.1 coordinate 102,206,017, forward strand.
TATATTCGGAAGGTCATTAATATATAAAATAAATAATAACGGACCGAGTACAGATCCCTGTGGTATACCACATTTTATATAATTATAATAAGAGTCAGTATTATTATATCTAACAAATTGAATACGATCTGATAAATACGATTTTATTAATTTTAGCGCTATACCTCTGATACCATAAATATAAAGCTTATTGCTTAAAATATCATGATCCAGTGTATCAAAGGCTTTGCGTAAATCTATTGAAACAATAGCACAGTTCTCTAAATTTTCTAAATTTGTATTAACTGATTCTAATACATCAGACAATGCATCAGCTGTAGATAAATTCTTTCTGAAACCATATTGATTATCATTTAATATATTAAATTTATTTAAAAAATTTGAAATCCTGCTTTTAATTAGTTTCTCAAATATTTTTGAAATTTGTGGCAGTAAGGATATTGGTCTATAATTCTCAGCTAATGATTTGTCTCCAGATTTAAAAATTGGAATAACTTTAGCTTTTTTTAAAACATTAGGGAAAATACCTTCAGCTAGTGACCTATTGAATACGTGTTTTAATAAAGGACTTATTTCTAAAATAATTTCCTTAATGATAAACATACTAAAATCAGTAACATCTGTACTAGATTTACTTTTAGAATTTCGTACCTCATTCAAAATTTCATAAATTGAAATTTGTGTAAAAAATAATGAATTTTTATTATTAGATAGATAGATAGATAGATAGATAATAGTTTATTGATTAGAATCAAAACGATGGATAACAATAAATAATAATTAAATATATAAATAATAGTTAGCAAATATAAATAAGTTGTGATTTACACACACCGAAAGTAAATAAAATAATAATAAAGCAATATTTGGGATTTTGATCAAACGTGCTGAACACATCATCAAATAACTAGGGAAGAGGTCTCGGGTTGGTCAGGCCCATATAGGATTATATGCCCATAAATCCTGAGGGATGGACGGTCCCTGCATTTTGGTTTTTTGACATCTCTCCACACCTAGAATATCAAATGAGTATACAGCTTGTAAGATCAAATACCCAAATAAAGTACAAAACGAAAACGAAAACTAAAAAAACAATAAAATTATAAAAATAACGACATTACATTTAAGCATGTTGAGAATAAAAATGTCCATTAATATTAATAGTATCTATATTTGTAATAAATATGCTTAAACATTTAGACGAAGCCACAGAACGAGGAAGTGAATTCCAAGCGGTACTCACTCTGTTGCTGAATGAATTTATAGTTGATTTATTAATACATTTGTCTTTGCGTATTTTAATTAGAGGTCCACGATTACTTGTTGAATAAGTTGTGAATACCGATGATTTATCAATATCCACGAGATTGTTCAGTATCTTGAAAGCCAGAATCAGGTCAGCTCTTAATCTGCGGTGGGATAAATTCATTAAATTGAGAAAACACAATCTAGTATCATAAGTTGATTTAATAAAGTTACATCTGAAGTAAATTCGCTTAGTAAATTTATGTTGAACTTTTTCAATAAGTTTTTTTAGGCCGCTAAAGTCATTGCCTGGATTCCAAATGGAAGAACCATATTCGAGTAATGGCCGTATATAGGTTGTATAGGCTTTGACTAGATAATATGAATTATTTGTAGTAAAACATCTAAAAATGATATTAGAGATCACATAGGCTTTGCTACATATGTTATTAATGTGAATATTGAATTTATTACCTTGCATAGTTTTATAAATATCATTATCAAGAGATGGTGCAGATATTTTTTCAGATAAGTTAATACCTATATTACTAAAGAATGTATTAAATTCATTAGCATTCGGAGAATTAGAATTATTACCTTTTTTACCTAAATTAGGATTAATTAAATTATTAATAATTGACCATGTATACTTAATATTATTTTTATTATTATTTATTTTATTTGAATAATATAATTTTTCAGATAAGCGTAATAATGATGTAAGTATGTTTTTATATTTTTTATAATAATTTATTTTTGTAAATGATTTATTTTTAATCATTTTTTTATACATTTTGATGATTTATTTTTAATCATTTTTTTATACATTTTGTTTTTTTTATTTATACATTTAATCAGACTATTGTATAACCATGGTTTATTATTTTTATTTTTTTCTTTAACTTTTATAATAGGACAATTTAAATTAAATAATTCTACTAAATCATTAATTAACTTATCATATAATAATTCTAAGTCCATATCAGAATAGATATATTTCCAATCAAAAGCATTAATACTACATTTAAATTTATGTATTGTATGACCATTTAGTTTTCTGATATATTTATATGTATTATGTTTTGTATTACTTTTATTTGAAATGTCATATATTACAAAAATTGGTAGGTGATCACTGATATCACTAAATACAATTCCATTACTTACTGGTTTATATGTTATATTACAATAAATGTTATCAATTAGTGAATTAATACTATTACCATATCTGGTCGGCTTAGTTACTAGTGGAAAACAACCCATACTGAAAATGGTATCTATGAAATAATCATTATTACTATTTTTAATTAAAATATTAACATTAAAATCACCAACTAAAAATAAATCACCTTTGACTGAAAAATCACTAAAATTATTATAAATAAAATCACTAAAACGTTTAATATCAGAATTAGGAGATTTATATATCCCACTAATTATAGTTTGTTTATTATTTATAAGCATTGATATACTAACTATGTCTACAAAATCTGGCATTGAATAAGTTAAATTATCTAATGTGTTGAAATTTAAATGTTCTTGTATATATATAGAAACACCACCTCCTATATTTAGATTTTTTATAGATTTATTTTTTCGAATTACATGTGTACAATTATATGTGTCAATGTTATATAAGTCTTTATTGAAATCATGTAACCATGTTTCAGTTATAACAATAATGTTAAATTTAAAAGTACAAGAATCTAATAATAATATTATATCATCGAAATGCTAATATATATATATATATATAATATGTTTTATATTAACACTAACGAAATAGCTAAACAAATGTATGAATGATGTACTTGGTACAACTATACAAAGTAATCAACAATCGCTCTAGGATGCTATAGAAGTTATCAATTCGGTTTGTATTTCTATAATCAATATAAAGATAAGTTATGTATTATTATAACAAATATTATAAATATAATATTACTTGTATGTAGATAGAAAAAATGGATGATATAGTCAAGATGGATTTTATTGAATATGTTAGTCACAAAATAATATAAGATAATTTTAATATAGAAAACTATTTTAATTTTTAAACCCTTGATTTAATTTAAATTAATTGTTTTAACGCGTTGACAAATTATGTTCACTTTGTATCTCGTTAATCTTTAAATAATGTTTAACACACGCATATTTTCTATATTTAAATTCCTATAACAGTCACCAGGAGGCTCGACATGTAAGTTTAAGGGGGCGTAACGTACCAACTTACCAACGTCCCAACTTACCAATGTCCCAATGTCCCAACGTACCAACCTACCAATGTCCCAATGTCCCAACTTACCAATGTCCCAATGTCCCAACGTACCAACCTACCAATGTCCCAATGTCCCAACTTACCAATGTCCCAATGTACCAACGTACCAACTTACCAATGTCCCAACTTACCAATGTCCCAATGTCCCAACGTACCAACCTACCAATGTCCCAATGTCCCAACTTACCAATGTCCCAATGTCCCAACGTACCAACCTACCAATGTCCCAATGTCCCAACTTACCAATGTCCCAATGTCCCAACGTACCAACCTACCAATGTCCCAATGTCCCAACGTACCAACTTACCAACATACCAACCTACCAACGTACCAACTTACCAATGTCCCAACGTACCAACTTACCAATGTCCCAATGTACCAACATACCAACTTACCAATGTCCCAACGTACCAATGTCCCAATGTCCCAACTTACCAACTTACCATCTGAAAGACCGCAAGTATGCATGTAATGAATACAATGGTACGTTGTACGTTGGTATGTCTACGAAAAACGCATGCATAATACATACCATAGTTCCATTGTGTAGATGGGACGTTGTTGGTAGGTCGGTACGTTGGAATATTGCGTTATTGTAAAAACGCACCCTGAATATATATATTTTTGTAATCTAGCATATATAGTAAGCATTTTATTATATACACATTTACTATTTTAACTATCTATATTAATAAATATAATCAAATTAACATTTATTTTATATTAAATATTTAATAGTGTACATTTTAATATTTTAAATACAATATATGAACTAATACCTAATACCAATTCCTTGCTAATACCTAATACCAATTCCTACCTAATACCATGTCCTACCTAATACCGAGTTCTACCTCATACCTACTAACAAGTCCTACCTAATACCAAGTCCTACCTAATACCTAATTCCTACCTAGTAATAAGTCCTACTTAATACTAAATCCTACCTAATACAAATTTAGGAGTAGTAGTAGTAGTGGTGGTGGTGGTGGTGGTGGTGGTGGTGGTGGTGGTGGTGGTGGTGGTGGTTGTGGTCGTGGTGGTGGTGGCGGTGGTGGTGGTGGTGGTGGTGGTAGTAGTAGTAGTAGTAGTAGTAGTAGTAGTAGTAGTAGTAGTAGTAGTAGTAGTAGTAGTAGTAGTAGTAGTAGTAGTAGTAGTAGTAGTAGTAGTAGTAGTAGTAGTAGTAGTAGTAGTAGTAGTAGTAGTAGTAGTAGTAGTAGTAGTAGTAGTAGTAGTAGTAGTAGTAGTAGTAGTAGTAGTAGTAGTAGTAGTAGTAGTATAGTAGTAGTAGTAGTAGTAGTAGTAGTAGTAGTAGTAGTAGTAGTAGTAGTAGTAGTAGTAGTAGTAGTAGTAGTAGTAGTAGTAGTAGTAGTAGTAGTAGTAGTAGTAGTAGTAGTAGTAGTAGTAGTAGTAGTAGTAGTAGTAGTAGTAGTAGTAGTAGTAGTAGTAGTAGTAGTAGTAGTAGTAGTAGTAGTAGTAGTAGTAGTAGTAGTAGTAGTAGTAGTAGTAGTAGTAGTAGTAGTAGTAGTAGTAGTAGTAGTAGTAGTAGTAGTAGTAGTAGTAGTAGTAGTAGTAGTAGTAGTAGTAGTAGTAGTAGTAGTAGTAGTAGTAGTAGTAGTAGTAGTAGTAGTAGTAGTAGTAGTAGTAGTAGTAGTAGTAGTAGTAGTAGTAGTAGTAGTAGTAGTAGTAGTAGTAGTAGTAGTAGTAGTAGTAGTAGTAGTAGTAGTAGTAGTAGTAGTAGTAGTAGTAGTAGTAGTAGTAGTAGTAGTAGTAGTAGTAGTAGTAGTAGTAGTAGTAGTAGTAGTAGTAGTAGTAGTAGTAGTAGTAGTAGTAGTAGTAGTAGTAGTAGTAGTAGTAGTAGTAGTAGTAGTAGTAGTAGTAGTAGTAGTAGTAGTAGTAGTAGTAGTAGTAGTAGTAGTAATAGTAGTAGTAGTAGTAGTAGTAGTAGTAGTAGTAGTAGTAGTAGTAGTAGTAGTAGTAGTAGTAGTAGTAGTAGTAGTAGTAGTAGTAGTAGTAGTAGTAGTAGTAGTAGTAGTAGTAGTAGTAGTAGTAGTAGTAGTAGTAGTAGTAGTAGTAGTAGTAGTAGTAGTAGTAGTAGTAGTAGTAGTAGTAGTAGTAGTAGTAGTAGTAGTAGTAGTAGTAGTAGTAGTAGTAGTTAGTAGTAGTAGTAGTAGTAGTAGTAGTAGTAGTAGTAGTAGTAGTAGTAGTAGTAGTAGTAGTAGTAGTAGTAGTAGTAGTAGTAGTAGTTAGTAGTAGTAGTAGTAGTAGTAGTAGTTAGTAGTAGTAGTAGTAGTAGTAGTAGTAGTAGTAGTAGTAGTAGTAGTAGTAGTAGTAGTAGTAGTAGTAGTAGTAGTAGTAGTAGTAGTAGTAGTAGTAGTAGTAGTAGTAGTAGTAGTAGTAGTAGTAGTAGTAGTAGTAGTAGTAGTAGTAGTAGTAGTAGTAGTAGTAGTAGTAGTAGTAGTAGTAGTAGTAGTAGTAGTAGTAGTAGTAGTAGTAGTAGTAGTAGTAGTAGTAGTAGTAGTAGTAGTAGTAGTAGTAGTAGTAGTAGTAGTAGTAGTAGTAGTAGTAGTAGTAGTAGTAGTAGTAGTAGTAGTAGTAGTAGTAGTAGTAGTAGTAGTAGTAGTAGTAGTAGTAGTAGTAGTAGTAGTATATGCGAATTCAGTGGCATATCGCAGTTAATAATTATTCCAATGTATTTTAATGTGGAACTACTTTCAATGATTATGTTTCAATAATTGCTATAATCGGAAAGTCGTCGTAAGAGCTAGGAATATTAATTAATTCAGATTTGTAAGTATTAAGACTCAACTTATTATTCGTTGGCCAAATATGTATATCTTTTGGGTTTGGATAATACATTACGATGGGCAAGACTGTGCTGAGCTATAGTAGGCCTACTATATAGAAGTATATCGTTAGCATAAAGATTATATTTTATATGCTTATATTTTCTAATTATGCTAAATAATAAACCTATAGGTATAATATAAATTATAAATAGAATATGTACATAACCTAGAGGTTCACGTTTTTAAATATTTGTTTGAGAATAGTTGTTCACAGTTTTGACTTGTAGGGCCTACTGTGAATAATATCATCCAATTTAGTTTTTAAATATTTTTCAGATAATTCGATATTAATTATTATTTGCCTTAATATAAGGTTATCTTGAGTATAAAACGCAGCGGATAGGTCAGGTAGGAGTAATTAGATATTAGAATGAATATCAAGAGATTAAATAATATATCCAATAACATATATTACAGAAGATTCTGTACTCTGCTGTAAACGATATATACTTTGGCAGTTATATATTAGTTGTATGTTATTAAGAAATAGGCAATAGTCATTAAGTTGCAAATATAAAACTTTTTCTAGAACTTAGCTATTGTAATTGAGATATAGGGCTATACATGTTTAGGTCATTGATATATAATTTATTTTATTTATAGCTATATACCTAGGTATTATTATTATTATTAGATGATAAATTTAATAATCTAGATATAAATGATTGCGATTCTACTGACATATACACAAAGTTTGAACAGATAATAATAAGCACTTCATCAGAAATAATAGGTAAGTACCGAAGCAACCTTGGATCACTGATGATATACTTGACATATGCGATCAGAGAGATCACTGATATATACAATGAAACAACACCCATAACTAGACAGCATTTATAGAAAAATTAATTCTACCTTTCGGAAGGCAATACAAACGGCAAGAGATAACTGGATCCAATCTAGTGCAAATAAATTGACGACGACATAACATATGGAAGATATAATAAACGAGCGTACCAAATACTTAGAATCCTCACAAAGAAATCACCAAGAAGCATCTCAATCATTGAAGATAATAATAGAAAACTAGTAGCTGATGAAACGAAGATTATAAATCAATATACATAGTATGATCTATATAATCATCTGATAAACCCCGATACTAATATAGGACTGAGTAATACCGCAATTTTCAATAAGGAGACGAATACTGAGTAATGAATTATCGATACTGAAGTTATGTACGCATTAAATATGCCGAAAGACGGTAAATCACCTGGAATTGATAAAATACCAAGTGAAATAATCAAAGACTGAGGTAATTCTGTTGTAAAGATTCTCTCTGTTTTATGGACAAGCAAATCATGGCCAGCACAATGGACTCAATAATTAGTGATACCAATTCCTAAGAAATGTCGAACCTCAGAATATTGTGTTTAATCTGTCACTCAAGCAAAATCTTATTACAGATCATTTTTAAAAGACTGAATTCTCAAGTAGAGCAAATACTGTCGGAGGAGCAAGCAGGATTAGGAAAGGAAGAAATACAGTGAAGCAGGTATTCGATTGCAGAAATATAATTAATAAACATCTGAACAGCCAAAAGAATGTATCCCATAACTTCATAGATTTTAAGAAGGCATTTGATAGAGTATATCTTGATGGACTATGGTCCGAATTGCACACGTTTGGAATCCCTAATTAATCATTAGTAATGAGTCACACCTACTTACTGTAAACCGAAATAATTAAACAATAATAACAATTCTGAAGAATAATATATATATATATATATATATATATATCTCTGAATATATATGTGAATATAAACGGCAGTATAAGCAAAGATTTTCCAAAGGAAAGATATTGTACTTGTGTATATTTGTGTCACCTAATAATTCGATATTGCCATCTAACGGTATTATTCAGATAATAAGACATTTCTATATTTATTGTAATAGTAAATAATAAATTATATACAATATACATGTATATTGTATTATAATATGTATATACATGATTTAAAAATGATAATATAATTATATAACAATATAATACACTGATTAGTTATATTTAATATAAACAAATAACATAAATGATAAATATATTGTTATAAATCTAATATTAAAAAAAACTACATGTATTGTATTATAGTGTAATGATTTTAAATGTATGTATATAATTAGAAAACAAGAAATTTAAATAAAAATATCACATGATTTACTATTTCGCCATCTAGTGTTAATATTGCTTTTTCATTTTAAATTTACATTTCGAGGTACTAGAGATAGATAGGGAGTGCAATATCTTTCCTTTGGAAAATCTTTGGTATAAGTGAATTTGATAACAACTAGTATTGCACGAGATATATAATTAATATAATTATAATAATATGTTATGTAATGATGTAAATAGGATTATGATTGATTATACACTGTACAGTGTACAGTAGACCGGTTCGTACTCAATTTTTTTTCGTAATTTTATAAACCTTCACATCTGTGACAATTATGTATGCTATGATAAATAAGTGTTTACAATTTTAGACCTATATGTTAAATATTGTTATGTCACGAGACCTTTTAATTTTAACATTGAATACATATAAAATATAACATGGGGGAGATATAGAAATAAGTTTTATTCAATTTTTATAAAATTGTATGATTTTTTTTAAGCCAACTATGGATATATCCTAGAAACATATATTACAAGTAGTTTAAACAATACAAAATATTTTTCATAACAATCTAGATGCCCAAATTTTATAAAATAATTTTAGTAAAAAAAAATGTCTAAAAATCGTATAATTTAATATAAATAATTTATTACAATTTAATTTAAAAAATTAAAATATATAATTTATAGATAATAATAATACAATTCAAATTAATTATTAAAAAATTAAAAATTATTTTTAGAAAAAAAATTAACATAATTTTTAAATTTTTTTGGATTTTTATTTGAAATATGAAATACAAAATAATTTTACATATTTTTTTATTTTGTTAATTTTATTTGTATAAAGGACATTTATATCTAACTTATATCCACAATTCAATACAATCTGATCACTCAAATTCATGTAAAGTATAATTATATATATTAATTTTAAAAAATTAATTATTTTTTTGAATTATTTTGAAATAAATACTTTGTAAAATGGTGTATTTTTATCGAGTTTTAGGAGACATTAATATTGGTAATTTGTATATATAAAAATGAAATATAGATATTATATTAATAAATAATATAAATAATGGCATATATTATATTAATTCATTAAATATAATACAAATACATCATTAATTTTAAATATTAATTTAAAAATTTGTAAACATCAAAGATAATAAGATGGTGTCATTACTATTATACATGGAATATTATACATTTTATCTTAAAATAATAATTTATATTTCAAACTTTAAATGCTTCGTGACCAAAGGTAATTATTTTTTTATAAAAATTGTTAATACATATTATACTAAAATATAGATATGTATTATATTTTATATGAAATGAAATGAAATGAAATGAAACAAATTTATTGGAGTATTACATATATTTTTGATTAACAAATCATGATAATAATAATATAATAGCTATAATAAAAACAAAAATGTTTCCAAAAGGCTACCAGTAAGTCATCGACTTTTATAAAGGCTGCCATCCTCTTCTTTCTCTTCATCTTATATCTTTAATTATTCTCTGAAATAAGTATTTTTTTTATTTTTCTTTTAAATATGTTAATGTTTTTACTTTTTTTTATATTTTCATCTAGTTTATTCCATAATTTAATTCCAACTATTAATAAACTATTATTTGTTAAAGTAAATTTTTTATTTTTTATTTCATATTCATTGTTATTTCTTAGATTATAGTTATTGTTTTTATTAATGTTATTTTTGAATCTATTTTTATTTTTATACATGTAACATAATGTTTTATATTCAGTGATTTGCTTTATAGTAAGTGTGTTTGTGTATACGGGTAGGGGTTGTATATCTTTATTTGTATATTGTGAATTATAGGTTGTATTAGTTTTTTTAAGATATATTATTTTAAGTATTTTTTTTTGTATATTATATAGAGGTTTTATTATATTACTATAATTGTTGCCCCATATGAAGGATTAAAAATTGAATCGAACGAACCGGTCTAGTGTACAGTGTACAATGTACAATGTACATTCAGTGCATTCATTTACTACTACTAAACATTGAACATTTACGTAGACTATTTATAAAGACATAGATACCTACAGCGGTACGACGGGTAGAGAGAGAGAGAGTGTGTGTGTGTTTTGATTGCTTGTTTACCATCCGACATTATCTCAAGTAGCGGAATGTCTTGCCGACGTATGGCCCCTGCTACTGCCGCTGCTGTCGCTTTTTATTCGAGGTCTGTACTCGAATGTCGTTAAGTCACTGATGTTAATATAACAATCACCATTGTTTCCCGACATATATAGGTTTCCCGCCTATATGCTCAATAATCTATATATATATATATATATATATATATATATATATATATATTTATATATATGAATATAGTCACCGCATAGGCCTATAGGTCTTTTATGATTCTACGATTACCCATACATATACCTATGTTGGATAATATATATATATATATATATATATATGCCATAGTATAGTATATATCATAGTTTTAACTCATGAAAGCACAGTATTGACATTATAAAATACGAACGGTAGAGGTATACCTCCAACTACACATATAATAGTAGGTCTAGTAATTATATAAGTAGTATTCCCGTGGGAGTGGTGTTCCCCTCGGGTGGGGACGGTGTATAATTATCACTTCCGGTCGACTAATTACGTTGAACTTCGACTTTAAGACTGGAGTCTATAGACGGTATACCGTGTACACCCACGTATAGTAAACCTATGTGTGTGTGTGTGTGTGTGTGTGTGAGTGTGTGTGTGTGTGAATATACCCACACGTATGCCTATACAGGGGATGACCTACTCCTGCTGTACGGTACGTGTATCGTAAGAAGCATCTTTATCACATTTGTAGATTATTAAATGTATTAATTACGGTTATAATTGATTAGAGAGACTTATTATTGATAAATGTTTAATTATTAATAAGTGTGACATATTTTGAATATATTGATTATAAATATAGGTATAGGAGCATATATGTATGTAGGTATATGTATGTCATTAATATATATATATATATATATATATATATATATATATATACATGATGGTATTAAAGTATATTCCTATATAGTGACATATATGTATAGAAGTGATTGTAGTATTCTAATATATGTGATGAGTCATCAATGATGAGTCATCGTACATATTAGAATATCAGTGATGACTCATTATTATAAACCATAGAGCGTAATATATATTTATTTTATTTCGACATTAATTCACAACCTACATAACATAGATACGTGTAAATAAAGCCAACTTCTGCTAA